>VDFB02000009.1:27433709-27513293 GCA_007258455.2 Sequoia sempervirens | reverse complement strand
AGCAACATCTGATTTACCACCCGTTAGCAACTCATTCCTTTTACTCTTCCTTAGTCAAATATTTAGTTACCCATTTATGGTATTCTTCATTAGTCGTCCAGTCAAAACTAATCACCTCATTCACCTTGGTACTATAAGGTGTGTATTTTACCACTACCTGATTTGCATCTCTTTCAAAAGATTCTAAAATTGAGTTGGAACTAATGATTTTATCCATATAGCTCACCAACAAATCATAATCTGAGTCATCACAAATTAATTTAATTTGATCATTGATGACCTCACATGCTTGATTCTTCCATTGTTGGAGTGTCTTGACTTTCCCCTGCTCATCAATTATATCAGGTAACAATGTGTTACCCCAATCATTAAAATTCTTCACCAATTCCCTGATCTTCCTACTCAAATCATCTGGTAGGGTCTGAAAACCTTGTAGTGATTTAACTAATACTTGAGTAGGCTTTAATGATTGGGGCCTATTACTTGTATCAAACCTTGAGGCCTTATACATCACATCTAAATCACTGGCCCTAGGGATCCAATTTTCAATCAGTGGTATCACTACCTCCTGATCCCTATCAATATTCTTTATTGCATCTAATAATAAAGAATATAAAGAATGTACAGATGGTAATTTATTATCAACCCTCTCATTTAAATGTCTCAAGACAGTAGTAACAATCTCCCTTTGCTTTGAAAGAGATCCTTCCTCACTTATCTTCAAAGATGCCTATAATTCATCAATTTTGTGCATAAGCTACTTCTTTGTAGGATCCACAAAGCATTCTATTTCTTCATCAATTTCCTCTAAAGAAGGGGTGAAGGAAGGATTCTAACTAGGAGACCTTGGTGTAGAAACAATTGGAGAAGCAGGAGGCACTGGCCCTGATGTGGAAGGTAACATACTGATCCCTGGAGCACTTGATGTCTCCCTAATCTGTTTATACCTCAACCTTTCCACCTCATTTTGTAGCTCAACATTCTTCTGCTGCATCTTGTTGTATTCCTCAATCAAAAGGTTATACTTCTCCATTAGGCTCCTCTTTTTGGCCTCCTCCCTTTCAACAGTCTTTTGGGATAATTTAGCCACATTCACAGTCAAATCAGTGGCCTTAGTAGTTGAGGTCTCTGAAGCTCTCTTTATTATTAGCCCTCCTCTTAAATTTGGGTTGATATTAAAAAAATATGGCTTTCTCCCTTGTGGGGCCAATGCCCAAATTATCAAGGTTTCATACTCTTCACTAAAAGCAGATTCTTGTAGTGTTTCCTTGACCTCTTCTTCAGAGTCTTGCAAGGGATGCTTGGAATTTAGAATAGCATTAAATGCTACAACATCTGCAATGTCCCATTCAAGAAAAATCATTACACTAGCCTGACTCACCGATTTTCTACCTTCCTCAGGAGTGATGTTCTTGAATTCTTTCATTAATTCAACTTTCACTTCCTCATCATCCTCCTGGTCTGACCTGCCAGGCCTTAGTTCTCTTCTCTCCTTACATTTATCTTGATATTCTTCAAATTTCATCCTTCATACCAATTGCAAGAATACAAGAGTCTTTACAAATGCATTGTCATCTAGAAATTCCTTGCATGCCTCCATTCTTGCATCTTGTACACATTTTCCTTTCATATCCAAATTGGATAAAACCAATTTAGCTGGCCTAGGAGGGGAAGGCATACCAACCTGCGTGTCAGGATCAGTAACAACAATTTCATCCATCAAATCCTCTTGTGGTTGATCAATTATTTGCCTCTTAGGTCTTGGCTCAAATGGTGGTGATGCAGGACTATCTTCTGGTGATGATTCTAAATCAATGATTTTAATTTCCCCAGGCACTTTGAATTTTGGACCTGGCTATGAAGGCAATTTCATTACTTGCTTCCCATTTCTATCCACTTCTTCCTCATCACTACTACCATCCTTTTTCCTCCTGTAAATGGGCCTTTTTCCTGTAGGTTGATATGTTGGACTTGTTTCAATTGGTCTGGCACCTTGTTCTTGTACACCCAGGCTCAATTCTAAATTTATATTTTTGGTCCTCAAGGTGCCCATAATCTCTTTGAATTTCTCCATCATAAAATCAATTTTCTTATGGTAGGGACTGAACTCCAACAATGGATCATACTTTAGATCCATTTTGTGCACAATATCTAATAGCTTATCATAAGCTATCCATTTCTCCTTGTTCAACTCTTGCTTATTTAAGTCAAAATCATTTCTAATTAGGTCTTCAGGAAAGTTGAACTCATGCAAAAAATTTCCAACCTTTATTCTTTGTCTAAAAATGGAAAATAAACCCTCGGGATCATGTTGCCTCTTTGGGCCACACCTCAAATGGTGATCCTCAAAGAATTTCTCAAAATGCACCCAACATCCTTTTGAAAAGTCAAAATCAAACACCACTGTATAATCGGGGGAAAAAGTACCCTTACCCCTCCTAGTGAGGTTGTCCTCACGGATACAACCTATTTGCCACATAACTTCTGCAAACCCCACTCTTGGTGGCACATTGTATGGTAGTATATGGAGGGTTCCTTAAAAACCATATACTCTTAAAACAATGTTGACCGGGTATGGGATAATGTCACACCAGTTATGGCAGACTTTTAGTTCTGGCTTCCTCCCCTTTGGTTTGAGGAAATCATGCAACTCCTCAGGGATCCTAGGTACATTTACCATCAATCTAGCCTTTAATATGGAAGCAAAGAAATTATTAAATTGCACATAACTAGTGCTTTCCTTATTGCAAGATAAATCTCCAATCCATATCTATACTGGCAATCTTTCTCCATCAACCGATTGCCTCAATTCCATCTTCTCAGAGAAAAAGTTAGCATTCTTGCATAAGAACATATACATCAACATAGAATACCAAAAGAATTGTGTGCCTGTATCATTTTTCTGTAACTTTGACAACCCCTCATGTATCCTCTTAGCCAAGAAAGAAGCAAAGTCATAAGTCACAGAGAAGTTAGGGTGTTGTATTTGCACCCCCATGAGCATGTATGCAATGGGCATCACCATACCAGGACTGAAACCCAAGATCTGGCATAATGAATAAAAAGTGGCCAAGAAATGATTTGCAAAACAGTTTAATCTAAAAGGTTCTTGGTCACTGGGGCTGATGTGAAATATCGAACCTCCTACCCTGGCCAAATGAGGTGGAAGCAACTTAGCTCTGAAAAGAGACTTCAACTTTGCATATTCCTGCTTCATTTCCTCAAGATCAATAGAAACCAAATATTCATTTGGTTCACTCAAATCAAAAACTTGTTGGACTTCATCTCTATTAATGCTTAACAAGACCCTTCCATCATTATCCTTGATTACTCGTGTGATAGGGTCATATCTTGCGGCCACTGCTCTAAGCAAGTCTATATCAGGGAACATGTTTGGCACCACCAACTTCCCCAAATCATACATCCAGCCGTTCGAAAAGGGGTGAGGAAAATTCCTCTGTCCATACCACAATCTAAATATTTCCAATCCTATGAGAGGAACCCTAGCATTGGCTATGTTGGAGCAATTATATACTAACCCCTCCCCCAAGATTTTCCCTCACATTAGAACCAATCCCTTCTTTCTATCATTCGTTAACAAGGGCAACTAATCCAAGAAATCATCGTATAGGTTTCTTTTTAAATAGTCAATTTGGCCAAAATGTTGCTTCGGCGGTGCCATCTTGGACAAACTAGGGCCTTCTTACAATTTCACACTTCAAACAACTAGGACTAACTAGAGACATAAAATTACAAAACAAAACATTGCAATTTCTCATAATTTTAATTAAACTATAGCCCTAGAACATTTATCAACAAGTCCTATGAAAAGTACAACAAATCTTTTCCCATATTCAAGTGCAGAATAACCAAGAAACGCAGAAATTGACTCACAACTTTGTGCTTGCAGAAATCCCAAATTTTGGCCGCAAAGACTCACAATTTTGCTTTCAGCTCTAAGAATGCTTCACAAAATACTTGAATGCCTTGTGATACAAATAAAGTAAGAGAATTGATTTTATTTCGATCAAATCATGCCAGCAAGTGTCTCATCCACCATTAAAGCTCACTCGTGCGCTACACGAACAACTCCAACCATATTTGATGCAGATTTAAATTTGAGCCGTCGATCTTTCAATTATATCAAATCATAGAATGACTGCCATAAAAACAAGCTGACACAATCACCAACATGGAAATAAAGGGCCCACCATAACATACGTTGCCAAGGAAATCCATGTGGCGATCGCCCACGATATCGCAATCAATAAAGACCTTGCAACTTATGATCACGCGATGGCAGGAAATCGTAGATCTTGAGCATCGATGATCTTGTTCCTTCAACACAGTCATGAGCCTTATCATTAACTGTCAAGCAGCTTTCTTGTCAAGATTATAACATGCTCGTTGATTTAAAACATGTGCATCTTAAGGACACATTAGTAACCCATCATTTAATGTATTAAGACCAGATTAATTCACCAAGGTGCTTTCCTTATTCCCTTGGCATATGAGACATGTGGCGGTCACCCACGATATCACAATCAGTAAAGACCTTGCAATTTATGATCATGTGATGGTTGGCAACCATAGATCTCTACAATATTTGATCGATGGTCACTTAAACATTATCCCTTTCAGCCTCACCAGATAGGACACATGGCGCCTTCCCATGATATCACGATCAACCAAAGCGGTGTGGTGGGGTCATCGCGGGATGGTGGGGAGCGGCTGAGATCAAACGACAGTTGATCAACGGTCGTGCAAATTTTATCCCTCTACAAAATAAAACATTTATTAAAAGGACAAGGGGACATCACTAGGTGTATGATAAACAACGACATAAGTTGTTTTTAAATGATGAAACACAGGGCCAACCAAGACTTAGGAAAATAAAACCTCGCAGAGAAATTAAAGTATTAAGACCAAAAGGACCCAGCCTAGATGAAACAGTAAGAAATAAGTTGTTTTAAAAAACCTTCAAAAACGTAATAGTGAAAAAGATCCCAACTAAGGCGTAAAATAAACTTAAGGTTTTTACATGAAAATAAAGCTAAAACCCCCAACCCTAGGAAAATTCCGACACATGAAAGACCAGTAACATAAGGCAGGGCAGGAATGGAACACAAAGAGAAAAAATTGAAGTTCCATCAAAAGGGAAGCATTGGCATAAAGCATAATATTGGTGCTTCCACAAAAGAGTCAACCAATAGCTAATCAAACATTCATCTATGAGGCTATTCATGCTAATCAAAATCAAAAGGTAGAGCTTATACTTCATACTGATATTCAATCACAGTCAACCAATGTCATGAGGCTGAAATGGCATGCACAAAGACACCAAGACATGTTGGGGAATCTAGGATACTTGGTAACAACAAAGGCACAACTTCATCTTTCTCCTAGCTATTAAATTTTACTACAAACATCATTATTTTTGTAGGCACCCATCTACTTATCATGCTTCTATTAGTAGAGGGAATGGTGAATCCATGGATATACTAATGCTAGAGGGAGATATTTATGTTGCTAAAATATTGCGTTTGATAAAATCTATGAGGATTTTTCTATCTTATAGGAACACTGTCAAACCTCATAGAGCTATGTATGATCAATATTTAGAGGAAGGTAACAAAGAGGAGTTATACTTCAAAGATACTTATAGGGAAAGGCCTCATTGGGAAGCTCTCACTGATTGGAGATTGAGAAATTTTGAAATAAATGACACATGTTAGGAAACATTCATCTTCCCATGTATTGAACAACTGATTAAAAAGTGGGTATTAATTACAAAGCTTGCAACTCTTTTCTTTGAAAGAGAATACATGGGTACAATTGCAATAATTTTTCATCTCATGGTTGGGAAAACGGAGTGTACATCATGATTAATTTCCAAGATTGTCAAGACATATTTATTGCTCTCTAAGATGGTGGGGCATCCATGAGTATTTTGTCTCAAGGGTATTTTGAGGTAGTAGAATGGGTTTGGGTGGTATGGTACTCCATATATATGGAATCAACCTTACTATGGCATTGAAACACTATCTTGGTACATAGGTTGAAGTGAGCATAGTAACAATGAATTTTCAAGAATACCATTGCAGTATACAAACTTTGAACATAAGTAAGACTATGCAAAAAGCACCACCTAGTGTAGAATTTCCAATTCAGGTGATTATATCAAAGTAGTGTAGTAGAACCTAACTACATCACAAGGAGGTTCACAAATTGGAAATTACAAATATCCAAGGTTGATTTGGGACCCTAGTAACTATAGGGGAATCCTAGCTTGTGATTTCTTGAGGAAAAGCAATCTTGGGAAGGGCGGATTGTAACATCGCCTCTTAATAATTAAACCAAGATAGACCCAAGAACCTATCATACAAATAAGGTCATAATGTCAAAAAAAAAGGTTTTAAAGTTACATTATAAAATTATAATGAACTAAAAACATATTAAATAAAGGCCACTTATAACAAAAGTTTATTCTAAATAATAATTCATCTCAAATAATTAAGAATTATTTGAAGAGTCGTTTCCTTTGGAGGGAAATTCTATTTAAGAGAGGCCAAGCAAGGATGAGACATACATTGATGAACTATTATATTATATGAATTCTACTTCTTGTTAGAGCATTGTACTTTGATTCAAATACCCTAAGGATGAAATCCCTCTAGGTATAGAATTAAGAGCGAAAACCCCCTAATTTTCATCATTGGATTAGTGGACAAAAAACCCTAATTTAAAGTTGGGACAATATCACTTAGGGATTGCATATGTGCTTCAAAGTGATAAGAAAAGTGAAATTACAGTGGTTGGGTTTCAAATATCTTCATATCCATAGCATTGATTGAAATCCTTCAACTCAAGATCATAGTGGTTCATGAATCTTATATAGTGCCAATTTATATTCAAATTCGCAATGATTCATATTAATCAAATCAAATGATTCTTCTACTAATTCTGGTGATTAAAAGTCTTGTGATTAAGAACTTATGGAAAATTGATCATTCAATTAGAGAGTGTGTTTCATAACAATTACTTTAGTTGGGTGATTGAAATATCCTAAAGCATTGTGAATTAGATTTGCAATTCATATTTAATATGCAACTCTTTGAGATAGAATCATTTGCAAAAATTATAGGGTATAACTCATAATAGTTTGGATTTATGATTGAACTTATTATTACTTTAGGAGTGTGATTGTTCATTGTCTCCTAAACATTAGCAATCTAGCTACTCTCAAAAGGACTCAATTTAGATCAATTGAAGGTTGAATTATATAAGGAATAAAGCCAATTTTGTGGTATTGAATATAGCTCCTACAAGGCCAAATAGTGGATAAATAGTTATTCATTTCCATTGCATATATAATTTTAGTGTTGCACAATGTATAGTCATCAATAACATTTATACTTTATATGAAGCTAACACTTTTTAATTATTGAAATAGAATAAATAATATAAAATATTATATCTAGGATATTACACTTGTCATTAGATTGTGTAAACCCAACTTACATGTGCTTCTATATCAAGTTATATCAACCACTACTATCCCAGTGAGATAGCGACACAATTTCCAAAGGCTATTCCTTATAACTAAATGGATCATCGATTTCTTAATGAGGTGATTTTCTTCCCACCTATTTAAGAGCTAGTGAACATTCTATGGTATTTTTTTATTTTCACACTAGCTAGATGGGTAAATAGGGATAGGAATAACTAGAACATTTTGCATTCATTTTTTCCTTATAAAACACTAATTATTTTAATATTGTATTTACAACCTCATTTCTAGGCAACAATATGATAAGGATTCTTGATGTGTTTCCACTATTCCCCAACTTTTATATTTGTTATAACAGTCTTGTCTCTTTGAAAGGTATATGAATAATTAATAGAGTCTCACCAATAGCTTCTTTGGTTTAGTATTTTTTTTTCATTTATAGATTAATGAGGCTAATTAAAATATGTCCTTAACATTATATCAACAATGGAAATAAATGAAGAGTATGTAGTTATTATTGTGGAGAATACATTCATAACTACAATGAGAGTAATTCTCACTGTATGATTTTAGTTATTTTTTCCTATCATCAATTTATTTTAGTTGCTAAAGAGAATAATTCATAATATAACATTCTTGCAACTAGAGTTGGCTACAAACTTTTGTTTGTCGTCCTTTATTCAAGCTTAACAAACATATGTCTAGGGTAAGATGCATAATACATGTGTAATAGTGTTGTGTAGGTATATGTTAATCAAGATGAGATTACATTTGCAAACATTGTAGGTAGGCATGGAGTATGAAATTGGTCAAACTAGTCATCTTTTTAGATATATCGGATAGTAATAAGAAAAAAGGTGAAAACATTCGAATGTTATATCTACAATGCATTATTTGGAGGTTAAATGGCCCTATAAACTACTCCCTATAACCACACTCAACTTCCAATTTCCCTTCCTAGCTTTTCACAAGCCATGTTGACCCTCTCCCTCACATTTCTCTACCTTCTTGCAAATATTTCCCCATACATGTTTTTAATGAGATCATGGGGTGTTTCTTTTTCCCTACACAATCTTGTTATTCTCCCTACAAATTTCTTCCCCAAATGGGTGGGATACCATTCCTTATTAATGGTACGATTGTCCCTCCCTTCCCTTACACCATTCCTCCATTCTAATAGTTGTCTCCCAGCTGTTTTAGGGGAAATCCATTCATTAATTTCCCCTCCTATTCTATTTTGAGTGAAAAGGATACCATGCTCTTTCTCATTTCCTTTCCATTTTACTTTATTTTATTCTATTTCTTTCCCAACTATATCTTTATGTTTCCCCCCTTTTTATAATATTTAATAATTTAATAATTACCATGTTACATATATAAGAATTTGTGTTTATGTGTATGTATGTATGTGTGTGTGTGTGTGTGTGTATGTATGTATGTATGTGTGCGTGTATATATGTATTTACATGCATACTGTATGTATGTATGTACATACTTACATACATACACACACATACATACATGCATACATACATACATACATTCATGCATTCATACATACACACACACACACATACATACACACATACATACACATACATATGTATGCATGTAAATACATGCATACATACAAACATACATACACACACACACATACATACTAACATACATACACAAGCAATATATGTATGTATATGTATATATGCATATACATATATACATATACATACATATATATTTTCTGTAGTCATAATCAATTATATTTTCTATTATTTTTACACCATAATAGTTAGTTAAGATAAAGATGTTGATTCTCAAAGCAAGGTTGTTGATACTCGATTGATAGAATCAAAGAATCCACTTGCCCACTATCTATAACTCTTATAGAACATCTAGGAAGAGGTAAAAAGTTTACTTGGTTATCATTCTAGAGTGTAGTGACGAGGCTCACAACTTATGTCTAGCAAGGTATTCATAATGAGATGATCCATCTACTTGTGATTCAACCCAAGGATTCAAAAGAAGGGTTAAATAGCATCAAGAACATTCTTAAGATATATTTGCTATTGTTGCACCCTTCCCTTGCAAAACCATTCCAATTTTTCATACACATGTTACCACAAGAGTGTTAGTACCTAATTAGTCCAAAAGATAACATACATGTATAAATGCAACCATGTCGTAAATTGAAATGGAACCAATTTGTTCATAACCTTTTAATTACTCAACATATATACAATTAAAGTATCAATTATATAACATAAATCATTGAATCCATACAAGAATTCATAAACATCAAGTATAATTACAATTTCAACATTAGAATCTCCAATTTAATCTAAATTACATTGGGACATTAGATGTTTAACACAAAATAAAAATATAGAGTTCATGGAAATGTGATCATTTTCATCTCTTCCTGTTATTAAGAAGTGAAATTCATTTTAATAATTTTTAGTAATTATAATTTTAATAATAAAAAATATTAAAACCATAACAAAAAAGTGCAATATTTAAAATATAATATTATTTTGATTTTTTAATTTTTATAATATGTTTTTTTATTCGTACGAATAACATAGCTGCATTATATATTAGCAAAACAAGGAGTTATTACAATTTGATGCCATACTAACATGTATTCACATTGAGATCAAAGCCAAAATAGCATACATATATATTTCTTAGCAATATTCACATAGCACAAAGAACAGAAACACTTAAATTCCCACCCCAGGAGCTTCATCAAACTCCCTTAACCACTTGAAATCCTCAATCGACTCCAAGTTATAGACCTTCTTTAAGAATTGGCTCCCCTTCTCAGCAATGGCCCTGTGTTGCATCAGGGTCTTGGTGCAAAAGTTGTTGAGGAAGGGAAGCCATTCCACCATGATGCCTTCCTCAAGCACCCTTTGTATATCCTTTGATCATATAGGACACTAAAACCATAGCAAGCCACCCTCAAAACATCCTCCAACCCCTTCAAATTATCTTTCTTGGAAATTGTGTAGACCATCTCCCGCACCATCTCCTTGAGCTCTCCATGGTCTGAGAGGGAGGCCACAAAGCGAGGCGTGATATCAATGTTGACCCTATATCTTCATCACCACCTTCATGGCCTTCATCACCACCATCTTCATGGCCTTCAATGGCCTACCATTGAAGTCCTTCATCACCACCTTCAGTCGCTGGTCAAAAATGTCGCCTAAAAAGGTCATCTATCGACATGAACAAGAGAGCCAAATGGGGGTATCCATCTTCGTCAAGCACCATAGATAGCAATTGATGAAACCAATGGTTGGCTTCACACCCGACCACAAAGATATAGCCTATGGCCGTACGTACCATCCCACACCCCATGCGAGGAGAAAATCCATGCCAAATCCTACCATCCTCTATAACTATCCTTTACACACTCCATATTTATTTATGGTGAACTTGCAACACAAGCCAACTCACTTGTGTAGTATTGCACCGCCACCTTGCCATGTGAAACACGAAAAGTGGATAGTTGTTACTTTAGAGGGACATGGGAAGTGTCAGTACCTCCCGATCAGCCACCTTGGGCATAATGATTGGTGACATCGAGGTAGAAGTGATGTCGTCAACGGCCTCATTGGCCAATGCATTGGATTCTTTGTTGCCCTCATAATAGATATGCTTGATTTTGTAATCATCAAAGCATTGGAGGAGCTCGAGACATCTTGCAAGGACTTTGTTAAGTTTCCAGTTCATGATTCCTCCCTTCGCTAAGGCATTGATAATAACTTGGGAGTCCCCTTTGATAACCAACATCTTTATTTTCTCCCTAACTGCTAATTCCAAACCATAGTAGTGGACCCTCAATTCAACAACATTGTTTGTGCCTTACGAGAGGCGAACTTTGAGTTCCTTCACTGTCTCCCCTTTGCAATTTTTCATAGGATACAACCACACCTGAGGGGTTGGGGTTGCCTCTAGAGGCACCATCAATGTTAAGTTTGGTCCAACCCACATCTAGTGGTTTCCAGGTCGTTCTAGCTCTCACAACAGCCTTAGCTTGAGTGTTAGAGACCCCATTAATGGGGGGAAAATATTTATAATATGTTATTCTTATAATATTTTTCCTTTAATATTTTTAATATATTATAACTTAATTGTAGTAGTTTTAATAGTCATATTTTTTGTATCTAGATTTATTTATTTTTTAATGTTACTTTTTGTTTTTGTTTTTTAATTTTCTTTTTAGAAATTTCATTTGTGTTATGCTTTCCTCTCTTCTTTTTCAAGAATCTAGATTTACAATCTACTATAAAAAAACTACTCTTCTTGTTGATGAATTTGGGAGCGTGATCCAAAACATTGATGCAAGAAATTCAATTTTTTTTGTTATAAACATTACTATTACTTGTCAAAATATGAAACCTTAAAGACTATACTACTTAATTGAAAAATGAAAGTGTGTTTTTGTTTCCTCTCAAACAAATTGGATATTATATAATATGAATGAACTCACTTGACTGAGAATTAGATAAGAATACAAAAATTACTAAGATCCATCAATCAATTTCTTTTAAAGAATAAAAGCACAAAGAAAATCCAGTCATGTCGAGAAATACAAACTTTTCTATGGTCATATCAGTTAACTGCGGATATTATTGCCTAGTTGCAAAAAGTTTTCTCTTCAATAATGAGAAGGAAATATATAATTATGCTCCATTCCAAACTACCATATATGATAAGGAGTTTGTAAAGCTAGAAAGTAATATAACTAACATTATCTAAGCAACTTTCACATCCTTGCACAAAGTATGGTTCTATACATGAGTGACCCTAAAATGAGTGCTTAAATATCAATTTCTAGTAGAAAAATATACATTCAAGATCGATTTTGGTATGGCTAGCACTTACCAAGCATAAGAGTTATGCTAGTTTTGAAATAATAAAAGATTCATCATTTATAAAGTCACTTAATTTTTTCATTTGACCAACATCAACCAGCCGGTCAAGTATTTGGACAGTTGCATCACATGGTGCACAACTTTCTTTCTTCATTTGATCCATCAAACAAAAAAAATTTACAAGCTCATGTATTTTTCATAAGGTGTGCAATAATATATGGTATGTGACAACATCTGGAACCAAATCATTCATTCTCATCTCATTCAACATTGAAAAAGCCATATCAAGTTTGTTTTCCTTGCAAAAAGAATCAATTAATATATTATAGGTTATAATAGTTAGAGTAATACCAATCACTTTCATCTTTAAAAAATAATTCAAGGCTTATCTATTTCATCAATTTTGCAATGGGCATCAATCAGATAGTTATAAGGGAGTGCATTAGGAGTCAAGACTTCATTTAGCATCTTATTCATGAGTGAATTTTCTTTAGGAAGATCTCCTACCTTGCATAGACCATCAATGAATGTTGTATGCCACTTCATCGGGTTTCAAATCCATTGTTACCATCTCCTCTAACATCTTTCCTACCACGTTCATGTCTCCTATTCTAATAGAATGCACATATCAGTGTAGTATATGTAATCACATTAGGAAGATGTCCTTTGTTTCCCATCTTAGAAATAAGCATAATGCTTCCTTTTCCCTATTACTTTGACATAAACCAGCAATCAGAGTGTTATAACATACAACATTTGGAGAGCAACCTTTCTTTAGAATCTCTTTGAACAACTTTTGAGCCTTTTCCACCTCATGTAATTCACATAGGTTGTATATCAAAGAACTATAATTAATATCTGGTTATTAACCCTTTCTAGACATGTTATGAATACAATCCCAAGCCTTGTCCATTCTGCCATCTTTGCACAGTCCATCAATAACTACACTAAAGGACCAAACTCCTCCATTTGTACAAAAAAATTGTAGGCTTTGTCTATTTTCCGAGCCTTCTAAAATCCATCTATCAAGCTATTATAAGTGTAGATGTCGAGAAAATAGCCATCTTGTATTATTTTGGCTACTAATCCTAGAACCTCATCTACTATTTCTACTTTGCAAACACCATCAATCAATGTGTTATATGTGACAATATCATGTTTTCTTTTGGGTACACACCTTTATTGCACTTCCCTCTTTCTCTTGCGGCCTTTCTCTCCATGAAACCTCTCCTTTACATGCACGTCTTCATTCCTTTTCAATGCCTCGTGTTGTTCTTTATTTTTCCCATGCCAAAAATGAATAAACTCTATTGTCTCCATGAAAGTCAATCAATAAAATGAACTTGATTTTTAATTAAATTAACAATTGTTAGTACCCACTCTCTTTTTATGGTCAAGTTGAAGTTCAAATTCATGGAGAAATTAAATTGAATAAATAAATGTTTTATTCCATAGTCAAAGTCAAACAATTGAAATTCAATCCATCGGACATAGAAACACAAAAACCCATAGCTTGAAATATATATCTAACATAACATTTTGTCAATGGAATGAAAACAATGTCCACATGCTCCGCCTTAAACGACCACAAATTCAAATTAGTTTGCACTATGAATGAAAAATCAAAACCAAAACAAACAAAACTAAACTGGGATATTCGACTGTAGCCTATGATGGATTGAAAATGGCCCATTTAAAATGCTACAAGAAGGTATGGCTAGAGGGGGATTCTCTAAATATAATTGATAATTTGAAGAAATGCTTTGCACCCTCATGGAGTATTGAAGCCTTCATCTTAGATGCTATTGAAATCCTCAACTCCTTTGATGAATACTATATATCTCATATATTTCGTGAAAGAAATGGACTACCTGATATTTTTGCTAATCTTGGCATAAGGGGTCCTAGGGAATGGGAGGGGAACAATCCTCTCCCCATTGAGGCAATTGTGTGTATAAATCATGATATTCAAAATTGCCAACTTGGATAATGATCTTTTATTGCTTTGGGCTCGCATGGAAATGTTCGTGTGATGCAATTATTTGGGGTGATGGCGAGCTAGATTGTAATTGAGTTGATGTTACTTTGCTCAAATTTCGTAAGGGGAGGCATCCGAAAATCATTACTTACCTTGATGCAGGAGCATCTAGTGGTTAAGGGCAATCTTGCATCACCCAAAAATAGTTAAATTTCAAGTTTCTCGGTTTTTAGATGTTTTTACATTTTTTGGATACCCTTTTCGTCATAACGAAATTCCCAATTTACGGTTTTTATTTTCTGTTCCTGGGTTGAAAGATATTGCAGTTTTAGTTTCCCAGATTTGCACCTGAAAATCTTCCGAGTTAGATTTGAGGCACTTAGAGTTCCTGGAACGGCCCCGAAACTTGCCAAAATTGGCATAGCAATTTTGAGTGCGTTATTGACTTCGAGACCTTTCCAACGGTTCAAACGGTTCACAAATTGGAATCCCGGATCAAAAGTTATGGCCCCGGGAAGTTGGCGCACTTTCTAAAAGATACAATTGCAAATGCTCTTTTGAAATTTGAACTTCATGTTGTAAATTTTCGGCGCCAAACCGCCTAAACTCAAATTTGAATGTTGTTTTGGCTCCAAACTAATGAGGAGCTCTATTTATAGGTGGGTTTCTAATTTTTGGGTAGCTTTTTGGGGACAAGCTCACATATTGCAAAGGGTTATTCTGTAGCTTTCTGTAACTTGCATGTGTTGTAGAACTTGGGGATTGAGATCCTTTGCATGTAAGAAGCTCCATTTTTTGAATAATAAAATTATTCTCTTGTTTGTGGGTTATTTTTTGTGTCTCAGGATGTGCCCTCATCATACCTCTACCATATTTTCGTTGCCACACAGATTGTGGGCATTTTTCTCTCCTTCTCGAGGTTTCTTCTTATTGCTTGCAAGGTTCTCAAGCTTTTGTCTTTTGCAAATTTTGGGGCTATGAGTAGCAATAGATATTGTGTGGAGCCCTTGTCATGCAACTTTGTTAAGAAAAAAGAGGTTTGGTGTATTTTGGAGAAAGGTGAGTTAACACCTTATCTGGAAAGGATGCATGGAAACAACCCGCAGGTGACAACTTTGTTTGCTAAAGCCTAGAATAACAAGGTATTGGAATTGGGAGGTATAGAGTTTGATGTGAATGAAGATTTCATTGCTAATATAACTGGGCTTTTGACTAAAGGTAAGAAGGTCTACAGGGACAAGAAGGAATCGAGGGTTGTCATGCAAGTTTTTTTCAAAGATAATGAAGCTCGAGACCTTAAGCCGACTAAGAGTGGAGGGCACTAGAGGAGTTCACTCAAAGCACTTTGGGGGGATGTTGTTGAGGAGCTTATGAGATATATAACCCTTGAGGGTCAGTTCTTTGCGGTAAATGCATCACTTTGTTCTCCTTAATCACTTCCGCCATGAAAAGAAATTTTCATTTCCTTTCTATCTTCTGGCGTCTTTGGAATTTGGGTTGAAGGGTCATAAAAGGAATCCCAAGAACCCTATTTTGCATGTTGGGCTCATCCTATTAATCATTGATTATGCTAATGCCTTTGAGGTTTCCAAATCGCTTGTTGCCCCTAAGGGTAAGCAACTTAAATCAACTGAGTTTGACACAGTTTTTGAAGAAGAGTCAAGTAGCAAGAAATGGAAAAAGAGGAAAGTTGTTCTAGAGGAGTCTGAAACTGAGGATGAACTGATTATGTCCTAGACTCCCAAGCTTCCTTGGAATTGGTCTCGCAACCTCTGGATGTGGGAATGTCTGTTAAATGGGAGTTGGGTCCTAATCTAAAGGGATATGAGACTGGTAGCGAGCAAAAAGCTGATGATAAGTCGATTAATGTGGAAGCCCCTGCTACAACTCGGAAGGAAAAGGTCGAAGAGGAGTCCCCATCGTCCCTTGTTGTGCAAACAAAGAGAGAGAAGGACCAAAAGGCACGTAGTAATAAGAAGTTGGCTAGTAGGTCTGTGGGCAATTGTTGGAAATGCTAGCGAGCAATTATCTTTTGATATAGTTGTTCCTTTTTGTAAAGGGTTTTAGGGCCCCTTCAAAACCTATTTTACCTCTAATCAAAAACTAAACTAGGATATTTTTGGGTGATGTGGATTGCCCTTTTGTCTTGATACTCTCGCATCAATATACATCAATTAGAATTAATTATATAGTACTCTAGTTGAGTAGAGAATATTGCTTCATAACATATTTCAAGGATGACCTCTTGATAGAGGACAGTGCATGAGAAAGGATTTTGTATGTGAGAAGTAACTAGTGAATGCTCTCTTGCTACTATAGGAAATGTAAATTGTACAAAACTTCCCATCTTATTATGGTATTCATTGGATGAAGCCCTTGCTCTAAAGTTAAAATCATCCCAAAAAACTCACAATGTTGCATGTATGTTCAAATAGAATATGAAAATAAGTTTATGGGATTATAATAAGAACATACTCCAACCACCTATTTATGAAGGGAATCTATTGTGGAGTGAAGACCTTTTTTACCATAATTGGAATTTGGGAGGAGGAATTTATCTTCACCACTATTCTAGGGTAGCCAATACCATCCACAGTTCAAAACTATAATGCTCCTTTGTTACATATTTGGATAAGGGGGGAAGAAGGAAAACATTGGTAGAAATAATCATATTGGTTCTTGCATAAAAGATTCAACCAATAGTTGATTCAAAATTCACCTACAAGGCTATTTGGGCTAATAAAAATCAAATGGAACTATATTCATACTAATATGATCACAGTCAACCAATGTCATGAGGCTGAAATGACATGGATAGAGACACCAAGAGATGTTGGGGAATCTAGGATACTTTGTAACAAAAGAGGCACAACTTCATCTTTCTCCTATTGTTGACTTTGCATAGCAACATCATTGTTTTGTAGGTAGTCATATATTTATCATGCTTATCCTAGTAGATAGAATAGATAATCCATGGATATGACAATGTTGGAAGGAGATACCTATGTTCCCAAAATATTGCTCATTTGATGCAAGCTATGAGGAATTTTCTATTCCATAGGAATAGTGTTAGAGCTCATCGAGCTATGTATGACCAACACTCAAAGGAAGGTAACACACAAGAGTACTAATTCAAAGATAATTTCAGAGAAAGGCCTCATTGGGATGTTCTCATGTATTAGAGATTGAGAAATATTTAAAGAAATGACACAATTGGGAAACTTTCATCTTCTCCACAAGTATATAATGATTCGTTAATAATTGGGCATCAATTACAAAGGTTGAAAATATGTTTTTTGAAAGAGGGTACATGGGTATAGTTGCAGTAGGTTTTCATCTCATGGTAAAGATAATAAGTTTGAATTAAATTTCTACAACTCTGATTTTTTTTTGCTAATAATTTACTATTCAAACACTTTGAAAACATGAGAAACGAACCAAAGCCTCATAAAAAACACCATGATCTGCAGTAAATGAAATGAGAAACTTGCAAATACCTTCTATACCATGATCTGCAGTAAATGAAACGAAGCAAAGCCTCATCAAGAACACCATTTTGTTCATATGCTGCAATCCATTCCATGGAACCCCAATGGATGATGCATTTTGTCAAACAATTCCTATGCGTTCTCTATACTACCATATTTCGCATACATGTCTATCAGCATAGTCACAACAACATCATTAACAAAAAAAAATGACTTTCAATATTTCAACTTCCTGGTAGTTGTTTTTCCTGGCCAAGACAACTTTCCAAAAACCCATGCCTTCATTTAACAAATAACAACAAAACCATTTGAGAATGAAATAAAACACAAAAAGGTAATGATAACAGCTGCTAACAGATTCCGAAAAATAGAACTCACTAAGACCAGGGCAAGTAACTTACCTCAAGATTCTGCACAAATTGTGTCGTGCTGTCAACAATCCGATGAAAAAAAATGGACAGACTTTGCAGGAAAAGTTTAGAAAGCCCTACCAAAGCAGAGTTTTTAAAATGAAACTAACTAAAACCAATCTCCCTACAACTGCTTCAGTCTATTCACAGTGAAGGCAAAGTGGATTTGAAAATATCGAAGCCAATGACCAAAAGAAAAGAATTGCTATAGTTCAGGATGGTTGCATAGATTCATATTTTTCTTAAGCATTTGGAGGTTTTCCCCAAAGTGGTGAGACTTCTTAGTATGCTATACAGTAATTGTAGGCTCAGGCCCTACAATTCTGCAAATCTCTCTACTTCATTTTATGAAGATGTGGTGAAAGCTCTTGACTTATTTCTGTAGATCTGTTATTTTTCTTGCGCTAGTTTTGTAAAATTCTAGTATTGGTATCTTTACACATGCAAATTCATGAGGAAGAGGTCAGATGCTTTCTGAATTATAGCTTTTGGAACTAGAATTGAGATAGTGGGAGAAACATTGCAACAAGACACTCTA
Source organism: Sequoia sempervirens (assembly GCA_007258455.2). Lineage (NCBI taxonomy): Eukaryota > Viridiplantae > Streptophyta > Pinopsida > Cupressales > Cupressaceae > Sequoia > Sequoia sempervirens. The sequence continues at coordinate 27,494,489 of VDFB02000009.1, read as the reverse complement.
GAGAAACTAGTGGAACGGTTGGCAGACTTATGGACAATGAATTTTCGAGCTATTGTTGCAGGAGATGGTGATCCTCTGGAATTGAGGCAGAGTAAGAAACACTGAAGGAAGAGAGCAAACTAAAGCAATGGTACGAAGACTTATATGCACAGCAAGTTTTCATACTCTTGTTTCAAGAGGTGGTACTCCAATTAATGACCGTAGGCGAGAGATTTTCCCCCAAACACAAAGGTATATAGGTCAGCTAAAATAACTATGAGAGTTGAACTTATATGCTTCCTAGCCATAAAGGTTGATCCCCTGATATAAAACATCTTCTCCTCCTTTGGGGTAAGGATCTCCTCCTAACTTCCAGAATCATATCATGCAGAATTTTAATTTGCCTGGTTCACTTGCTCTGTGTGTTGATAACTCTGATAATTTGCAGTTAGAATCTGGTTCATATGTTGAAGCCAATCTTCCTGCCAGTCTCTTATTTACAATGCAGCTGATAATGTTTTTAATATGGTTTCTGTTCTTGCTGATATTTTTGGTCTAGTGCCTTATTATGGACCTATTATTTGACACGTTTCTCAGATTTATCATTCTACCAAAAGATCTGATCATATATCTGACAAAGTTCATGCTCCTGCTGATGGTCTTCCTCTAGTTCCTCCATGGACCTATCTGTTTGATATGTTCCTGAGATTGCTCACTTCACCCCTAGACTTCATGAGTATGTTATCTTAATGAGAGATAAAATTATTGCTGTCATTTATGAAGCAGATGCTACTTCATTTGTAGATAATGATCTCAATGAAAACAATTGGTTTCTTCGGTTCCCTGCATGGACCTGAAATATCTCTGGGATTTTAGTATACTTTTGTTAACTGATACATAATTTTTTATTGCCTTTATTCTGGAGCTGAAATACTATTAGTCTTTTGAAGAGTTTGTAAAGGAATTATGAAATATTCTTAGTGCTAATATTTTGTCAATTTTGAGCTCAATTGCCAGTAATTTTTTCTTCTTTTTAGAAGCTTATATTTTTTGAAATCTTTCACATCAATAAAAGGAAAAAGGTAAGCATCAAATTTTGCTCCTTAATTCAATATAGGTTTTCTTCATAGCAATACCTTCACAAGAGGTCATCAGAAACAGACTGAGACGTCTGATTACAAATGAACTCAAATTAGCAGAGCATACCCACCACCTGCCAGGTTGCCAATTTATACAAAACAATGCAGGTCGCCTCGTTACACTTATATTTGTTCATCAATCTGCATCATAAGGTTTGTCTGGTGTTTGCTAGTTTTACTAAGTAGAAAATTAGTCAATCTTTTTATGCTGATAGTAGAGTGGAAGGTAGTATGCTAGTTTTACTAAGTAGAGATGCACAGTCAAACTTGTCATATTCATTCCCAAACATTTCACTGAAGTCCTAGGCATCCTATGCATAAGGAAGGACAGTAAGAAAGGGAGAACAGACTAAGGCTAGGATGGAGCAAATGAAAAGAGGATGTTTGTATCAAAAAATAAGATACTAGTCTCAGTTTCTGAGGACAACTTACAAAATACTGTCAACTGAGGATACCAGTCTAAAAAAGTCATAATGAAAGAAATGATAACAAGGAATCATGACGGACCTAGGATTTTTAAAAGAACAGTGGCAGGTATATAGATGGCAATGTGTCCATGAGTGATGCAGATCTAAAGGTGAAAGTGCCAAACAACAAGGAGGAAGTGCACAGTAAACATTCAATGAAATGATGGTAAAATGGTAGTGAAAAGTGACATTGAGAAAAGGCAGGATACTGTCAAATAATGGTGAATAGCAGTCATCCTTCTAATGACAGTATATAGTGAATTACATGAAGTCATTTCTAGTGCTACTCAAGGGTTTGAATGACAGACTAGCAAGAATGTTCCAGGAAATGTTGGGTAAACACATATTACCTAGTGTCTTTACTTACAATGCACTCCCACATGGTTACTATAAATCTAGAGAAATGAATGATGTAGACATGATCTTCAGTCAAAATTCTTAGTAGAGGCTTGATACTAAATGAGGTTACTTATATCATCCTCATTGATGACTACTGTAAGCAATACAATTTGGATAAGACCTTTGCTATGTTTGATGACATGTTGAAAACGGGTATAACTACCATTATTCATACCTACACTATATTTATTCATAACCTATGCAATGATATGGTGAAGGAAAAGAATTAATCCTCTGCCACATTGGTTGGAAGTTATCAGTGGGTTACAGTACCTCTAGATCAACAAATACAATTTCCATGGTATGAGTTGACTGCCACACTGTGACCAAGTTTATCTCCAAGATTGTTGTAAGGCAAACTATTGTGAGAGATGCAACTTAGTTCTATCATTTCAGAAAGGGACAATGTTCTTGTGGAGATTATTGTAGCAGGCTCTAAGCATGGTATTGAACCATAACAAGCTGCAATGGCATGGCCTCCAGTGATAAACAAAAGACCAAAAAGCCTTGAAGCAAAGGCATAAAAGGATGATAGTGTCATAATAGAAAAGACAATAGCCATGAAATAGAAGAAAGAGTTTTTGATAAATTGTATAAGTGGCAGATTTCAAAGGACAGTGACCTCAATAATCGTTAGCATGCATAGTAAAGCTCCTCAAGCAGTCAACTGTGCATGGAACGAGGGCAATCAAAGGGTGATAATGAAGTTAGTGACAGTGATCTTCACGCTAAAACAGTGCCATATGAGTAAATGACAGTCATTTCATTAAAGGAGTAGGAGACAATATAGTCAACTACCCATTTGCATGACACAAATGACAAAGTGCCAAAACATCCTACTAAAGAGGATGATATGGAATATTGTGTCTACCTCTACCACTGGCAGCTTGCAGGGAAAAACATTTGACAGATATTCACTATCAATAAATACTATTGGTTCTTTGGCAACATCAGAGTTGGATCATGGGGTTGTTGAATGCAATTTCTCAACAAAATATGGTGTATGGTGAAGGTAGATCTCCTAGAACAGAGTGAGGGAAGGTTACAGTCATGGATAATGCAAAGACTATTTTTCATTACATATAGCAGTCCTTATAACCCTTAAGAAGGACAGAGGCATTTATGACTGAAAGAAGAAGACAATGATCTCCTTGAGGGCAGTGGTTCATCACATGACCGTGTTCTTGAAGGCAGTCTTGATGACTGTACAGTGAAAAATGACATTGAAGGGCAGTGACAGCTGAAAGATGACAGTACCTATAACATCAAGAGCAGTGACATACAAAAATGTTGATCTGTAAAGCCTTGGACAGTCAAAATAGCAGAGCATGATTGAATAACAAGATAGTTTTTTAAGACTTGTAAAGGATATTTTTGAAGATATCTTGATGGAGAAGCTTTACCCAATGCCACAAAGAGATTTTTCCTCTCAAGACTCCCTCACATGCCCTACTCACATGCCCTATCATCATGGATGAGGGCAATTTTGGCATTCATGAAGGAGGTTGGACAGTTTGGGGTCTTTATGAGTAGTCAAAGACATCATGCAAGCATCAAGGAGAAGATATAGGAGACAGTGTGATCAAATCGCCCACTTTTGCAAGCTTATAGGAACATCTCAAGCTGGAAAAAGTCAAGAGCATTCAAAGAAGGATTTCAACCGGCAGCATCATGGAGCCTTGCTTGAGAAGCTTAAAAGGTGGAAGCAGCAGTTAGGTGCCCAAAGGATTTTTTACTTTTCAAACTGTGACACATCACTTGTCTATTGTAACAGATTACTAGGGTTTAGGAAAAGTTTGTATGCAAAAAGGCATGCCTTGTTTCTTTTTCAGGCAGTTCTTTCACTTTTGGACAAGTATTGTAAATTTGCAAAAGTTTCTATCTTTTCTATGTATTGTAAATCTGATTTTCAGTTTTGGGATTGAGAATAAAGCATTGTAATCCTTCATGTTCAGAACATTTTCAATCAAAGTAAGATATATGTCAGACTTGTATTTACAAAGAGCATCTTCTATCAATAAAATGAGCACTTTTGGCCTTCAAAGGTCATCTTCTATTAATAAAATGAGGAATTTTGGCCTTCAAAGGTTATGTCCTGGTTGTGTATGTGAGGTAATTGATGACATTTATTTTTCAAATGCAAATTCTTAAATGAACGTCTTATTTCCATCGTCTTCACATAGAAAAACATATATATGTGTAGGTTATTGCTGGTGTCATAGCTCAAACAGATGTTAGTTGTGAAGAATATTAAATTTTTTCCCTTCTAAAACTGTAAAAACATGGGCCTTTCAATGAAACACTGATATATAGATATATCAAAACACCAATGTTGTGCACAAACAGCCTAAGATATTGATTAGTTGTATGTCAAAACAGCAGTCCAAAGTCCAAGAAAAACACAATTTGGTGCATCACCCCATTAGGAAATTAGATTCATTTCATGTATTTTCTATCCTTTTTCTTAGCAAGCAGCAGTAGCTTACATTAGTTCAAGTGAAGTACCAAAGGAACTAGCCCTCTCTAGAGGTTGATCTCCAAGATCTAAGCTCACACTCAGGGAGATCATCCCATGTTTCACTAGTAGGCTGAGTTTTGCAACTTAACCAGGGTGCATACTTAGTTGATAACAAATCTCTATGATAGTAGTATGAAGGAGCATAAAAATATGGAGGATATAAATTTTGGATCCATAATTTTTAAGTTGTAGATTCAGGTCACAAGGATTCCAAATAAGAAGAAAAGGGAAGATTATGTGTTTTCAAGAAAGCATAGAAGATGTAACACAAAACTTCAAATTATGTGAGGAATGACAAAGAAGGGAAAACGAAGCTAAGTTGATAGCTGCTTAAGACAAATAACATCTAGAAGAATTTAAGCAAAACATTTCTCGCATGTATAATGAAAAGCAAGATCTTAGTGTACTACATTTTGCATGGGAACCTCAAAAGGTAATGAAAAAGAAATTAGTCTTGGGTTTACAAGTTGGAATGATTGATCATTTTATCCACCAAGTACCAAGAAAGGTCGGTCTACTTAACATCATCAAGGAAGAAAAAGGTAATATTCCAATATTTCTTATGAGTACAATTTAAATATGAAAGTGATTATAATAGCATATATTTACTTTACACTATGTCGTTTCAATATTTTTATCATCATGAAAAGTGATTTAAGCATCCCAGGAAAAAATTCAAAGATAAAAACTTGCAATAAAGGACACCTAGATCCTTTTACTCAAATACTAAATTTTCTATGCACAAAGGAATGGGATCCTAGTATTTAAATCACTTCCACAATTCATCATGGTAGGGGATACAACATTATGTTATCATCTTGGATGTCAACAATGACAATCAAAATTTTGTATTTGTTCCTTAATATGTTTGGTGAATATATAACCGAACAGACAAAGATCATGGTAATGTATGATATCTTTTAACTTGATGAAGCTAATATTTCGTGTTCTTTTTCAAGGCCTAGATATACCATGGAGAATATATATTATTTTGCTAATATAGGTGTTTCCTAATGGCAGTTGAAAGACAAACATAATGTCAGATATATGAATGAGAAGAAATTATATAATACGGGTTGAGTAGAGCATATTATTTCATAACATAGCTCTAGGATGACCACCTGATAAAAGATGGTGCATGAGAATGGATTTTTGTAAGCAAGGAGTAACTAGTGAAGGCTCTCAAGTGCTAGTATTAGAAATGGAAGTGGTACAAAACTTCCTCTTCTTATTATGATATTTATTAGATTAAACCCTTTCTCTAAATGTAAAATCATCCAACAAAACTCACAATAATGTACGTAAGTTCATATAGCATATGACAATTAGTTTATAAGATTATAATAAGAACATACTCTAACCACCTATCTATGAAGGAAATCTATTGTAAACTGGATATTTTTTGTCATAATTGGAAATGGGGGGGAGGAACTTATCTTCATCACTATTCTATGATAGTTAATACCATCCATAGTCCAAAACTATAATGCTCCTATGTTTCACATTTTGGATAACTAGGGAAGAAAGGAAGTATTGGCATAAAGAATAATATTGGTGCTTGCACAAAAGAGTCAACCAATAGCTAATCCAACATTCACCTACGAGGCTATTCATGCTAATAAAAATCAAATGGTATAGTTGATACATCATATTGATATGATCACAGTCTTGACCAATGTCATGAGGCTGAAATGGCATGCATAGAAACACCAAGACATGTTGGGGAATCTAAGATACTTGGTAACAACAAAAGGCACGACTTCATCTTTGTCCTATCTATTAAATTTGACTGTAAACATCATTATTTTTGTAGGCACCCATCTACTTCTCATGTTTGTACTATTAGGGGGAATAGTGAATCCATGGATATACTAATGCTAGAGGGAGATATTTATGATGCTAAAATATTGTGTTTGATAAAATCTATGAGGATTTTTCTATCTCATAGGAACACTGTCAGACCTCATAGAACTATGTATGATCAATATTTAGAGGAAGGTAACAAAGAGGAGTTATACTTCAAAGATACTTATAGGGAAAGGCCTCATTGGGATGCTCTCATTGATTGGAGATTGATAAATGTTGAAATAAATGACACATGTTAGGAAACATTCATCTTCTCATGTATTGAACAACGCATTAAAAAGTGGGTATTAATTGCAAAGCTTGCAACTCTTTTCTTTGAAAGAGAATATGTGGGTACAATTTCAATAATTTTCCATCTCATGGTTGGGAAAATAGAGTGTACATCATGATTAATTTCCAAGATTGTCAAGACATATATATTTGTTGCTCTCTAAGATGGTGGGGCATCCATGAGTATTTTGTCTCAAGGGTATTTTGAGGTAGTAGAATGGGTTTGGGTGGTATGGTAATCCATATAAATGGAATCAACCTTACTATGGCATTGAAGCACTATCTTGGTACATAGGTTGAAGTGAGCATAGTAACAATTAATTTTCAAGAACATCATTGTAGTATACAATTGAACATAACTAAGACAGTGGAAAAAGCACCACCTAGTGAAGAATTTCCAATTCCTAATTATATCAAATTAGTGTAGTAGAACCTAACTACATTACAAGGAGGTTCACAAATTGGAAATTACAAATATCGAAGGTTGATTTGGGACCCTAGTAACTATAGGGTAATCCTAGCTTGCCATTTCTTAAGGGCAAGCAATCTTGGGAAGAGCAGATTGTAACATCACATCTTAATAATTAAACCAAGATAGACCCAAGAACCTATCATACAAATAAGGTCATAATGTCAAAAAAAATATTTTTTAAGTTATATTATAAAATTATAATAAAGTAAAAAAATATTAAACAAAGGCCACTTATAACTAAGTTTATTCTAAATAATAATTCATCTCAAATAATTAAGAATCATCTGAAGAGTCATGTCCTTTGGATGGAAATTCTATTTAAGAGAGACCAAGCAAGGAGGAGACATACATTGATGAACTATTATATTATATAAATTCTACTTCTTGTTAGAGTATTGCACTTTGATTCAAATACCTTGAGGACGAAATCCCTCTAGGTCTCAAATTAGGAGCAAAAACCCCCTAATTTTCATCATAGGATTAATGGACAAAAACCCCTAATTTAGACTTGGGACAATCTCACTTAGGGATTGCATATTTGCTTCAAAGATAAGAAAAATGAAATTACACTAGTTGGGTTTCAAATATCTTCATATCCATATTGATTGAAATCCTTCTCAAGAATATAGTGGTTCATGAATCTTACATAGTGCCAATTTATATTCAAGTTTGCAACAATTCATATTAATCAAATCAATTGATTCTTCTACCAATTTTGGTGATTTAAAGTCTTGTGATTAAGAACTTCTGGAAAATTGATCATTCCATTAGAGAGTGTGATTCATAAAAATTACTTTAGTTGGGTGATTCAAATATCCTAAAGCATTGTGACTTATATTTTCATTTCATATTTAATATGCAACTCTTTAAGATAGAATCATTTGCAAAAATTATAGGGTATAACTCATAATAGTTTGGATTTATGATTGAAGTTAATATTACTTTAGGAGTGTGATTGTTCATTGTTTCCTAAACATTAGCAATCTGGCTACTCTCAAAAGGACTCAATTTAGATCAATTGAAGGTTGAATTATATAAGGAATAAAGCCAATTTTGTGGTATTGAATATAGCTCCTACAAGGCCAAATAGTGGATAAATAGTTATTCATTTCCATTGCATATATAATTTTAGTGTTGCAAAATGTATAGTCATCAATATTTAGTATTACATTTGTCATTAATTGTCTAAATCCAACTTGCATGGGCTTCTCTATCAAGTTATATCAACTACTATCCCAATGAGATAGTGACACAATTTACAAAGGCTATTGCTTATAACTAAATGGATCATTGATTTCTTAATGAGTTGTGATTTTCCTCCCACCTATTTAAGAGCTAGTGAACATTCTATGGTATTTTTTATTTTCACACTAGCTACATGGGTAAATAGGGTTAGGTGTAACTAGAACATTTTGCATTCATTTTTTCCTTATAAAACACTAATTATTTTAATATTGTATTCACAACCTCATTTCTAGGCAACAATATGATAAGGATTCTTGATGTGTTTCCACTATTCCCCGGCCTTTATATTTGTTATAATAGTCTTATATCTTTGAAAGGTATATGAATAATTAATAGAGTCTCATCACTAGCTTCTTTGGTTTAGTATTTTTTTTCATTTATATAACAATGAGGCTAATAAAAACATGCCCTTAACATTATATCATCAATGAGAATAAGTGAAGAGTATGCAGTTATTATTGTGGAGAATACATTCATAACTATGGTGGGAGTAATTCACACCATATGATTTTAGTTATTTTTTCCTATCATCAATTTATTTTAGTTGCTAAAGAGAATAATTCATAATATAACATTCTTACAACTAGAGTTGGCTACAAACTTTTGTTTGTCGTCCTTTATTCAAGCTTAACAAAAATATGTCTAGGGTAAGATGCATAATACATGTGTAATAATGTTGTGTAGATATATGTTAATCAAGATGAGATTACATTTGTACACATTGTAGGTAGGCATGGAGTATGGAATTGGTCAAACTAGTCATCTTTTTAGATATATCAGATAGTAATAAGAAAAAAGGTGAAAACATTAGGATGTTATATCTGCAACCTATTGATTTGGGGGTGAAATGGCCCTATAAACTACTCCCTATAGCCACACTCAACTTCCAATCTCCCTTCCTAGCTTGTCACAAGCCATGTTGACCCTCTCCCTCACATTTCTCTATCTTCTTGCAAATATTTCCCCAAGACATGTTTTTAATGAGATCATGGGGTGTTTCTTTTGCCCTACACAATCTTGTTATCCTCCCTACAAATTTCTTCCCAAATGGGTGGGATACCATTCCTTATTAATGGTACAATTGTCCCTCCCTTCCCTTGCACCATTCCACCATTCTAATAGTTGTCTCCCAGCTGTATTAGGGGAAATCCATTCATTAATGTCCCCTCCTATTCTATTTTGGGTGAAAAGGATACCATGCTCTTTCCCATTTCCTTTCCATTTTATTTTATTTAATTATATTTGCTTTCCCAATTGTTTCTTTATGTTCCCCCCCTTTTTATAATATTATTACTAATTTAATAATTATCATGTTACATATATAAGTATTTGTGTTTATATGTATGTATGTATGTATGTATGTATATATGTATGTATGTATGTATGTATGTATGTATGTATGTGTGTGTGTGTGTATGTGTGTATGTATGTGTGTGTGTGTGTGTATGTATGTATGTATGTGTGTACATACATACATACATACATACATACACACATACATACACACATACATACACATATACATACATACATGCATACACAACTAGGAGGAGGTAAAAAGTTTACCTGGCTATCATTCTAGAGTGTAGTGACTAGGGTCACAACTTACGTCTAGCAAGGAATTCATAACCAGAGGATCCATCTACTTGTGATTCAACCTCAAGGATTCAAAAGAAGGGTTAAATAGCATCAAGATCATTCTTGAAATATATTTGCTATTGTTGTACCCTTTCCCTTGCAAAACCATTCCAATTTCTCACACATGTTACCACAAGAGTGTTAGTACCTGATTAGTCCAAAAGATAACATACATGTATAAATGCAACCATGTCACAAATTGAAATGGAACCAATGTGTTCATAACCTTTTAATTACTCAACATATATAACAATTTTAAAGTATTAAGTGTATAACATAAATCATTGAATCCAAACAAGAATTCATAAACATCAAGTATGATTACAATTTCAACATTAGAATCTTCAATTTAATCTAAATTAAATTGGGACATTAGATGTTTAACACAAAATGAAAATATAGAGTTTGTGGAAATGTGATAATTTCCATCTCTTCATTTTATTAAGAAGTGAAATTAATTTTATTATTTTTTAGTAATTATAATTATAATCATAATAAAATATTAAAACCATATCAAAAAAGTGCAATATTTAAAATATAATATTATTTTAATTTTTTAATTTTTATAATCTATTTTTTATCCGTAAGAGTAACATAGCTGCATTATATATTATCAAAACAAGGAGTTATTATAATTTGATGCCACACTAGCATGCATTCATAGTGAGATCAAAGCCAAAATGAGCATATGTCTATATATTTCTTAGCAATATTCACATAGCACAAAGAACAAAAACACTTAAATTCCAACCCCAGGAGCTTCATCGAACTCCCTTATCCACTCAAAATCCTCAATCACCTCCAAGTTATTGACCTTCTTCAAGAATTGACTCCCCTTCTTAGCAATGGCCCTGTGTTGCATTAGGGTCTTGGTGCAAAAGTTGTCGAGGAAGGGATGCCATTCCACCACGATGCCTTCCTCAAGCACCCTTTGTATATCCTTTGATCACATGACACCAACACCATAGCAAGCCACCCTCAAAACATCCTCCAACCCCCCCAAATCATGTGTCCTGAAATTTGTGTAGACCATCTCCTGCACCATCTCCTTGAGCTCTCGAAGGTCCAAGAGGGAGGCCACAAAGCGAGGTGAGATATCAGTGTTGACCCTATATCTTCCATGCTCCACCAAAAAATACTCCAAGAATTATCTTCATGGACTTCAATGACCTACCACTGAAGTCCTTCATCACCACCTTGAGTTGCTAGTCAAAAATGTCACCAAAAAGGTCATCTACCGACTTGAGCAAGAGAGCCAAATGGGGGTATCCATCTTTGTCAATCACCACAAATAGCAACTAACAAAACCAATGGTTGGCTTCACACCCAACCACAAAGATATAGCTAGTATCCATACCATCTCACACCCCGTGCGAGGAGAAAATCTCTACCAAATCCATCCTCTACAACTATCCTTTACACCCTCAAAATTTATTTATGGTGAACTTGTAACACAAGCCAACTCACTCGTGTAGTACTGCACCACCACCTTGCCATGTGAAACATGTAAATCACACAATTGTTACTTGAAAGGGACGTCGGAAGTGTCAATACCTCCCAATCAACCACCATGGGCTTAATGATTGGTGACATCAAGGTAGAAGTGGCATCACCAATGGCCTCATTGGCCAATGCATTGGCTTCTTTGTTGCCCTCATAATAGATATGCTTGATTTTGTAATCATCAAAGCATTGGAGGAGCTTGAGACAGCCTGCAAGGACTTTATTAAGTTTCCAATTCATGATTCCTCCCTTTGCTAGGGCATTGATAATAACTTGGGAGTCCCCTTGATAACCAACATCTTTATTTTCTCCCTAACTACTAATTCTTGTGAGCACTAAACCTGCATTTTATCAAACACTGACAAATATGGTGAGTATTAGCCAATTTAAACAAAGCAAATCAAAATTCAATCCATTGGACATAGCAACATAAAAATCCATACCTTGAAATATATATCAAACATAACATTGTGTCAATGGAATGACAACAATGTCGTCATGCTCTGCCGTAAATGACCATGAATTTAAAGTAGTTTGCACTCTAAATGAAAAATCAAAACCAAAACAAACTAAACTAAACTGGGATATTTTTGGGTGATGTGGATTTCCCTTTCGACTCAATACTCCTGCATCAGTATATGAATCAAAATTAATTATATATTACTTGGGTTGAGTAAAAAATATTACTTCATAACATATTTCAAGGATGACCTCTTGGTACAGGATGATGCATGAGAATGGATTTTTGTATGTGACAAGTGACTAGTGAATGCTCTCTTGCTACTTTAGGAAATCTAAATGGTACAAAATTTCCCATATTATTATGGTATTTATTGGATGAAGCCCTTGCTCTAAAGTTAAAATCATCCCAAAAAACTCACAATGGTGCATGTAAGTTCATATAGAATATGAAAATAAGTTTATGGGATTATAATAAGAACATACTCCAACCACCTATTTACAAAGGGAATCTATTGTAGAGTGAAGGCCTTTTTTATCATAATTGGAATTTGAGAGGAGGAATTTATCTTCACCACTATTCTAGGATAGCCAATACCATCCATGGTTCAAAACTATAATGCTCCTTTGTTTGATATTTGGATAAGGGGCAGAGAAGGAAAACATTGGTAGAAATAATCATATTGGTTCTTGCATAAAAGATTCAACCAATAGTTGATCCAAAATTCACCTACAAGGCTATTTGGGCTAATAAAAATCAAATGGAAGCTATACTCATACTAATATGATCACAGTCAGCCAATGTCATGACGTTGAAATGACATGCATAGAGACACCAAGAGATGTTGGGGAATCTAGGATACTTTGTAACAAAAGAGGCACAACTTCATCTTTCTCCTACTGTTGACTTTGAATAGCAACATCATTTTTTTGTAGGTAGCCATATATTTATCATGCTTCTCCTAGTAGATAGAATAGATAATCCATGGATATGCCAATGTTGGAAGGAGATACTTATGTTCCCAAAATATCGCTCATTTGATGCAAGCTATGAGGATTTTTGCCAGACCTCATAGAGCCATGTTTGACCAACACTCAAAGGAAGGTAACACACAAGAGTGCTAATTTGTAAAGATAATTTTAGGGAAAGGCCTCATTGGGATGTTTTGACGTATTAGAGATTGATAAATATTGAAAGAAATGACACATACAGGGAAAATTTCATCTTCTCCACAAGTATATAATGATTCGTTAATAATTGGGCATCAATTACAAAGGTTGAAAATATGTTTTTTGAAAGAGGATACATGGGTATAGTTGCAGTAGGTTTTCATCTCATGGTTGAGAAAAAAAGTGTACAATGATTAATTTCTAGGATGGGAAAGACATACTTGTTGCTCTCCAAGATGGCGGAGCACCCATGAATTTTTTGGCTTAAGTATATTTTGAGTAGTAGAATAGGGTTTGGGTGGTATGGTACTCCATACAATTAGAATCAACCTTATTACGAAATTGAAGGACTATCTTGGTAGATAGGTTGAGGTGAGCATAGTAACAACTTTTCAAGGACATCATTGTAGTATAGAGTCAGACACAACTAAGAGAGTATAGAAAGAACCATCTAGTGTAGAGTTTTTGTTGGAAAAAGTGCCTCAAACATTACAGGCTGAAACCTCCATTAGAGCCAAGTCGGTGTAATATCCTATTTGTCTAGCCGACAAGCAGTGTGTATCATCATGTTTTGGATAGGTCGTTGTGACCCTGAAGAAGTCTTGCTGAAAGGTTACATTATGGAGTCTATCATTGTAGCATGACATATTCGGTATGACCTTATAGCGCTTGAGAGACCTCTGGGTGAAAGGCCATTCAATCGTGTATTGGGGAGACTCTTGGCGACTGTGATCTTTGGTGAAACTGAAGGTTCTCGCTAAGATGTCTCAGTGAAGTGTTATTATCTTGCCGACAGTGTATGTATTGATGTCTTTGGGATAACCCTAATGTTTCGGGAAGACCTCTTAGCGAACAATGAATGTCATACCAACAGGGATACGCTTGGGAGTTATCAGTGTAATACTAAGACTTCGTTATGAAGTATGGGCGATATACAAATGTCTTACCGACAGAGAGTCAAAGGTAGATCATCGGAGTGACTCGGTAGGCTTGGTGAAAAGTCTTAGCGAGAGTTAAATGTCTCTCCGACAGCTCATTATGTTGGAAGCCTTCGGTATAACTTAAAGCTATCGAAGAAACCTCTTAGCAATGGTGAATGTCTCACTGATAGCCAATGGCTATCGGGATAGCTCTTGGCGACAATTGGTCATCGGTGAAACATATGGATCTTAGTATGATGTCTCGGTGAAAGTCGATTGTCTGGCTGACAGGTGTATGTTCTCAGTGTAACTCAAGTTGTTCGGTATGAACTCTTGGTGATAGATGTGAGTCTTGCCGACTTCTACTTGGTGCTCGGTAGGTTTGGGGACTTCAGTGTAACCTTAGTGATTCGCTATGACCTTCTGGAAAAAGCGATAAGTCAAGGAAACTACGTGATGGCTCGGTGTATCTCTTGGAGCTCGATATAACATCTTGGCGACGACAGAGGCTTTTGGTGACATCGATATGAAGTATATGTGGCATCGGCGAGACACTGTTAGTGTCTCACTGAGATGCCAGTGCATTACGAATTCTGTTGACCGTCTAACTGTCATACGTGGAATCTCGTGGATGAATAAAGGAAGCCGAAAGTGAACTATTAGCAATTGGTTCAGTGCGACAGTTCTGTGAGAAAGCTCAACAGTTAGGGAACACCATGGATATAGTTGGAAGTTACAGATGCTTGGGGGTTGGATAGTAGTTCAATCAACAGTGAATTGTGAAGAATTAAAACTATAATAGTAAAGGTTTTAAAATCTGTAAAGGCTATAACTTGGATGTTTCTGTTAGAACAAGGTTCATGATGAATGCTGCTATATAATGACACTAGAAAGATAAGTCTGGAATTGTATGTAATTTTGATTACTATAATACAAGGTGATTTCTCTTCGTGTGGTGGGTTTTTCTCCCGTAAGGGTTTTCCCACGTATATCTAGTGTTCATGTGTGTTTGTTTAATACTTTGTTTCTGTAATATGTTTCATAGTGCATCCCAACTTGACTGTAATTGAAAATTTAAAAGTACTTCTGCATTCTTTCCTGAGGTATTGATGTTAGGAGAATTGTTTTCCGCATCTAGTTTTCCTTACAAGTGGTATCAGAGCCTGGCCAATTGTGTTATCCTTGGGGGTACATTGGGTTTTTTGTGTCAATACTGTTCAGTGGGAGTTTTGTAGAGATTGTTATTTCTATTTATAGATTAAGATGTCTAGTTCATCTGGGAAGATTGAAATAGAGAAATTCAATGGCAATAACTTTGAATTGTGGAAACTCAAGATGGAGGATCTCTTAGTAGATCGAGACCTTTGGCTTGCTGTGTCTGGAACTAAACATATAGGCATGAAGCAAGAAGAATGGGACCTTGTAGATAGAAAAGCGAAGGGGCTGATAAGGCTCTGTTTGGCAGACTCAATTCTTCTCAATGTGCATGAAGAGAATACTGCCTCTCTCTTATGGAAGAGACTAGCATCTATTTATCAAGGGAAATCCTTGGTGAATAAGCTATTCTTGAGAAAGAAGCTCTACTCTTTGAGAATGCAGGAAGGAGGGTCTGTAGCTGATCATTTGAATGCATTTAACATGTTGCTCGCACAATTAACTCATGGGATCATCTGGTGATGGCTATTGGGAGTACAACATCCAGTTTCAAGATGGAAGATGTTGTTGGTTCTTTATTGTCAGAAGAGAAGAGAAGAAAATCTTCTGAGATGGTGAAGGAGGCTCTTGCTGTCAAAGGAAGGTCAAAGGAGAAAGGCAAGAAGAAGGACAAGAAGTCCAAATCAAAATCAGAAGGGAGATCAAAATCTTCTGGCAAGAAGTCCAAGGTGAAATGTTGGAACTGTGGGCAACCTGGTCATGTCTGAAAGGATTGTAAAGAGGAGGAAAAGAAGAAGAAGGGTTCTTCTGATAATGGTTCTTCTCACAATGATGGTGATGCCTTCATTGCAGCCTTGGCTACACAGGCATCAGATGATGTCTAGTTGATTGATTCTGGAGCATCATTCCACATGACATCTCACAGAGAATGGTTCACAAAGTATGAAGAATACGATGGTGGAAAGGTGTACTTGGTGAGTGATTCAACCTTGGAAGTTGTTGGTCATGGAAGAGTCAGAATCCAATTCCCTGATGGCAGAATAAAGAGGATTAATAATGTTATGCACATACCAGGTCTGGCTTGAAATCTATTGTTTGTAAGTATGCTAAATGATATCGGAGTACAAGTCTTGTTCTCGGGAAGTGGCTGCAAGATGACTAGAGGTTCAATGGTGCTAGCTAGAGGTGCTTGAATTGGTACCCTGTACAAGCTGGATGCATAATCTATTCAATGTAACAGTGTCTCTTTGAAGTCACTGAAAGCTGCTCATGGAGGTAAAGAGGGAAATATCCCTAATTATGTAAACTCTACAGAAGTAAAACTTCCTGTAGAGAAGACTATGCTTTGGCATCATAGGTTAGGCCACATGGGAGAAAAAGGTTTAAATACCTTGAAGAACAAAAATCTTTTTGAGGGGCTTGAAAATTGTAATTTCGAATTTGAATTCTGTGAACACTGTATATATGGAAAGCAGCATCGTGTTTCATTTTATTACAGTCCTTATAAATCTTCTGGTTTGTTAGATTATATCCATTCAGATGTGCTTGGTCCAGTGAATGTTCCTTCATTGTCTAAATCAAGATACTATGTTGCATTCATTGATGATTATTCAAGGAGAGCATTTGTTTATTTTTTAAAAGGTAAATCAGAAGTGTTCAGTCGATTTAAGGAGTTTAAAAATCTTGTTGAAAATCAAACTGGTAGAAAAATAAAATGCTTAAGGACTGATAATGGTGGTGAATTATGTTATGATGAATTTGAAAGATACTGTAAAGACCATGGAATCAAAAGACACAAGACTACACCTTATACTCCATAGCAGAACGGAGTTGCAGAAAGGTTCAATAGGACAGTGATGGAGAGAGCATGAAGTATGCTTAGTAGTGCTGGTTTGGAGGAGAAGTTCTAGGATGAAGCTACTACTACTACATGTTACTTAGTTAATCGGTCTCCAAACTCTGCTCTTGTTGATAAGACACCTTTGGAAGCTTGGTCTGGTAAGAAGCCCTCTCTTAGACATATTAGAGTTTTTGGCTGTGAGGCATATGCACATGTGTCGGATGTAAAAAGATCTAAGTTGGAGAACAAGGCTATCAAGTGTATTTTTATTGGCTATAGTGCTAACATTAAAGGATACAAGCTTTGGAATCCTATTACAGAGAAGGTTGTATACAACAAAAGTGTAATCTTTCGTCAGCTGAAACCTTCCACCTTGGATCTGCAGTCAGAGACAAAGTCTAAAAATAGTAAGGATGTAGCATCAATTCCTCCTACACCAGAGAAAGAGGAATTGAAAATTCAAAACATACCTGAAACTGAGGAGAGCTCAAGTAGTTCTAAAATTTCTGAAGAAGAAGAACCTCAGCCTCAGCCAGTGATGGGATCAACCCGAGAAAGGAAACAACCAGATAGGTATGGTTCTCATTAATTGATTTTACTTGTGCTTATGCCTTGATTTCTAGCACTGATGAGCCTAGGACTGTAAAGGAAGCAATTAAAATGTCTGATTTAGATTCTTGGTTAAAAGACATGGATAAGGAAATGGCATCATTAGATAAAAATGAAACCTGGAGTCTGGTGCCCTCGCCTAAAGGCAGGAAACCTGTAGGCTGCAAATGGGTATTTAAAAAAAAGATTGGTTTGGATGGCAATGTAGAAAAATACAAGGCAAGACTGGTTGCAAAGGGTTATTCCCAGGTAGAGGGAATTGATTATGGGGAAATTTTTTCTCCTATAGCAAAGCTGACGTCCATTAGATTTCTATTGTCACTTGCAGCAGCGTATGACTTAGAGGTTGAACAGATGGATGTGAAGACAACATTTCTTCATGGTGATCTTGAAGAAGAAATCTATATGTCCCAGCATGAGCACTTTATTGAGAAAGGTAAAGAAAAACTAGTATGCAAATTAAAGAAGTCTCTCTATGGGTTAAAGCAATCACCTAGAATGTGGTACCAAAAATTTGATACATTTGTATTATCTTTGGGATTTTTGAAATCAAAATCTGGTCACTGTGTATATTATAAAGCTGAAAGTGATCAAGTGCTTGTTATTGCTCTTTATGTTGACGATATATTGTTCATAGGAAATAGCAAGCTAATGATTTCTGGTCTTAAGTCTTAGTTGTCTGCTAAGTTCGAAATGAAGGATCTTGGTGCAGCAAGGTATATTCTGGGGATGGAGATAACCAAGGACAGGAAGAATAAAAAGCTTTGGCTCAGTCAGAGTAAGTATATAAGGACTGTTCTTGAGAGATTTTGTATGAATGATTGCAAGCAGTTAGTTGTTCAATTCATGCAAGGAATGAAGCTTTCTGTTGAGGACTGTCCAAAATATCCTACTGAGATGGAGGACATGACTAGTGTGCCCTATGCTAGTGATGTAGGTAGTCTTATGTATGCAATGGTCTGTACAAGGCCAGACATTGCCCAAGCAGTGGGAGTACTTAGTCGATTTATGGCTAATCCAAGAAGAATACATTGGGATGTTGTGAAGAGGGTGTTTAGATATTTGAAGGGAACTTTAGATTTTGCTTTGTGTTACCATGGGAGTTTGGTTGAATCACAAAGGACTCTCAGCATTCATGGATATGTAGATTCTGATTGGGCAGGGGACATTGACAGCATAAGATCCACCAGTGGATACGTTCTCATATTGAATGGTGGTGCAGTGAGTTGGATGAGCAAGCAGCAGGTTGTAGTCGCTTTGTCCACTATAGAGGCTGAATACATGGCAGCTACTCATGCTTGTAAAGAAGCTGTATGGTTGAAACGTTTGTGTTCTAACATTGGTTTTGATGCAGGGGAAATAACAATCTTATGTGACAATCAGAGTGCTATTTGTCTGGCAAAGAATCCAACTTTCCATGCCAGGACGAAACATATTGATGTACAATACCACTTTGTACGAGATATGGTTGAGGATGGAAAGATCAGTTTGGAAAAGTTGATACTCTGGAGAATGTTGCAGATGCATTGACGAAGCCAGTGAGCACAGACAAGTTCAGGTGGTGTGCTAGTTCAATGGGCCTTAGTGCCCATGATTTTTAGTAAGTATTATTTGTGCTCTAGAGGTTCCTAAATGATCTTCATCAAGTCAGAGATTATTGGAAAAAGTGCCTCAAACATTATAGGCTGAAACCTCCATTAGAGCCAAGTCGGTGTGACATCCTATTTGTCTAGCTAACAAGCAGTGTGTATCATCATGTTTTGGACAGGTTGTTGTGACCCTGAAGAAGTCTTGCCGAAAGGTCACACTGTGGAGTCTATCGATGTAGCATGATGTATTCGGTATGACCTTATAGCGCTTGGGAGACCTTTGGCCAAAAGGCCATTCAATTGTGCATCGAGGAGACTCTTGGCGACTGTGATCTTCGGTGAAACTGAAGGTTCTCGCTAAGATGTCTCAGTGAAGTGTTATTCTCTTGCCAACAGTGTATGTATTGATGTCTTCAGGATAACCCTAATGTTTTGGGAAGACGTCTTAGCGAACAGTGAATGTCATACCGATAGGGATACACTTGGGAGTTATCGGTGTAATACTAAGACTTCGTTATGAAGTCTGGGCAATATACAAATGTCTTACCGACAAAGACTCAAAGGTAGATCATCAGAGTGACTTGACAGGCTCGGTGAGAAGTCTTAGCGAGAGTTAAATGTCTTGCCAACAACTCCTTGTGTTGGAAGCCTTCAGTATAACTTAAAGCTATCGGAGAAACCTCTTAGCGATGGAAAATATCTTGTTGATAGCCGATGGCTATCAGGGTAGCTCTTGGCGACAGTTGGTCATCGGTGAAACATATGGATCTCGGTATGATGTCTTGATGAAAGCCGATTGTCTGGCCGACAGGTGTATGTTCTCGGTGTAACTCAAGTTGTTCGGTATGAACTCTCAGCGATAGATGTGAGTCTTGCCAACTTCTACTTGGTGCTCGGTAGGTTTGGGGACTTCGGTGTAACCTTAGTGATTCGCTATGACCTTCTGGAGAAAGCGATAAGTCAGGGCAACTACGTGATGGCTCGGTGTATCTCTTGGAGCTCGATATAACATCTTGGCGACTATAGAGGCTTTTGGTGACATCGATATGAAGTATATGTGGCATTGGCAAGACACTGTTAGTGTCTCACCGACATGCCAATGCATTACAAATTTTGTTGACCATCTGACTGTCATACATGGAATCTCGTGGACGAATAGAGGAAGCCGAAAGTGAACTATTAGCAGTTGGTTCAGTGCGATAGTTCTATGAGAAAGCTCAACAATCAAGGAACACCATGGATATAGTTGGAAGTTACAGACGCTTAGGGGTTGGATAGTAGTTCGATCAACAGTGAAGTGTGAAGAATTAAAACTGTATCAGTAAAGGTTTTAAAATCTGTAAAGGCTATAACTTGGATGTTTTTGTTCCAACAAGGTTCATGATGAATGCTGTTGTATAATGACACCAGAAAGATAAGTCTGGAATTGTATGTAATTTTGATTACTGTAATACAAAGTGATTTCTCTTGGTGTGGTGGGTTTTTCTCTCGTAATGGTTTTCCCACGTATATTTGGTGTTCATGTGTGTTTGTCTAATACTCTGTTTCTGTAATCTATTTCATAGTGCATCTCAACTTGACTGTAATTGAAAATTTAAAAGTACTTTTGCATTCTATCCTGAGGTATTGACTTTAGGAGAATTGTTTTCCGTATCTAGTTTTCCTTACAGTTTTCAATTCCTAATTATATCAAAATAGCGTAGTAGAACCTAACTACATCACAAGGAGGATCATAAATCAGAAATTACAAATTGGCAAGGTTGATTTGGGATCCTAGTAGCTCTAGGGGCATCCTAGTTTGTGATTGCTTGAGGATAAGCAATCTTGAGAAGGGTGGATTGTAATGTACCCTCTTAATAATTAAACCAAGATATTCCCAAGCACTTATCAAAAAAATAAGGTCATATTGTCACAAAAAGGAGTGTTTAAGTTATGTTAAGAAATTATAATAAAGTAAAAAAGTATTAAATAAAGACCACTTACAATTCAAGTTAATGCTAAATAATAATTCCCCTTAAATAATAAAAAGTCATTTAAAGAGTTATGTCTTTTGGAGGGAAATTCTATTTGAGAGAGGTCAAGCAAGGAGGAGGCATAAATTGATGAACTATTTTGTTATATGAGTTCTACTTCATCTTAGAGCATTAAACTTCGGTTCAAATACCCTAAAGAAGAAATCCATCTAGGTCTGAAATTAGAGAACCAAAACCCCCTAATTTCCATCATTGGATTAGTGGATGAAAATCCCTTATTTACACTTGGGACAATCTCCTCTAGTGATTACATATGAGCTTCAAAGTGATAAGAAAATTGAAATTATGGTGGTTGGGTTTCAAGATATCTTCATATCCATAGCATCAATTCAAATCCTTTTCAAGATTGCAACAATTCATGAATCTTATATAGTACCAATTTATATTCAAATTTACAACAATTCATATAATCAAATCAAGTGATTCTTCTACCAACTGTGGTGATTTAAAGTCCTCTGATTAAGAACTTATAGAAAATTGATCATTCTATTAAGGGTTGTGATTCGTAACAATTACTTTAGTTGGGTGATTCAAATATCCCTAAAGTGTTGTGACTCAGATTTGCAATTTATATTAAATATGCAACTCTTTAAGGAAAAATTGTTTGCAAAAATTCTAGGGTATAACTCATAATAGTTTAGGTTTGTGATTGAAGTAAATATTGATTTAGGGGTGTGATTGTTCATTGTTTACTAAACACTTGCAACTTGGCCAATCTTAGAAGGGTCTAATTTAGATTAGTTGAAGGTTGAATTATGTAAGGAATAAAGCCAATTTTTTGGTATTGAAGATGGCTCCTACAAGGCCAAATAGTGGAAAAATAGTTATTCATTTCCACTGTATATAATTTTAGTTTTACAAAATATATAGTCATCAATAGCATTTAGAAATTATATGAAGCTAACTCTTGTTAATTATTGAAATAAAATAAATAATATAAATTATTATACCTAGGATATTGCAGCTACCATTAGATTGTCTAAACCCAACTTATGTGGGTTTATCCTTCAAGTTATATCAGCCACTATTGTCCCAATAAGATAGTGACATAGTTTCCAAAGCCTATTGCTTATAACTAAATGGATCATTGGTTTCTTAATGCGTTGTGATTTGCCTCCTACTTAAAATAACTAGTGAACATCTTATATGGTATTTTTTATTTTCACACTATCTACATGGGTAAATAGGGATAGGTCTAACCATAACATTTTACATTCATCTTTTCCTTATACAACACTAATGCTTTTAATCTTGCATTTACAACCTCATTTCTAGGCAACAATATGATAATGATTCTTGATATGTTTCCACTATTCACTAGCCTTTAGATTTGTTATAATAGTCTTGTCTCTTTGAAAGGTATATGAATGATGAATAGAGTCTCACCACTAGATTCTTTGGTTTAGTGTTTTCTTTATTCATTTACAGACTAGTGAGGCTAGTTATTATTATAGAGGATACATTTGCAACTATAGTGAGAGTAGTTCACACTATAACATTTTAGTTATTTTTTCCTATCATCAATTTATTTTAGTTGCTAGAAAGAATAATTCAAATATAACATTCTTAAAATCATAATTGTCTAAAAACCTTTTTTAGTCAACTTTTATTCAAGCTTCACAAAAATTATGTCTAGGGTAAGATACATATTACGTGTAATAATGTTGCACATGTATATGTTAATCAAGGTGAGATTACATTGGCAAACATTGCAAGAAGACATGGAGTATGCAATTGGTCAAACTAGTTATATTTTTAGATATATAAGATAGCAATAAGAAAAACGCAGAAAACATGGGGATGCTATATTTGCAACCTATTGATTTGGGGGTGAAATAGCCTTGTAGAATGCTCCCTACAACCATGCCAACTTCCAATTGCCCTTCCTAGCTCATCACAAGCCATGTTGACCCTCTCACTCATGATTCTCTACCTTTTTGCAAATATTTGCCTAGACACGTTTTTAATGAGGTTGTGGTGTGTTTTTTTTGCCCTACATGATCTTGTTGTCCTCCCAACAAATTTCTTTCCCAAATGGATGGGACACCATGCCTTACTAATGACACGGTTGTCCCTCCCTTCCATTGCACCATTCCTCCATTCTGATGGCCATCTACCAACCGTATGCGGGGAAAGCCATTCATTAATGCCCCCTCTCGCTCTATTTTGGGTGAAAGGAATACCATGCTCCTTTCCATTTCCTTTTCATTTTATCTTATTTTATTATATTTTCTTCTACTAACTTTTTTCTTTATGCTTCCCCCTATTTTAATATTAATATTAATTTAATAATTACCAGATTATATATAAGTGTTTGTGTTTATAATTTTCTTTATGGCACAATCAATTAAATTTTCTATTATTTTTACACCATAGTAGTCAATCAAGCTAAGGATGCAAATTTCCAAAGCAAGGTTGTTGACACTCGATTGACAAAATTGAAGAATCCACTAGCCCACTATCAATAACTCTTATAGAATGTTTAGGAGGGGGTAAGAAGTTTACTTGGCTATCATTCCAGGGTGTAGTGACTGGCTAATGGTCAAGGTCACAACTTACGTGTAGCGGGGAATACATAGTAGGATGATCTATCTAGTTATGATTCGACCTTCATAAGCAAGGTTAAATAGTATCAAAATCGTTCTTAAAAAATAATTGTCGTTTATATTGTTGCACCCTTGCCCTTACGAAACCATTCCAATTTCTCACACATGTCACTACAAGAGCATTAGTACCCAATTAGTTCAACATATAACATACATGTAAAAATGCAACCATGTCGTAAACTAAAACGAAACCAATTTATTCATAAACTTTTAATTACTCAACATATATAACACTTAAAGTATTAAATATATAGCATAAATCATTGAATCCATACAGACACTTAAAAACATCAATTATGATTACAACTTCAACTTTAGAGTCTCCTCCACCTTAATCCAACTCACATTAAGACATTAGAAATTTAACACTTCCATCGCTTTCATTTTATTAAGAAGTGAAATTAATTTTAATACTTTTTAGTAATAATAATTTTAATCATAGTAAAAATATTAATAAACAAAACATAAAAAGTGCAATATTTACAATATAATATTATTTTAAATATTTTAATATCTATAATATATTATTCTTATTAAAAGATTCCTTTAATATTTTTAATATATAATAACTTAATTTTAGTAGTTTTAATATTCATATTAACTTGTGCTATTACAAAAAAAAATGATCTTCTAGAAAGTAATATAACTAACATTATCTAAGTAACTTTCCCATCCTTGCACAAACGTACGGTTTTATACACAAGTGACCCTAAAATGAGTGCATAAATATCAATTTCTAGCTGAGAAATATACATTCAAGATCAATTTTGATATGGCTAGCACTTACCAAGGCATAAGAGTTATGCTCCTTTAGAATTGATAAAAGAATCATCATTTACAAAGTCACTTAATTTTTTCATTTGACCAACATCAACCAGCCAATCAAGTATCTTGACAGTTGCATCACTTGGAGCACAACCTTCTTTCTTCATTTGATCCATCAACCAACATGTTTTTACAAGGTCATATCTTTGCCTAAAAGTGCGCAATAGTATATTGTATGTGACAACATCTGGAACCAAATCCTTTGTTCTCATCTCATTCAGCATTGAGAAAGCCATATCAAGTTTGTTTTCCTTGCAAAAACAATCAATTAATATATTATAGGTTACAACATTTGGAGTAATACCAATAGCTTTCATGTTTACAAAATACTTCAAGGCCTTATTTATTTCACCAATTTTGTAGTGGGCATCAATCAGACTGCTATAAGTGACTACATTAGGAGTCAAGTCTTCATCTAACATCTTACTCATAAGTGAATGTGCTCTACAAAGATCTCCTACCTTGCACAGACCATTAATGACTGTAGTGTATGTCACTTCATCAGGTTTCAAATCCCTTTCTGCCATCCCCTCTAAGATCTTTCCTACCATGTTCATGTCTCCTGTTCTACAGAATGCACATATTAGTGTAGTAAGCGAGACTCATACGCCAATTGGGGTGTATGAGTCCTAGAAGGCTAAACTTGGGACATAAATTTCAAGAAATATTAAGTTTAATGCTAAATTCATGTTCAGGCCCCAAAACTTAGGTGGGACCCATACACCCAAGGTGGCGTATGAGTCCCAAATCACTAAATCTGAAACAAACAACCCAAAAACATTAAATTATGATTGGTCAATAGATATGTGTCAGGATTATCCTCGAAAAGATGCATTAAATAAGGCTTGTGGATGTAAAATAGGACCAAATAAGGCATAAAGAATGCAATCTTGGACCAATATTATGTTTCTTTAGGATAGGAGGTAAATGAGGCGAAATAAGAAATTTTATTTTTCAATACTAATCCTATGAAAGAGCAAGAGAATAACAAGACTTTAAACTTCAAGTGTGGGAAGCTCCCTACCACATATCGAGGTCTTCCTCTTGCCAAAGGGCTGAGAAATAGTAAGTTGTGGGAGCCTCTAGAAAATAGAATGGAAAATAGGTTGAAGGATGGAAAGGGAAATGGTTGTCTTAGGCTAGAAGAATAGTGATGCTCAAGTCAATTATATCAACAATTTTGATCTATCTTTTATCATGCCCAGCTCTCCCTAAGGGGAACCATCTAAACATGAATCAAATAAATAGAAATTTAGTTTAGCAAGGCACAACAGAGACTAAGAAGATTTTTTTAATTGCATGGGACAATATATGCAAAAAAAATAAAATGGTGGTGTGGGATTAAGGGATTTTCTAAAAAATGGCTCTTGGGGAAAATCTAATATGGGTGATGTATATCAAGAATGGAGAAAAATGGGAAAGAATTATCCAAGGAAAGTATCTAAATGGGAACACAAGAGAGTGTATCTTCACCACCCCTGCGTCACCTAAGGGATCAAGGATCTAGAACTTTATGTTGGAGTGTTGATCAGTAATCTCTAATTACATTTCATGGGATATTCATGATGGTAGGAAAAATTTGCTCCAGGAATACTCAAGGGTGGTTACCCCAGCCTGGCGAGTTCTTTATTGACAGAAGAAACACATAGGTTTTTATCTAATAATTGGGGAACAAAAGTCAAAGACTATTTGGAAGAGAAAGTGGAGAATGGAATTCGATGTTGGCGATGGAAGGGGTTTGAAAATATTAATTTGACAAACAATAAAATTAATCAACTTAAACAAGCCCCAAAAAGGAGGATCATTCATATTTGAGAAGGTGAGGATGTGTTGATCTAGTCAAGTTCCAATGCTAGGCAATACAATGTGAAAAATGGTTATGATATTTTGGGAACTAGAGAGGAAAGATTAACTCTCCCTTTGAGTCTATGTTGGAGCAAAAAATGCTTCCCAAAAGCTGGGACATTTGCTTTGCACTAGAATTAGTTGGATAAGTGCCCTCTCAAATGACATCTTCACTCTTTTTGCATAATGGCCAACGTGCAAGAAGAATTCTCTATATGCAAGCTTATGGATAGCCAATCCATCCCTGGTGGTATGTGAATTGTGAAAAGAGAGAAATAGAAGAATATTTTAGGGTGTCAAAAGATCTCTTCATTCCTTCTTAAAAAAAGTTGAAGCAGCAATTGTTGAAGTTGTCAACAACATGACTTTAAGGGAAAACACTCAAAAGTTGTCATTCACAGATTGGGATGCAAGGATGAGACAATTCTGGTATGGTCTCAAATTACCCATCCTTAGGCCACAGAGAAAGGTGGGAAAAATAATGAGAGGGAGAAAGTGGTTTGGAGGCCTCCGCAGCATAGCTGGTATACAATGAACTTTGATGGTGCATCTAGGGGTAATCTTGAGGTGTCTGGAGCATGGTGTATAGTTAAGGGTTGGGAAGGAAGAGTTATTGGTGAGATCTCTTGCAACCTCTTCACAGAGGCTCGAATAACCTTGCAAAGCTTTAGGCTTTGGTATTAGGGTTGTAGTTTTCTAAAGAGTTGAAGGTGGATATGGTCGAGATTGAAGGGGGATATCTATTGGTAATGCAAGGCATCAAGGCAAGGAAAGTAACATGCTAGAAATTGAAAACACTTGTTGAGAAAGCAAGAGAATTATTGGAGAGTTTCAATCAGTATAAAATTCAACATACCTTTAGGAAAGAAAACATAGAAGCGAACAAGTTGACAAACACGAACATAGACGAGATTTAGAAAAAATATGTGGCCACATTGCAATCATGATCTATTCTCTGGCATAGGATGGGCCTATCTCAAATTTGGAAGCTTCACCAAAATTAGTGTATCAAACAACTTTGGTAGAAATTTACAATTTTTGATAAAGGTTAATCATGAGCTAAGGTAGTGGGGTGTTATCACACCTCTGTTATCACATGCATTATCTTTCTCATCTCATAAATTTAGGTCAATTTGTTATTTGGCTATGATTAAGTGAGGTGGTTATGACACATAAATCTCAATAAATCATCTTAATTAAAACCTAGAGGTATGAAGCCATAATTAACATTGGGATTTATTAATTGATACTAGTTTTTGCTCATGCAAATAGGTTGAGGATCACACTCATTATTCAGCAAGGTAACATGGTTAGATTGTAATCTCTAGACTATGTAGTACAGATCACTAGGTGTGGGGTTCATAATCGTCAAATTTTCCACAAGTGGTGAATTCTTTAAAGATGGTGTAGAGTCCAAATTTATCATTGATATGCCTATAGGGAGCTTGGAGTGTGCAAGAATAGACACCCCAATCATATTGGTACACACTAGCTAGAATATGACATTTCTGGGAGAGATCACTAAGCTCAGGCTAAAGAGAATAGTATTCAAAATTGATTTCCTATCATTGGGTACAAAAAAATTGGTGTTGGGCTGGGAGTTTCAGCTGGTGGAGGAACAATACAAAGTGGATACTAACACTTCCTCATGTCTTATTTTCACTCTGTTGGACTTGCAACTTTTGAAGGTGGTGGTTTTGGAGATGGAAAGAAAGTTGGTGAAACTAGAACTGCTAGGGGGGCTCGAGGAGATTCTAGGGGTCACATAATTGGGGTCAACATTCCTCAACCAAGGCATTTGAGCCTTCTCAAGGAGCGGGGTGCAATGGTGAAGGTCTACCCCTTCTTGCTAGATGTTAAAGATGTGGACTTGTTGCGTCATTGAGATAGAGTAATGATTGGAGAAAATTTCCTCAATAAAATGTTGCATATAGAACCGGTTCAGGATTTTTCTTGGATTGGAGACTTGTACATTCAGGAAAATGGTGAAGATTAGGGTTGTAGTGGGTAGGGTTTGTTTGATTTTTTGAACAATTAATAATATTTTAGCTCTAAAATATATGTTCAATGGGGTAATTTTTCTACTATGTTTGGGAATAGTGTCATTTGATGAGGCTCTATGTAGCCACTAAATCTTCTAAGATAGCTTTTTGTTTTTAGTCATGTTGCGAAAAAGATGTGTACATTGTTTGGAGTTTGGGTACTGGTTTGGGCAAGGCTATGAATCTTGTATCTGGTCGATAGGATGGGAACAAGGTGCCATCTGAACATCTGTACAAAAGTCAAAGGATAACAAAACTATAATATTTTTTATCATCAATATAATAGTCTTTCTTATGAAGCAAAAAAAATTAACCTAGAAAGCAACTCATTGCAATAATATTAATAAAAATAATAATTTTCTTGTATAAAATGGTGTGATGTCGTTGTGTATTTTTTATAAAAAAATATTAATGTTTTCTAAACTTTTTATTTATTAATAAAAAATATCTTGAGAAGTTAATCAAATGATAAAAAAAGGGAAACATTTAATTTTTAAATAATTAGTATATTGAGCATAACATGTCTATTTTTATTGGAAAATTGACTTAGGTCTGGCATAAACCATTATCATATTTATTAATATTTTTTTATTAGGAGACATGGGTCCCACATAAATGACTAGTGTATTGTATGTATACTACTTATAATGGGTAGGTAGAAATTGCAACAAGTAATTTTTATATAATTAAATTATTTCTTAAACAGTATTATATTAATGATGATTTTGCATACTTGTTAGTCTTGTTTTATCATAATTATAAAGTAGAAACACTTAAAGTTGTTACTAAATGGTTGATAGACACAAATATTTATAATCCCATCCACCTACCCTTACATTTGACAAGTTTGTGAATTCTAGGATCACACTCAAATTCAATTTTTGGATGAGTTTCATTTTCTCATCCTATTAGATTTATTGAAATATTGCATTTCTTTGTGAATTGTATATTGCTTGGACCTATTTTGAATTTTGTAATGTTGGAAATATTATGCTTTCAACAAGAGTGTATGAGTTGAAAGAAACATTATTAGAAGTGAGACATATAAATTTCTATGTATCATCAATACTCCATATTTTACTTTATTTATCTTAACTATAGAAAAAATATAATGAGCCATACTTCCTTTTCAACATGTACTCATTTTGAAAAAACAAGAGTTGTAAAGCAGCGAAGATACTGCCTAAATGTGCAAGAATAGTCCTATTTTTATTTGTTGTGTCTACTATGTTTTAGCAACAGTGTTGATATTATAACTTAATAGTAATGTTGAAATTTGTCAGATGGTGACATGTAATACCATAAAAAAATATTAGGAAATAAGGCAAGTTGTTACAAATAGGAAAAATGTATTGTCCTTTCAAAATTAACAATCTATGTATTCGGATTAAATAGACAACTCCTTGGTTTATGCTACAGTTCACACTATTGTAATATTTTTCATTAAAATGAACGTGCAAGATGAATGAACTTTATGATTCTGTATTTTATGTTAGCTTTCTTCCATGTACATTTAATTACATGTTATACAACAATCATAAGATTTTTTTGACCCTCACAATAAACTAATTCATCCATGCAACATATTGCCTCTTCAATTATATCATATTCAATGTATGTATCTTTCGTTGATTACATTGCATGGTTGGTTTCAAATAGTTTAGAGTGTGTCAAGCTATCAGTTTTTTTCCATTTTAAAGTGTGAATATAAACCTCTTACCACTGAATATGAAAAAGCATTTAGCTTCTTATTAATGACACGCACAAATTTCATATATACCATTGACTATGTCCTCCCAAGCAAAAAAAAACATAAAACTCTTAAGAGCAGTTATAATTTTCCCTATTTCCCAACCTCTCTATGTGGGATAAAAATATTTTTTCTATTGGGGTGGGTACCCAAATGTTGCTAAAATAATAATATATTATAGCAGACTAAGGTAGAACTAACATCACTCAAACAGTGTAGAACCAACATCTCTCAAATAGTGTAAGCTTGCTAAATTGTTTCAATATCCAATCCCTTCAACTTTACAACAAACTCAACATGCCCTTTTAGAGTATGTAGTTCTCTCAACCTATAAACATCAAGATTAAATAAAAAATATTAGAATACATAAGTTTTCATAATGTGTGAATAATGATTGACACAAAGAACAAAAAAAGGTTGTGATCTTAAGATCTTACCTTCCAATATCGCCACATCTTTTTCCTCTTCATCCATCTGATTGAGGCCTCTAAAGTTGTTCCTGTCACCAAAAATATTAGTATCTAGAGGCTACAATCCATGCAAAGTCCTTTGAGCATTGGCCCATTTTATTTCTTTGGCTTCTATGCCAAAATTCTTTTGGGTGGTGAAGGAAAACTGAAATATACAAGATCATGAACAAATTAATTTTGTAGAGGCAGACAAGTTTCTTGATTGCAACAAAACAAATAACTTATTACTTTAATTCACATAATCTTTTCTCAATAAGTAAATTGGATTTTATATTTACTGGAAAGAAATCAGTCTTGAAGGTTGCCCAGAAAAATATGATTGTCATCATTGAAAACTATATGAGACATTATGGGCCATAGTCCTTCAGTATTATCAAGCCATACTTTTAGTGATGTGTTGCAGCTATCACACAATGGTATAAATGATTATTTCCTTCTAATTCTCAAACCTACAGGTCTGCTATTATCTACTAGTTTGTACTAGGAGTCAAGGTGTCAATCATGCTAAAGTATTCTTTAAAAAAATAGAATATAGTAAAATAAAACTATGTTATTAATTACAATTACTACACTTAAGATATTTGAATATTAAACTAAATTGATTCACAATAATTTCATTTGAATATGAACTTCAAATTATATAAATATACTATTGTTAATCAAGCACTACTATGAAGATCAATACTTTCTTTCTATCTTGCTTGTTTTGTTTAGGTCTCTTGATCTATTGCTTTAATTTTAGTCCTGACATTTGGACTAACTCATCATCAGGTCACTCCCAACATCATCTCTAAAACTTACTCATGGTTTAGGATATACTGCTTTAAGTTATAGATATGACATTTTGAGAGAGCTACCTTATTTACTGTGAGCTCAAACCAAACAAATAAAAGTTACAAGTGGTATTAGTTATTCTACTTGTAACATCTAGTTTAAGCAATTGGAATGATCTATCTCACTTTCCATCTTATTGGGATTTCTAAATGCAAGGCTTGTAAATTTTAGTCTTGGAATTTGAAGCGATCTAACTCATTCATCACTAGCTCATACCAAATGTGGTCACTGAAACTTTTGCATGGGAAAGGACGCACTTTTAACTTTCAGTGATGACATTCAGAGTGAGCTATCTCATTCATTTCCAACACACTTCAACTTACAAATATATCCTCAAACATTGTCACTGAAACTTAGGGTGATCCCACAATACTGGTTTACAATTTTTGGCCAAACTGGACACTAAACTAATTTTTTCTAACTAAATCTTCACTTTCAGGAACCTATAGTGGCTAAACCGTGAGGAATTTGAAGATGATGCAAACTAGTGATTTGTGACATTTTTCCTATAGATTCTAAATATATATTTTCAAAAAAAATTGAATCAAATTGCACTTCTTTTTCCATCTCTTTCGAAAACTAGTTTTTTTCAGTAAACATCATTTTTAAGGAGTGACACTCACCATATACAACATAACTTTTTTTCCATGAAGGATAAAATTCTAATTTTTTTGAATTTAGGTTTGTAATTATGATATCTAGTGCTTTCATTTGGTTTCATAGTGTTTTATTGAATATTTTTTCCTTAATCAAGTTTCGAAGTCAAACCAATTACAATTCAAACATAGGCAGACCTTATACAACATAACTTTTTTTGT
Source organism: Sequoia sempervirens (assembly GCA_007258455.2). Classification (NCBI taxonomy): domain Eukaryota; kingdom Viridiplantae; phylum Streptophyta; class Pinopsida; order Cupressales; family Cupressaceae; genus Sequoia; species Sequoia sempervirens. Next base: position 27,462,028 of record VDFB02000009.1, on the reverse strand, counting down.
ATGTATCGAAATTCAATTTTTTTTTGTTGGATCGAGGAATTCAATATCTAGTGCATTGAAATTTTTCAAAATTATTTTTTGATAATCTGTTATTTTTCCACGTGCAAAATAGAGAGCTTGATTTTCGATGAAAAAACTATGTTTAATCAAACAAAAAAAACAAATACATAATAAAACCAAAACATATATTAAAATTATATTTGTTGGATAGCTTGTTCTAAGGACCACCATCATCTAGTTGGGCCTATGAAGTCTCCTCCATTTTCATCCTCAACTCGAGCTTCGAAGGGAAAAATTCTGGAGATTTTTGGTGCTAGAGGGGGAGAAGGGGGGAAAAGGGGAGTCGAGCGAACCCCCCTTGGAGGTTTGCTTGAACCTAGGTTCGAGCAAACCCCCTTTCCACAAAATTTTTAATTTTTTTCTCGAGAAATGTGGGACCCAGCATTTAATGGGTTCACTCAAAGAGGGGTTCGCTGCTTCACTCGAACTAAATGTTCGTTCAAACCCCCAAAAACCAAAAAAAAATCTGTGGGGGAATTTTTTGCAATTTTCCTTCCTCACTGGAATTGTAAACCAGTTTTGTGGGTTTACCCCTTTGAGTATTTTCATAAACCCAAGACAATATAAATACTTGCTAAAATATTTCTTTTACATATTATAAAAAATGAAGATTCACCTGAATTTATGTAAAATAATGATCTTCATCTCTAATAATGAGTCAATTTTTGGTCATGGCATTTAGAGAAAACTGCCCCATGCATCACTGGCTCACTCCAAATTTCTTGACTAAATTAGACTATATTTTACATTTAGTATATCCAAAATCCCTAATAAACATATAGTTGGGAAAATCTTCATAGGGACTAAATTTTATGCCTGGTAATGCCAATTTTCTATTACTACCTTTAACCTTTAAGTTTTAGGCACGAAATGGGTTGAGCCATCTCACCCATTATTAGCTCACTTGAAATGAATTGCATAAAGTTTACAAACTATATCCAGAATAATATAAACATTATAAATGATCGGCAATGCAATGTCTAAAATCTATCACCTTTATATGTAGAAACTCTAAAAAATATAATTGAATTGATATCTCACTAGTAAAAATTATGCATAGGAGATCTAGAAATCCCATGCAAATAAATATGGGAAATTCCATAGCTAAGATTTTTGTACAATAAATCCAAAAGCCTAAAATAGTAGATATCAACTAACATGTCCTGACTAAAATATAACACAATGTATCTAGAGACCCTAAACAATATAGTTGATCTAAAATGCAATGACTAAAACTTGCATAGGGTATATCCACAAGCCTTAGACAAGATAAATAGACAAGAGAAATAGAATTGCTTACATATATTTTCCCAAAAATACACACCATCTTGTTTAGATTCTTTAAATTTATTGTTACTAAGATTTAGTTCTGCCATTTGGAACTCATAAGCTACCTCACCTACCATCAAGTCATTCAAAACACAATTACTAAAACTTACACCCAACATACCTAGAAATTTGAGACAATGAATTTTTTAAACAATCTTCAATTTATTTTCCACTTAAAGGTGGTGCGTTTCAACTCTCAATCTCTATTAAATGATATCTTTCTATGAGAAGTAGCCAAATTTTTGTATCACAAGATTTAAGCAAAAAGTCTTTCTATGATAACTAGCCAACTTTTGTTTCAGAAAATATAAAATTGTAGGAAATTAGAAGACTATTGGTTGATTGTTAGTTAAATTAGTCCCACATACCATGGTGCTAACATTTGTTTAAAGTAAATAAAATCATATTAAGTTAGAAAACTACTTGTTGATTGTCAACAAAATTGGTATTGAGAATGAGTAATTTCTAAACTTGTAAAGGTGTGTGGTTCCCTCAAATTTTTCCCCATGTAGGCGGCTAATATCGCTCTAGAAAATTATATGATGGAGGCCATTGAGGAGGAGATTCAATGCATAGTCAACATGTAGGTCGCGACTTACAGGTCGCAGACCTGCCAAAAACCTACCCACACAAATGCCACGATAATTGGACAAAGTTTTATCTATATATAGAACTTTTGGGAAGGGTTTATCAATATATAATGCATTGAAATCATATATACCTTTTCTACATCAAGATTCAAGCAATGTGTCGAGATAAGGAGATAGGTGGTAATAGTGGTCATTTGAATTATGCAGGTGCTAGTGATTTGTTTGAGTTGATTGAGAAATCTATAAAGCAAAAAAGCGAGTATCCCAATGAAACAAAAGCTAACAAAATTGAACATGGTACCTATTATTAATGATGTGACAAAGGAATAGTTGAGGATCTACACACAGTCAAACTGTTTCATCTATTTACCAACAATATCAACATCATGAGTTCAAATTAATTGCAAATAAAATACAGTGGCATGAAAGAAGAATTTCAATGTGAAGCTAAAAAAAAAAAATCAAAGGAAAACCAAACAAATAAGAATGGAAAAATATACCAACCATTTCCTCTTGCCAGTGCATGAAATTATTGTAGCTTCTCATTTGTTTGCTCTCAATTCCAAACTACCCGATTTGAATTAAAACTGTCCAAATTGAAATAGCAAACCAGACTCTTTCCATTTGTCATTTTTATGGCCACTATGATAATGGAACCATAAAAATCACCCTTATGGGTAAAAATTTCATGTTAATTGTCAGAACTTCTGTATGCACAAAAATACACAGAGTTGTTGCTCTATTTCCCCAAAACACAAATAGGGGAATACAAATGCGGAATAAAAAAAATGCAAGGAGACAAATCTAGGCATGCAATATTTGCCTTTTGTATTAAATATGTTGAAAATGAAAATACAGGAAAGATAAAACTTAAACGGCTGAAAAACATACACTAAGCTACAAAATTAAACAATCTGTTGGAAGCAATCAACTGCTCAACCAAAAAAAATAGACAACTTCAGGAGCTACTAGGAGCTCACTGGCATGAGCTACATAGAGCTCTTTAGGAGCAATCTCTGCTCACACACAAAACAAACATCTATTGTTGTTCAAGAGCTTTCAGAAGCTCACACAGAAAACATTATTTGAATCACACAGAGAACAAAGAATGTATTCCCTTCAGATTGCTGCTGCACAAGAATTCAATTCTCCCATATTTTTTAACTGAGTCTTCTCAACTGAAAAAATAATCTACCTTCATTATTTTTTGTCTTCAACAACATTCCCTCTCAAATTTGAAATCACCTACCAGCATTGAATTGGAATTCAAAAATTCCTAACTTCATTAATTCTTTGTAGTCTTCAGGTGCACATCAGGAGCAAGTGGGAAAGACAATCCCCAAAACAATCTTTCAGTTGCAGGCATTGAATGCCCCTAACAGGTAGGTGGCAACGAGAAGAGGCTCAGGAGCATTCAATTTTCCAACACTTCCCCTTGGTCCTGAGCCAACAAAATAGGGTCAATCCTGATCCAAATCAACAACACCCAATCTGCTTCTTAGGCGCTCGAAACTATCCTTGCTCAAAGGCTTGGTGAATATGTCTGCTAGCTGCTGCTCAGACCTACAAAATGCCATTTTTATTTCACCATTCTCAACTAATTCTCTAATAAAATGATACCTGATTTCAATGTGCTTGCTTCTTCCATGAAACACATGATTTTTTCATCAAGGCTATCGATGAAACATTGTCACAAAAAATCATTGTTCCATCCTCTTGTTCTTCCATCAAATATGCCAAGATTCTTCTCATCCAAATAGCTTGATATGTTGTTGCATTTGATGCTATATACTTAGCCTTTGTTATAGATAGGGAAATGATGGGTTTTTTCGTGGAAGCCCATGAAATGACTCCTAAACCCAAATGAAACACATAGCACGATGTTATCTTCCTATCATCCAAAATTCCTTCCCAATCACTATCCATGTATCCAACCAGCCCAAAAACATTTGTTGTTGTGTACAGAATGCCATATCCTTTGGTGTCATTCACATACCTTAGGATTATTTTACCCGCTTTCCAATGGGTGTCTCATGGAGTCTCCAAAAACCTAGAAATAAGACTCACACTATGCATTATGTCAGGCCTAGTTGTTGTTAAATACATTAAGCTTCCAACCAAACTCTTATACAGGGTTAGATCCACATTGCCGCTATAATCTTCCTTGCTCAACTTTAGACCTATGGTTGTTGGTGTTGGGGAAAGCTTGCCTTCAAGCATCCTAAATCTCTTCAAGATCTCATTTGCATATTTTTCTTGAGAGATAAATATACCATCATGCATTTGTTTTAGTTTTATGCCTAGAAAATATCTCAAGAGACCTAAATCTATCATTTCAAACTCTCTTTTCATGGCCTCTTTAAAATTAGCAATGAGGAAATCATTATCCCCAGTACGAACTAAATCATCAACATACAAGACAACAATCAAAACCTTACCATCAGTTGCCCTCATGTAAAGAGTGGGCTCACCATTGCTTTTGCTAAAGCCATTGCTCATCAAATATGAGTCAATCCTATTGTACCATGCTCGTGGAGCTTGCTTCAACCCATAGAGAGCTTTCTTCAACCTATACACCTTGTGAACTCTTCACCTGAAACTTCATATCCGAATGGCTACTCCACATAAACCTCTTCTTTCAACACTCCATTAAGGAAGGCGGACTTCACAACCATTTGAAATACCTTCCACATGTGTTGGGCTGTGATTGCTATGACTACTCGCACGGTTTCCATCCTTGCAACAGGGGAAAATGTCTCATTATAATCTCTCCCAAATTGTTGTTTGTACCCCTTGACAACTAATCTGGCCTTGTGCCTCTCTATCCTTCCTTCGGCATTGCACTTGGTCTTGTAGACCCATTTCACCCCAATAACTTGCTTGTTGGGAGGAAAATTAGTTAAATCCCATGTGTTGTTCCTCTCTATTGCATCTATCTCCTCTTTCATAGCTTCCTCAAAATAAACTGGATCACTATGACAAAATAATGCAAAATTCACACTCTCATCAAATTCTTCATCATACCTTTCATTTTGGTAGATCTCCCTTAGACTCTTGGTCTTCTTTGGCATTAGGGAGACGAGAGGTGGATCTGAACTTTCACTACTATTGTTGTTGTGCTGAACAGGCAAGTTCAGGAGTTGTTGGGAGCTTTCAGGAGCTCTATCGGTGCTTTTAGGAGCTCTTAGGAGCTCTTCAGGAGCCAATCTTTTGGAGCTTTTAGGAGCCAATCTTTTGGCTATCTTTGGCTACTTTCCTTTCTATCTGCTCACTTTAGAAGCTTTCAGGAGTTGTCAAGAGCTTTTAGGAGCTCAACTGGTAGATTCAAGAGCCAATCCTCTGGCTAACTGTGATAATCTTCCTGATTATCTTGTTGATTGTCTTCCAGCTTCAGGAGCCGTCAAGAGCTATCAGGAGCTTTCAGGAGCTCTTAGGAGCTCTTTAGGAGTTTGTCTAATGCTTTCAAAAGCAACTGCAGGCTCTTCTTGTTGAGCTTCATGTTTTGTCTCTACTTCTTCATGAGCTATTAGGAGTGGTTCTAAGTTGTCAGAATCTACCACTCCATCCCATGACTTGTCTTCTAGGAACTCTACGTCCCTACTAATGACTATCTTTTTGGTGATCGGATTGTATAGCTGATAGGCTTTGGACTCTTCACTATAGCCCGTGAAAATGCACTTTTCACCCTTTTCATCCAATTTTTGCCTCTTTTCCTTAGGCACACATGTGCATATGCTACACACCCGAACACTCTCAAGTGCTCAACTATCCACTTGCGTCTTGTCCATGCCTCTTGAGGGATCTTATCATGGACCACCTTTGTTGGACTTCTATTAATCAAAAAAATAGTTGTTGCTATAGCCTCTCCCCAATATTTAGTCGGGAGTCCTTTTGCTTTCATCATACTCCTTTCCATCTCCACGATGGTTTGATTCTTTCTCTCAGCCACTCCATTTTGTTGTAGAGTATAACTGGTTGTTAGCTCCTTCTTGATACCATTTTTCTTGCAAAAATTCACAAAAAAATTAGAGGTATACTGTCCTCCACGATCTGACCTTAGGACCTTAAGCACGTGTCCACTCTCCTTTTCAGCCTGGGCATTAAACAACAAAAAATTATCAAAAGCTTCAAATTTATGTTGCAAAAAATAGACCCATGTCTTATAGTTGTAATCATCTATGAAGGTCATAAAAAATATACTTTTACTAATAGATATGATTTGCATAGGGCCTACCAAATCCGTATGCACCAGATCCAATGATGCTCTTGCCCTTTTAGAGTTGCTCAATTGAAAGGGCTTCCTATGTTGCTTGCCCAAAATGCAAGCCTCACATCTGACAATAGGCTCTACTATTCTTGGCAAACCATCAATCATTTTGTTCTTGGATAAGACTCAAACCAACATAACCTAAATGCCCATACCTAAGATGCCATAGCTTGGAGGGATCTTGAATGGTGCTCTTGAGTGCTACATGATGTACTGCTGTACATTCTCCATTCATGAGAGGTGCAGCAATGGACTATGATGAGAAACACGTCTCAATTTTCAAGAGAAAGATCCAGTTCTTTGTCATTTGAACTGCTGCAAACACCTTCGTCCTCTCATTCTTGTCATAAATGATGCATTGACCCTTCTCCATCAACACTTTGTGTCCATTTTGGATCAGTTGACCAACACTCATGAGGTTATGCTTTAACCCAGGAGCAAGAAATACATTATGTATCTCCTTCTTCTCACCTTGCTTGTTGCGGATCATAATAGATCCTCTGCCAACAACAAGAACTACTCCATTGTTCCCCATTCTAATTTCAGGCTTTACATTTTTATCAATGAAAGAAAACAAAACTTTCATTACCACTCATGTGGTTGCTGCAACCGCTGTCCAAATACCGGACTTCAGGGTTGCTTTCTTCACCAATGTTGCACATGATGAAGGTTGTGGACTAGTTTCCTTTAGTCACATTCAAATCAGCCACATTTGTATTTTATTTTGACTGATCACGCTGCTTTTTCCAGCATTCATTCGCATAATGCCCAAACTTATGACAGTAGTAGCATTAAACATTGCTCTTGTCATTCTTCAGATTCGAATTGTTGTTCTTCTTGCCTCTTCGGGAGCTAGTTTGAGAGTTGCTCGCTCCATCTTGGTTGTTTGCTCGCGTCAAGCTTTCTTCTCCAGCATTACCACATCCAGATCTCCCTCTACCATGTCTAGAGTTGTTTCTACCTCTCCCCCTTCCTCTTGCATTTGATTGAACTTTAAAAGCTTGCTCTTGGGAGGAACTTGCAGACCTATTTAGGCGTTGCTCATGGGTTTGTAGAGAACCCATCAGCTCATCAATAGACAACATTGCAAGATCCTTTGCCTCTTCAATGGCAATCACCACTGCATCAAACTTCATGGGTAAGCTCCTAAGTATTTTCTCCACAATCCTCTGATCATCAATGATCTCATCATTCACTCTCAACCGGTTTATCAAATTGGAGAGTCTTGTGTGGAAAACTGAGATGGACTCACTGTCCTTCATTTCAAGAGTCTCAAACTCTCTTCGAAGCATCTGGAGCTTCACCAATCTGACCTTGTCAGTTCCTTTGTAGTTTGTCTTGAGGATTTCCCAAGCTTCCTTTGCATAGTTAGCTATTGCTATTCTGGGAAAAATGGCCTCTGTCAAGGCCGCTTCTATCAAACTCAATGCCTTAGCATCTTTCCTCCTCAACTCCTTCAACTGGTTCTTCTAGTTGTTTGTGAGCACAACATATGCTACTGGGTCAGTTACATCATTGAACCCACTGACCACAAACTCCCACAAATCATTGGTGCCCATAATGGTCTTCATCTTCTTTTCCCAAACATCATAGTTTTGTCCATTAAATAACGGTGGTTGCTGTCAGCTCTTTCCTTCATCTCCAACCATGTCTCCTACACAATAAAAACTCAATACCCAGAAGAAAAAAAAAAATTCCCTAACTCACGAGGAAATGGGGCCTATGGCTTTGATACCATGTCAAAACTTTTGTATGCACATAAATACACAGAGTTGCTACTCTGTTTCCCCAAAACACAAATAGGGGAATACAAATGCGGAATAAATAAAATGCAAGGAGACAAATCTGGGCATGCAATATTTTCCTTTTGTATTAAATATGTTGGAAATGACAATACAGGAAAGATAAAAATTAAACTCCTGAAAAACATACACTAAGCTACGAAATTAAACAATCTATTGGGAGCAATCAACTGCTCAACCAAAAAAAATAGACAACTTTGGGAGCTACTAGGAGCTCACTGGCATGAGCTATGCAGAGCTCTTCAGGAGAAATATCTGCTCACACACAAAACAAACAGTTGTTGTTGTTCAGGAGCTTTCAGAAGCTCACATAGAAAACATTCTCTGAATCACATAGAGAACAAAGAACATTTCCTTCAGACTGTTGCTGCATAGGAATTCAATTCTCCTAGATTTTTAACTAAGTCTTCTCAACTGACAGAATAATCTATCTTCATTCTTTTTTGTCTTCAACAAACATTCCCTCTCAAATTCGAAATCACCTACCAGCATTGAATTGGAATTCAAAAATTCCTAACTTCATTAGTTCTTCTGCAGTTTTCAGGTGCACGTCAGGAGCAAGTGGGAAAGACAATCCCTAAAACAATCTTTCAGTTGCAGGCATCGAATGCCCCTGACAGGTAGGTGGCAACGGGAAGAGGCTCAGGACCATTCAATTTTCCAACACTAATAATATTTAAGAAAAATCATTTGTCAAATATGTTTTGTTATAAAATGTGTATTTAGACAAATATTTGTTAAATAGAAAAAAAAAATTGAATGCTTATTTGCTAGAAACGTAATTATTATTAATAATAATAACTAGTAAAAAAGTAAGCCTTGTCTATAGTTCTCTTGACATGAACTAATAATGAAGTACAAATTTCTTACAAATAATTACAATCACTATAGATGCTCTTTAGTATATAATGTATATAAAATAAAATAATTGAAAATTAATCATTTTTAGATAGATATATTTAAAATATTTAAACTAATTTATGTTACAATTTTTAATTAAAATTATTTGTATTTTATGGAGTCTAAAATTATAAATATATATTTATAAATATAAATACAAGTCTATTTGAACATAATGTTTATTAAAAGGTTAATTATATACTATAACTAACATAAACTTTAGCATCATAAAATAGATAGAATTTACTTATATTATAGTGAAGTGATTAATTTTTAATTTATTAATTAAATATCACACACTATTTGATAAAAGATTGTAACCAATTTATACATGTAAATGAAATATATTCAATCCTTATATTGAAGGGAGTTATAATATAGTATTGATTATGGCCTTTGTGGTGGAAAAATGCCTTGAAAAACCGTAATAAAAAAGTTTATAGTTAGCATTCGTGAAAATCCGCCCTTATCACTCAAAATGCTTAAGCCAATAAAATTGAGGAAAAATATTTTTTAGAGTTTGAAAGTTAAAAATCGTACATCTAACTTTAAGAAAATTAAATATAATGTATGAAAAAGAAAATAATGAATTTTGATTGGCTACAAGCAAAACATTTAATCACTAGTTAAGATCCACGCCTTGCCCATAGTTCCATGGGAGGAACTAATAATAATAATGTGATTTACAATTTTCTTGATAATATTTATGTCATATGATAAGTCAACTATTTTTATTAATTGCATGATAAAAATAGTTATTTTCTCTATATTTAGCAAAATGGGCATCCTATCAAAAAACTAATAGAAAGGTAGTTTCATCTGGAAGAAAGATGTCCAACATTTCAATAGAGAATTACTAAAGAACTTAATAGGAATAACAAGAGGTTTTGATCTTACCATGGTAGTTTCCCTTATAAGAACTAACTTAGCAATAATATCAAGAGTGATTTAGAGGACATAATAAGCTCCATTTTTATGAAATTCTCATATTGTGATGGAAGTGAGGTAAATAATGTACTCAAAATCTATGGCCAATAAGTTAACTATAATTTTTCAATTTATTGTTTTCTTCTGAATGATTATACTTCATTGACATAAAACTACACAAAATAAAATGTTTAAATAGAAACACAATCAATATGGATAATGCACATTCTATTATTTAATATATTAGTGAGTGGCCTTCTCCTTAGATTCCACAACCAAGGGCTATCACTTCAATTTTTATTTTATTTTACACTTGGATTTATTTATTGGGGTATGCCGCACCCAATAAGATGAATATGGTATTAAATACCAAATTCCAACACTTTATCATGTCCTCTGGAGATTTGAACTTGGAGTTTCACCACATAATCCTTAACACTTTCTTGTCCCATTGGATGATAATGCTTAATTGTATTATTATGTTGATTGCCTATTCAATACATGTTTGTAATTTAATTTTATAATCTATTGAATATTTTTTTATGGAATGAGAAATATACATTTTTTGGAATAAAAATGTAATTTTTTTCTAAATATGATTTGTACTCTTCTTGCCATTGATGATTTTAACTGAGAACAAGTACATGACTTCTTTTTCCAACAATATCTCTTAAACATATAACGATGCAATATTTTTTAAGATTTGAAATGGTTCAAGCCAAACAAAAACCACTTCATTTCTTAAATTATGATTTGATATCATTGAAAATATTGGAAATTTAAACATGATACAAGTTATCATAGATAATATACCACTTTGTAAATTGTATAAAGGATAGTGGAGAGTAGGTACACTCACATTACAGACTCCACGCATAGCTTGTAGCTAGTCCAATGTTCACTAATTATCTCACAAAGGAAAATTCTTAAGCAATCATTCTAGTTACCAAGTTCATAATTTTGAACCAAATATGGCTAAATATAGATTTTTTTGGATGAAACTTAATATTCTAACACATCGTAAACAAAAAAAACATCTACATCTTTTACAGTCCAAATTCAGCATGAATTGATCATTTCATGGCAGTCTGAAATCTCTTGTTAGCATGAAGTGATCATTTCATGGCAGTCTGCAATTTCTTGTTTCCAGATCTTATCCTTGGCCGGCACAACAGGCTATTGTCCAATGAAGTATAAGATTCAGGAATGGTGTTCAACCAGAGATGGAGAAATCCCGCTGCCATTATTATAAACAGAATAACTCCATAAACAGCAAAGGAAAAGACAAGAAATGAAGAAGTGGGATTTGCAGCCACTACTCTGCCTCCCAAATCGCACAAACACTCCATAATGTTGTAGCAAACTGTTGTGCAGCTGTGTAATGATTGTCTGTAATGGGTTTGGGGTGAAGAAATAGTAGAATTAATAGATATTTTGTGGTCTTGCAACGAGGGGAGACTTCAAACGCACGTTATTCTGACTGCACATGTTTTTCTTCAAAGCTGGCATTGGAATTGGTCTGGTCATGAAATACCTTGAATCAAATAAAAAGAATTTGTTTCGTGTAGATTCTGAACTGTGATGTCGTTAGAGTTTGTGTGACTGTGATGTCATTAGAGTTTGTGTGTCAGACTTCTCTCATGATCAAAGGAAACTTCCTATAACATGGTGTGATGTTATTCCATGATTTGATATTTTTTTTTTACTTATATTCATTAATAGAAAAATATCGTCCGATATTATTTAATTGGATGATATAAAAGGGAAAGATTCAAAGAATTTGTATATTGAGTATAACATCTTTACTTTTATTGGAGAATTGACCTATAATTTTTTAATGCTTGTTTTTTCTTAGGAGGCATGGGTCCTACATAATTGACTATTGTATTGAGCATATTGACTATTTATGTTAGGTAGGTATAGAAAGCAACAAGTATTTTTTATTTAATTATTATTCCTTAAACAATGAGAATTCATATTATTCCTTAAACAATGAGAATTCATATTATATCAATGGATATTTTGTAATCATCAATTTTGTTGTATCATAATTACACATAAATATTACTTAAAGATGCTATTGAATGGTTGATAGACACAAATATTTATAATCCCATCCACCAATACTTTATATTTATTATTTTTCATAGATTCATTCCATCTAGTGCTTGGCTAATAGGATTATAACTAGCAATCAAAATTAATATGCAATGGCCACAACTATAGATATTTAGAATGAGTGTATTTTTTAATTAATTAAAAAATCACAAAAAGATGTAGACCTTTTTTTTGCAATAATAGAAGTCATTCTACACAACCTATAGTGCCAAAAAATAGAGTACATTTCTTTCTTCAAATTTTCCTTGTAATAAAATACAAAATTAAGGGTTCATTAGATAGTTTAGAAGTCTAGTGAAATACTTGACAACTGCCCCTCTATGGCTACCAATTTTTAAAAAAATCTACTCAAGACAAATACCAAACTTAATCATGAACATCCTCCATATAGCTTAGAAGTGCTAACTTCAAAACTCCTTCATTTACCATGGTGGCATCAACTAGATGTTGCCACTTACTTTCATACACATGGGAGTGGTAAGCTCCCAAGGTTAAGGTCATTCCTAGACCCAAACTTAAGCCTCAAGGGTTCATTCTCGATGACCCTTCCTACATATCCCTTTGTAGGAAATCAGAGGCTTCGTAGTTCGCCACCAATTTCAAAGGGAGTTCAATCTCTCCTCTTGTATGTGATCTCTGATCTCCCTTTTAACCCATGATATAATGATATCAACTCACCATCGAGTGTTGGTTCCATACCAAACATTACCAATTAGTAGTGTGCAAACATACACCCATACACAAGGGTCATATTATTCCATAATCCCCCATTCATATAGGGAGTGACTCAAGCATATATCACATATACACAAGGTGAATAGTTCCAACATATGTCACATATACCCATGAATAGCTCTAGCCTACATCACATATGCATAGTGACTAGCTCCAACATATGTCACATATACACAGTGACTAGCTACTTGGCATACGTCATAAATACCCAATGACTAGCTTCAATATACGTCACATATACACAATGACTAGCTACAATATACATCATAAATACCCAACAACTAGCTTTAGCTTACATCACATGTATACATAGTGACTAGCTTGAATACGTACATCACAACTACATTAGTGATGGGATCATATGTGCATCGCATCACACCTGTGACTAGCTCATATGTACCTCACAAGTACATTAATGACGAGCACATACATATCACATATACTACAATGACTAGTAAACACATCCACATTGGCTAACACACACTTGCCCTTAGTTCATCCTAGAAAGAAAAGGAATGTTGGTGCATTGCACACTACATCGTGGGTCCCATTCTTTTCCTCGATCTTTTACACTATCAAACAATTGGGACAAGGATTCCATGCATCCCATACTACATCGAGGGTCCACCCTCAATTCAATATGGTCAAGAATACCATTTCCACATCAACATATGCCAAAACTATACCAGGAGGTCGGTCTATCTGTTACCTACTTATTCTTCATGTTAAAAATTTCTTCTCTGTAGTCCATTTGATGGCTAAGCAACCAAGGATAGCCATCACTTGCATAGAATGATCCTTGACTATTGTTCGTCTCAAGCATAATAGTACTGCTACTAGACACCTATCAATCTCAAGCATAATAGTATTGATCCTTGAATACTATCTATCTCAAGCATAGTACTACCCCTAGACACCTATCAATCTCGAGCATAATAGTACTACTCCTTGACTATTATCCATCTCAAGCATAGTATTGCCCCTAGACACCTGTCAATCTCGAGCATAATAGTACTGCTCCTTTACTACTATCCATCTCGAGTATATAGTACTACCCCTAAACACCTGTCAATCTTGAGCATAATAGTACTACTCCTTGACTACTTTCCATCTCAAGCATATTACTACCCCCAGACACTTGTCAATCTCAAGCATAATAGTACTACTCCTTGACCCATGCTTACCACTATAACTGGAAGATAGGTTCTTAATGTAGAATACGTAGATCACAATTGATTGAATTAGATGCCTTTACATAATCATTTAAGTCTAATGTTAATATTCATAATACATAATAGAAACCACTTAGTACCAACACGATGTGAGCTCAACTCAACTGGTAACCACTACCATGTAGTCCAATTCATTCTTTTCCTTCAACTTATTATTTAGACACACCTTATGTATTGATTACAAGTTATCAGGTTTTCTTTCATAATCATCCAATACTCATTCAACCTCATTCAAAGCCTAGTGAAGAGAGAAGGTCAAACCAATTAGGAACAACCCCAACATCTAGGAGTTATCCCCCCTAGACCCTCCTCCTACGAACTTGAGGTCACATAGGAATCTTTTTCCCAAGGACTGCCTATGTACCCACTTCCAAATGGATCAAAGTCACACGTAGTGCTCCTTACAAATTCTCTTAAAGGACCTACACATAGGTTCCAATAGCCAAGGTTTTGTTTCCCTTCAACTAATAATAGTTGACAGTAGTTAGGAATCATAACTCAGTTCTTCATTTGGCAAACCATACCATAACATTTCCCTTAAAGATATTGATGTCTTTAATCGAACTCTACCCAACATTATTCATAAAACAATTTGAACATCCCAAGGTTTTTCTTATCAACATAGGGGCTAAGATTATTACTCAACATGAAAGTACCTTGGTTTACAAACATATAGGAAACCACTTCCAATCAAAATTCACATAATAGATTAAATATAGAGGGTGTTATATTCAAGGGGTTAATTCATATCTAGTAGTCATCGAAAGCCTTTTTCCCATTACCCAAAATACCATTCTAGAATTATATAGCATGTCTTATTATTCCATTAACCAAGGAGCATAAAATAACTTAAAAGCAATTTATTATGCCTATTGCAACTATAGTAGAATTTCCCAAATGATCACATAATTACATACATCATATCTTCTCAATATTCACAAGTATCTCGAACCTCGTAGTTATTGAATTTTAAGTCACATTCATACCAAGCCTAGGGAAGGTGATTATAGCTATTGGGGAATTAATATTATTTCTAGAATAATGGCATTAGAACTCCCAAATAACATTTTAGTTAATTTCAAGCTTGCTAGAAACTCTTCACAACCACTCTTTGTAACTCATAATAAATCCGCTCTTTTGGTTTAAAATCTACCACGGTTAATCAATGTGATAGAATATTAATATCATAAGTTATTTTTCAAAAGTCCTTACATAGGAGATGGTTATTTGTAAGACCTTCAAGTAGCAAGGAAATTCTACCAATTCTCATAGCCATGTGTGTTCTCATATTGGTGATAGGATAACAAGTATTTCAAGTAATTCAATTATATCAACCTTGAACATATATCTTAAGGGCACTAACTCCAAAAATTTTACTCATGAATACCTCACTTGTTAAAGTAGTTAATCCATTTTCATCTTGTGAGGTATAAATTCACGAGTACCACCCTACAACATGTAATAATAGGTTTCTTGCACATGGTAATAAAATTGTATTGATATATTTAAGAATAATAAAATATATTATTCAATTTATTGATTATCCACTTTTCACATATAAGCATAAATCATCTTGAATTAACAGTTTTTAACTACAATAGTGGATAATCCCCAATTTCATGTTATGGAAGGTACAAGAAAATTTATAATCTTCTAAACATATTCAAGGGAGAATTGCATATAAATTATCCTTGATTGAACTCTAATCATAAGCTTTGTAAATGTGGTGCTTATGGCTAGCCATATAACTAGCTTTAAAATATGAAGTCAAGTCTATAACTTCTAAGATTCATAAATCATATGTTCACTACTTTGTAATTTATTCATCAATTAGCACAATCATGCAACCTATCATTTAAAAATAGCACAGTGAATTGACGAATTTCATGTGGCTACATAATTTGGTAATAGGGATATTCTTTAATTGTATATATCCCAAATTTCTCATTTATGATTTGTAGCGAAAATTATTTGGATATAAATTTAATTGAATATAAATTATCGGATATCAAAAATGTGCCACATAAAACACCCTTTATTTAATCTCAGAAAATAGATAGTTCATTACTTTCTCTTTTTCTCACAAATCTATTATGGAAATGCTCACATAAATACTTTGGTATTCTATTATGAAGGGGAAAAATCCATTTTTTGTTCGTTTGAAAGGCTCACATCATTGTTTACTTCCATTCTCTTCTATGAGTGTGTAGACCAAATCTAAATCAAAGTAATAAAAATATCTTTTCTACTGTCTATAAACTATTAGCTTCGATGCAACTTGTGTAACATCCAACAAGAGTCAAGAAAGCTACCTAGTGAGGAGTTGGGAATGAACAAAGTTCATAAGAAAGGTTGTTGAGCTAACAGTGGTCAATCAAGAGAAATGATCATTAACTTACGTTGCAAGTAGAGTGAGTGTAAATATAGATGGCAAAAGAAAGGATTATCAAGAGAATTTGAGCCTCCATGGATGGGTTTTCATAAAAGAAACTCAGCTAAATTTTTTTGTAAATAATCATGATGTTTTAGAGGCATGTGAACTTACTTGTATAAAGGATCACAAAGGCCAACATCCCTCTGTCCAACCCCCTCATTCTATACACAAATTTCCAACTGATAAGCACTAATTTGAACTCATGCAAGTGGGAGGTTGCTTATCTTTTAACAACCCATTTTGAATGAATTTAGCTATGAGGCATCCCCTGAAACCACATTTTTGGACATTTCGTTGCAGACCCTGCTCCTCTTAGTTGCACTCTTCTCTTCCTCATTTCCATGTATTTTCCTCTCCAAGACCCACAAATTTGACCTTCCTCCTCCTCTCATTCATTTTGTTGGTTTTCTCCTTCACATACCCTAAAATTGTACTCCTCAAATAGAAGAAATCAGCCTCAAAATGGCTATGAACTTCCTCTATCACTTATGCTTTCATAGGCATCCGTAATATCTTTAAAAACTCCCCTTTCAACACTGGTAGGGAGGATGGTGCCAAAGGATGTGGAAACTGGATTTTCTCTTTCACGCGAATCTCCTCAAATGAAAATATTCTATCTATTGTGCTTTGATGGGCATCTGTATCTATATTCCAAAACTCTCATTTTGGCTCAAATGGGAAGAACAACAACATAGTGATGGACTATCTCTTCACTTCTACTCCTTATGCCCCTTTCTCTCCCATTTCTTCTCAAAATGTCATGTGTATCTAGTCAAAGGGTCATGAGGATTTAAATTATGCCTTGTCTTTTCTTTTCCATTTTTCCTGCTGAATTAGGTTGTCCAAAGATAGGGGCACCATGCTAGATTAATGGCACAACCCCTCTTTTTTTTCCTACGTCCAAACTTTTAATGAATTTGTCTCATGTTTTCCTGTATAAATCAGACCAAATGGTGAGGATGTCATGCCTATATGTGAACATGAGAGGAAAATGGTTGGGGTGCCATCCCTCATTAAATGTTTCCTCTTCCCACGTTGTCCCTCTTATCCTCTCTCTTCTTGCTAAGTCCTAAGCTTGGAGACTTTATTTGTTTCTATTTTTTTATTTAATTTTTTTTATTTAAGACCTCATTAAATGGGCCTAACGTGGGGATTTGACAAATGCCTTAAATGTGAATAAAAAATTATTTGTCTTGTATAGATTTTGGATTGTGATGTCAAAAGAGTTTGTGAGTTAGATATCTCTCTTAGATTGGTGCAAACAATTGCAACTTCACTGATCAAACTAGACTCGATTTGTCTTGACAATTTCATTTGTCAAAAAAATCAATTCAAATTCAAATTTCCACACTCTAAGATTTCAACAAACAAAATCTTTCTTTTATTTAAGTTCAAACTCTTCATCAAATTCCACAACAAAAAACACAAAATGGTTTTAGCAAATACTCTGCCCCAAAATTAATTTACATCCAAACTTATTCGACTATTCTCAAGCAATATCTATATGCAACTCTGATTACATGGCAATTTATCTATTTGAATGCTCTATTTGTATAGTCAAAACTTTCACAAACTGTATTTTCCTCCATCTGCATATTGGTACGCTGCCCCTCCTCTATTTTGCAATGTGTTTACTTTTCTCTGGAAACTCCTCTTCTCTCCAGTGTGACCCACTCTTCTATCACGAGGTTATTTCCCTACGTGCCGCCTGATTGTCTCCCTCACAGTCGTGACTCCCTTCTCCTTGGTTGTCCTTTACTTCCTCAGTGTCTGGCTTCACATAAGCCTATCTCTCCTTCAACATTTCCACGCTTCCTCCCTCTTTGGCCAAGCGTTCCTCTCTCCCCTCTCTGTGCCAAAATTTTGTTTTATTAAAATGCTCTCCTAACCCTCTGGTCGCGACCCTTCATTTTTGCATACCAATTTTCCTTTTGTCTTTTCTAATTCTGTCTTTTGAGGTGGTACCTATTCATTGTTGTATTTGGCTTATGGTGTAGAGGTGTAGGCTAGGCATTTTATGCCTTTCACATTTAAATATTTATTCCAAACAGTAACATATGTGTCCAAATTTGTATTTCATAGTTTTAAAATGGTACACTAGATATTTATCTTTTTTCCAACAGTCAATCGTTAAACATTTAACTTGATCGGTATAACTTCCGCAACAAGATAAAAGTTATTTCAACAGGCATTAAACTTAAAATACAAATCGATACACCGCAATTATCAATCCGTTAAATCGACCACACACCAAAAAGTGAAATCAAAACCAAACTGAAGAAAACAACTACTAATATTTTTTGGTTGATGAGGATCGCCAGTACACCAAGGTGCTCCAACATCAGACACGTTGGGTAAGTGAAATGTTCCATGAGTTGTCAAACTCAGGAACATTTGGATGAGCTTGGAATGGTGATCTCATGCTTGTTCTTGATCCATATGTCCTCTTTGTCCTCACATTATTTCTTCTTCATTTCATTCTAAACTTTCGTTGTTCCCTCTTGTCTCATCTTCTCTTTTCCTTTTCATTGTTTTCTACCTACACATTGTAAAATTTCATTGCTCACCTTCTTCTGTAAATTTGATTTACATTCTTCATGAGGCTTAAACATGTTTGCAACCAATGATTTCTATTGTTTCATCTTAGTATCACTACTATTCTTATGTACCTCCCTTGTACCTCTATTCTCAAGAGCCTTCTTCGAACTATTTCCAGCCTCTAGTGCAACCTTTACCTTTGGTTTTCCGACCTACAACAATTCATAGGACTGATGTCCTTCACCTCCTTCTCTTTCTCCTTCAATGAACTCAAAGTATACTTATACCCATCTTTCACAATGGTGTACAAATTCTCTCTACAATCATAGATAGCCTTTATGTCAAATTGCCAAAGCCTTCCTAACAAAACATGATATGCACTCATTCTAACATAATATCACACAAAACTTCATCTTTATAAGAACCAATATGAAAATTTACCAAGCATTTCCCTTTCACCTCTAACTCATGATCTTCTTGCAGCCAACATACTTTATAGGGATTATGATGCTTAATCCTCTTCAATCCTAGTTTTTCTACCATCTCTTCAAAAACCAAGTTATATGTACTACCACTGTCTACAATGACCTTACAATACTTACCTCCTGATTTGCATATAGTATGGAAGAGACTTCTTCACTAAGATGGTCCATTCTCCACTTTGCTCAGATTCACCAATACTTTCCTGAACATAAGGGATTCTCCATACTCTTGTTCTTTTACATTCTCTAGTGATGCTACGCTTTCCTTGTCTTCTTGCACCATGTGATTTCTTGTTGCACCTCTCTTATTGGTTTTTTGGTGTATTTGTGGACACTCAAAAGCTCTATGTCCAACTTCCCCACACTATAAAAACTTTCCCAGGAATTCTCTGCCACTGCTGCCATGTCCTCTTATTGGAAACTCTTTTTCTTTTATGTTTTCTCCCACTTCCTTACTCCATTTGGGCTTGGATTCTTCTTCAATCTTCTTTCCTTTGCTATTGCTTGCTTGTCCTTTCTCTGCTACAAATCTTTCACAACTTCTAGAATTATTTATTTCCCTTCTCATCATCTTCTCCTCACCCTTTATGCATATTGGTATTCTTCTTCTACCGAGGCAATATTCAGCATACTCATTTCATCTTGAATATTAAATCCTAAACCATTCACATATTGGTTTGTCTTTTCCCTATCAATTTCATGCCTTCCTAATCAAATGGTCAATTTATAAAACTCTTATGTGTAATCCTTTACACTCATCTCTTTCTTCTTTAGATTTTGCAACTTCTTGAATAACTCCATTTCATAATCCCCAAGAATAAATTTGTTCTTCAACCTAGTCACCATTTGATTCCACCTTGTTATTCTAAGGTCTCCATTTTCTACCCATTCTATTTGTAATTCTTTCCACATAACACAACATGCCCTTTTAATTTTGTTTGGGCTAAATTTACCCTCTGTGGGTCTCTGATTTCCTCCAATTCAAAATACTCTTCCAACTCTCATATCCAATCAATTAATTCTTCTGAATTTAATGTTCTAGAGAAATTTGCATCTATTTTGTTGCTCTTCATGATTTTCGAAAGAGCCCTCAAAAATATTTCTTGTCCAACACCCTCTAGTTGTTCATCCTCTCTTCTCTGCTCTTCCAATTCACTTTCTTCTTCACTCGCAATATCGCTTGTGCTTCCAATAGCAATTCTTAGCTCATTTCTTATATCATTTTTTATTCTTACCTCGTTTCTTATATCATTTCATGAAATCATTCCAAATACATCCTTTATTCTAAGCATTCCTCTTCAAGGTGGCATCTTGGAAGTTCTCTGAATAACAATCCTCATGTTCCACTTTGCTCTTCGCAACAATCCTCTCAAGCTCCTCACCCACAAGTCTTGGTGTAGATTACCTCATAGTCAACACTTTTTTCCACACACTCAAGACCACAGGCTCTTATACCAAATGATGCAAACAAGAAAAACTCACTCCAACTTCACTGATCAAACTAGACTCAATTTTCTTTGATAATTTCATTTGTCAAGCAAATCAATTCAAATTCAAATTTCCACACTCCAGGATTGCAACAAACAACAAAATCTTTAATTTATTTAAATTCAAACTCTTCATCAAATTCCACAACAAAAACACAAAATGATTTTGACAAATACTTTGCCCCAAAATTAAATTACATCCAAAATTATTCGACTATTCTCAAGAAAAATCTAAAAGCAACTCTGATATTCAATTTCTATTATACCAGTATTACATGGAAATTAAATCTACTTGAATTCTCTATCCACACACTCAAAACTTTCACAAACTATATTTTTCTCCATCTACATATTGGTACGCTACCCCTCCTCTATTTTGCAATTTGTTTACTTTTTCTCTAGCAACACCTTTTCTCTCCAGTGCGACCCACTCTTCTATCACAGGGTTCTTTCCCTATGCGTGGTTTGATTGTCTCCCACACAGCGGTTGTCCTTTACTTCCTCACTGTCTAGCTTCACATAAGCCAATCTCTCCAACATGTCCACGCTGCCTCCCTCTTTGGCCAAGCGTGCCTCTCTCCCCTCTTTGTGCCAATTTTTTTTATTAAAATGCTCTTTCCTTACCCTCTGGCCGTGACCCTTCATTTCTACATACCAATTTTCCTTTTGTCTCTTCTAATTCTATCTTTTGAGATGACACCTATTCATTGTTTACATTTGGATTATCCTGTAGAGGCGTAGGCTAGGCATTTAATGCCTTTCACATTTAAATATTTATTCCAAACAACATATGTGCCCAAATATGCATTTCATAGTTTTAAAATGGTGCACTAGATATATATCTTTTTCCAAAAGCCAATCGTTAAACATTTAACTTGATCAACATAACCTCTGCAACAAGATAAAAGTTATTTTAACGAGCATTAAACTCACAATGCAAATCAATACACCACAATTGTCAATCCATTAAATCAACCACAAGCCAAAAATGTGAAATCAAAACCAAACTAAAGTAAACAACTGCAAACATTTTTTTGGCTGATGAGGACCGTCAATTCACCTAGGTGCTCCTACATCATAAACTATCACTAAAATGACTAAAATAAACTTCTTAAATATAAATTAAAATAATAATTTCCTTTTATAAAATGGTGTGATGTCATTCCATACAAATTATTTTTCAAATGTTTTTTTATTATTTATTAATAAAACTATCATGAGAAGTTATTTAATTGAATGATAAAAAGGGAAATATTTAAAGAATTAGTATATTGAGCATAACATGGATATTTTATTGGAGAATTGACTTAGGTCTTGCATAAACCATTAGCATATTTTTTAATATTTTTTTTATTAGGAGACATGGGCCCCACATACATGACTAGTGTATTGAACATATTGTGTTGACTATTTATGTTGGGTAGTTAGAAAGCAATAAATAATACTTTATATTATTTTCTTTAAATAATATTATATTAATGAGAATTTCATAATTTTTAGTCTTGTTTTATCATGATTATGAAGAAACAACACTTAAAGGTGTTATTGAATGGTTGATAGACACAAATATTTATAATCCCATCCACCTACCCCTTACATTTGACAAGTTTGTGAATTCTAGGATCACACTCAAATTCAATTTTTGGATGATTTTTATTTTCCCATCCTATCACATTTATTGAAATCTTTCTTTTCTTTGTGAATTGTATACTGCTTGGACCTATTTTCAATCTTGTAATGTTGGAAATATTATACTTTTAACAAGAGTGTTTGAGTTGAAAGCAACATTACTAGAAGTGAGACAAATAAATGTCTATGTTTCGAACGATACTCCAACTTTCACTTTATTTATCTTAGCTAGGGAAAAATTATAATGAACCATACTTCCTTTTCAACATGTACTTCTCGCTTTGAAAAAAAATAATGTGATTCAAGTAATTTTCTTGATAATATTTATGTCTTATATGATAAGTCAATTATTTTTATTAACTACATCATGAAAATAGTTATTCGTTCTATATTTAGAAAAATGGACATCTTTTAAAAAAACCAATAGAAAGGTAGGTTCGTCTAGAAGAAAGATGTCCAACATTTCAATAGAGAAGTACTAAAGAACTTAATAGGCATAGCAAGAGGTTTTGATCTTGCAATTGGTGGTTTCCCTTATAAGAACTAACCTAGAAATAATATCAAGAATGATTTAGAGGATATAATCATCTCTTTTTTTATGAAATTCCCATATTGTGATGGAAGTGAGGCAAATAATGTACACAAAATCTATGACCAATAAGTGTACTATAACTCTTCAATTTATTGATTTCTTTAGTTTGAATGGTTATGCTTCATTGACATAAAATTACACAAAATAACATGTTAAAATAGAAACATAATCAATATGGATAATGAAAATTCTATTATTTTGATATGGTAATTTTTCCTTAGTGGGTGACCTTCTCCTTAGATTCCACAACCAAGGGCTATCACTTCACCAAATTTTCCCTAGATTTACACTTGGATTTATTTATTGGGGTATGTCACACCCAATAAGGTGAATATGATATTAAATACCAAATTCTAACACTTTATCATGTCCTCTAGCGATTTGAACTTGAATTCTCACCACATAATCCTTAATACTTTCTTGTCCCATTAGATGATAATGCTTGCTTGTATTACTACAGTTGCTTTCCTATTCAATACATGTTTATAATTTAATTTTATAACCCATCGAGTAGATTTTTTATGGAATGAGAAATATATTTTTTTTTAATAAAAAATATATTTTTTTTTTCCAAATATGGTTTGTATTCTTGTTGTCTTTGATGGCTTTTAACTAAGACCAAGTACATGAATTCTTTTTCCAACATCATCTCTTAAACATATAGCAATGCAATATTTTTAGGGTTTGAAATGGTTTAAGTGAAATAAAAACCACTTCATTTCTTAAATTATGATTTAATTTCATTGAAAATATTGGGAATTTAAACATGATGCAAGTTATCATAGATAATATACCACTTTGTAAATTGTATGAAGGATAGTGGAGAGTAGGTACACTCACATCATAGAATCCACACATAGCTTGTAGCTAGTCCAATATTCACTATTTCTCACAAAGGAATTTAAGGTTATTAACAAATTCTTAAGAAATCATTCAAGTTACCAAATTTATAATTTTGAACCAAATATGGCTAAATATAGATTTTTTGGATGAGTCAAATTCATCTAATTTAGTACTTATAAAAATTTAACTATCTTTTTGAAAAAATAGATTTCTTCTTTTTCTTTTTCTTTTTTTGACATCTTAAACAAATGGGATCTTTCAAACTTGATAAATATAATAATCACTAACAATCTTAAGTATTTTTCCTACAATACACCAAGTTGGAGCTATTAAAAGTGGCAAAGTTGCAATGTGAAACTTGCATTATTGATAGTGGTGAGTAGGTTGAGATTATCGCAAGGAAAATAGATTTAGAAAGGGAGAAACTAGATCATTTAATTATTTATCATAATTGGTGGATAAAAGAAACAACAATTTAACATATTCATACAAGGAGTAGTTACTAACCCTTTCTAAGGGATGTGTGATGAAATGGGAAACATGGCTAATAGAACCATTAATATCACTTCAAGGGAGATATAAAAATATATATATGAATTTTTTTGATATAATTTTTTGTTACACATTAGAGATATTATTTTTTATTTTATTAAACAGAAAATTTTGGTTTTTGAAAGGACCTAAATCTTTTAACAACTTCAAAATAATAGATATAGCAATAAGCTCAAATAGATGTCAACCTAGAAACTAACTAGGAAAAACATGAAACAATGCTACAAAAATGTTTGAACAAAATAGAAGATAGAGAAAAAGTAGATAACCCTCCTAAATGCTTTTGTCAATAATTTATAGTGGAAGGCTTGGAACTTTGTTCTAGTACTTTGGTTGTTATTGAAAAATATATTAGTCATTTCTCTAATCGAAACTTCATTCAAATTTGGTATTCTTTTCTTTGATTCAATCATATTTATTTTATTATTGACCTCTTTCTTAAATTCATAGTAGTTATGGAGCATTGTTAATCACAAGGAACAATACTTTTAGAGGAGTTTCAAAATTGAACTTGTCATCCTTAAAACACTCAATCCACAACACTTGATGTGGATATAAATAATGGATTGATTTCGGTGTTTTAGAGAGAGTATCTATGAATAATGCGAGTGATGTGCAAAAAGTAACATATATGATGCAAATTTGATTAGAGTTATGTGAATTATATTTTTTAGTGTGTGAATTCAAAGTAGAGAAGAGAAAAGCATTGATCCAGATCAATGTAAAGATTATTTTTGTACTTCATTGGAATTGTACCCCAGCATATTGTAGATGCATTTGAAACAGTTCAATAGGATATGAGCCACCCCTTATTTCTTCTATTTTATTCTCTATGGAAAGTGAGTCCACTGGATAGTGAGTCCATCTGCACTTATCATTTCTATAATATACTATATATGGATATAATATATTATGAGCTAACCCTCATTGTGGTTTTTCCCATTTTGGGTTTTCCACGTAAAAATCTTAGTGTTCATGTGTCATGTGATTTTGCGAATGTTTCATGCTTTCATTCATTATTGCAATTAAATATATTTTGGTAATTGGATGGCTAATGTCAAAATGGTTTAATGGAATACTGATTCACCCCCCTCTCAGTATTTCGGGTGTTCAATAGAGTCTTGCATGTTGTATTTATACCCTAGTTACTACAATAGGAGAATGATCAACGGGTCTACAATATAGAATAATTTCATGTGGTATCTTAACAAAGAATAAGCATATTTTATACAAAACTGAAACATTCATAATAAGTAACATATCCACAAACTTCATTTGTATATATATGGGTAAGTGCATTGAAATGAGGGGACCAAAAGGGAGTCTTAAGTGGCCATTTTTTAAATTAGTTAAAATTGATCTTGGATGTGAAATTGAAGATAAATACACACAAAATTTGAGCATGTGACAAGAACAAGAGTCGTAGTGCTCTAAATCTACTTTCTAAACTACTATTTTTTTTAAATGGTGGAAGTTAAAGGGTTCAAATAGGGGGAGCACACACCCCAATATTTTGGAAACTAATAAAAATAAAATTATTATTTTTTGAATGTGTATATAATACTCTAGAATATAAAAATGTAATTTGTTTCAAATTTCACTGAACATATAAAATAAAACCAAAAATACTATACACAGGTTTTTGACAAAAAATGAAGACACTAGCAAAATAAATTAAAGATCTTTTGAAACCTTCACATATTCAAAATGTAGAAAAAATTACATGGTTAGAAAGGTAAGAGAGATTTTGACATTATTGTGGTATTTTTTAGCTCAACATTGAAATACGTGCAAACTTGATGGAGAGCATGTTCAAGATTTAGTCACTTTTTATAATTTATAAAATGACACACCTTTGGGCATTGATCCAACCCTAGGGTTGGCAATACCCAAGGTAGATAGAAACATGAGTACATTATAGAATGCTTGTGTTATAATATGCTCACATTTGTGTGAAGCAAAAATAAAGGCTTTTTATACCTTTATATCTCTCCTCTCTCTCCCTCTCTTTATATATCACTTTCTTTCTCTTATCTTTATCTTTCTATCTCCCCATCTCTTCTTATCTCTATCTCTCCCTCTTTCTATCTCTATTTATCCCTCTCCTTCCCTCACTCACTCTCACTCCATATATATTTATCTATCTCTCTCTTTCCCCCTCTACCTTTCCTAAGTTATATATAAATCTCTACCTCTCGCTCTTTAGATCCCTATGATCTATCCCTCTCTCCTTGTCACTCCCTCTTTCTATATCTCTCTAATTCTCCTCTTTCCTCTCTCTATTTTGAGCTCCCTCCCTCTCTATTTAAATATCGCTCTCCTTCTCTGTCTCCATATCTCTCTCACTCATACACACACAATTTCTATGTTTCTCTCTCCCTATCTCTATCTCTATCTCTATCTCCCCTTCTCTCTCCCCTCTCTATGCCTTCTATTACTTATCTATATCACCTCATTTATCTCTAACTCTTTCCCCATCTATCTCTATCTCTATATCTCTCCTTCTCCCTCTCTATTTATATCTCATTATATCTCGCTCTATCCATATCTTTCGCTACCTCTATCTCCCTATCTCTCTATCTCTCTCCATATCCCTCTCTATCTCTATATATCTCCCTTTATCTATATCTATCCAGGCTCTCTCCCTATTGTTAAGAAAAGGTGTTTTGCTCACCTTTTATAATGTTTTGATTAGAGGTAAAAAATGGGTTTTGAAGGGCCCTGAAACCCTTTACAAAAAGGAACAGCTGACTCAAAAAGGAAACATCAAGAAACAACCATCAGCCCAACGACAACAAACCACCAGCCAAAAAATAGCACAGACCACTACATATTATTCATAATTTCAACAGCTTCCATCTTACTAGCAGCAAGCTTCTGTCCCTTAACCCCAATATCAGAAACCTCCAAACCTGAGGTCCCAACCTAATTTTCCAGTCTATTTCTAGTCCTAACCCCAGGCCCACCAGTTTTTACCTCCCAACTCAAAATAGAACCATTAGCAGCACACTTAGCAGCAACATAATCCTCCCCAGTCAGCTTACCCTCAACAACCATATCATCAACAGACAAAATTTCCTTTCTCTTATTAGGGGGAAAATCCTTCGCAGAGTCTGACCTAGTCAAGACTTTAGGATCTTCTCCACTCTTCATAACCATATTCCAAATTTTGTCAATTTTCTCCTCAAGGGAGAACATTCTAACCTCCATACTCTGTTTCAGATTGACGGTTTCCTCCGCCACAGTATTAGCTACAGTATTGAGACCAGCCATTAAATTATCAATTTGGCTCTGGATCATAGGATCCTCAACCTTCCAAGCAATGCTTCTAATGTGAACATTAGTCCTATTAATCTCAACACCTTTTATAATGTTATAATGTAATTTAATATTATTTTTGGTGCACCTAGGGGGTCTATGAATATGTGCATCACATGGTTAGACATTCTTCGGGTCACTTTATGTTTTGTATGTAACATTGGGATAAATATGTAATGTGGGTTTGCACATTGGAAAAATATTTAATACTCAAAAAATGTAATATAAAAAATTAAATGAGGGGGAAATGGTTTTGCAAGTTCATGGTATTAGTCACATGGTTCATGTAATAACACTTGGTGGTTTTGTGAAAGCTTATGTCTATCAAAGCAAGCACATGTGTAGTTTTCTAAGGTTGGATATTTTGGCTAAGGGGCTAGAGTGTGAGCATCTCTTGTAGGTTGCATATTTGAGGGTTTGAAGCATGGAATGGGATGTGAGGATACATGTTTGTTCACATGGAGTGCATGTAGATAGATTGATG
>VDFB02000009.1:27239768-27433688 GCA_007258455.2 Sequoia sempervirens | reverse complement strand
TTGATGTTATTTATTTTGTTCTTTTGCATATGGATTTTTAGTACTTGTTTGCAAGATTTTCTCTATTTATATTATGTGGAAATTGTCATAAATGGTTGTAAATTTTCTTTCATTTCGTATCAAAGCCATGGTTGTGGTTGGTATAACCCTTGTATGAGAAAATATGGTGCATAGATGAACCTGAGGTTTTACAAGAAAGAATGAGGACATTGCAAGGTATGATGGTTTTGTGTATGTTGTGTTTTATAGATTTGGGGTTTGGGGGTTGTAGATTTGTGGCATTTTTTTTGTAGATATGGGGTTATGAATCTAAGTTGAAAAAAGGGTTTGCTTTGTGTTCCTTATGAGGGTTTTTTAGAGGAATTTTCATAAATGAACTCTTGGTACAAAACAAACCTCGCCATTGGATCCAAGAGGCCTTAGAAATGAATATTGACATAAAATTTGACCTATTTTGGTTATTAGAAAAAAATGCAAAAAAAATTCCACCATGCCCTATTGTACAACCTTACAATTCATATGTAGAGTGATTTTTTTAAAATTTTCCTTGTGTAAAATATTTAAAAATATATATATTAGGGAGGGGAGAGGGTAGGGGTTACGGGTTTGCAAACCCCTGGTACCTTTTCCAAACAAGGGTGTCAACCCCTAGCAACCATTGTTAGCCATCGGCCAATGAGTTGAGCCAACAAGGCTTAGCCCCTTGGTCTTAGGCCCCCAGTCATAAGGGGCTTGTTCTTAGCCCCCACAAGGCTTAAACCCCCAAAAGATAAATAAAAAATAAATTATTATTTTTTATATATATAAGATCCATTGCTAAATATTTTACCCCAACATCACTCAACAAGTGGCACGCTACTACCACCCAATTGCACTATAGCCACCGCTACTAGTGAAATCGGGAAGATTTTTTCCAAGTGGCATAATTTTTGCCTTGGGTGTCAAATTTTTTACATCTTATAGTCATTGGAAATTTATTTTTGGGAACTATGTTGTAGTATTAGTGATTTTTTTATTCTTTTTTGATAGAGAAATGCTTGCTAGAATTTGGGATTGCTTTTCAAACTTGAAGAGATCATAACTTGTGCATATGGAGTTAGATTTTGGACTTCTTATAGTCAACAAAAATATTTTTTAGAGAAATACATAATGGATTAGTTTTGGAGATATTTTGATGAGATTTTTTTTTTTGTTATTTTCATCTATGTTTTTTATGGGTTCTTGTGTTTATGGTACTTTTATGATTTGATGGAAGATTGAATCTATGATGATTTGGTGTTTAAGTCATTGGATACTTACATGTACATAATTAATTATCATTATTTGACATGGTTACCTATATATTGTTCAATTTGTATGGTGCATTGTGAGATATACGAGTTGTTTAGTGTTGTAGGTTGTCTATACTTACATGTTGCATATATGAATTGGATGTGGGTTGTTTTTACTTATAGATTTTTCAATGTGAATGTAGATTTTGATTTGTGTTATTTTAGTCATACCTTTTTATTGGTTTAATTGTTATTATGAGGAGATATAATGTTACCTAGTGCAGTCATGATGTGGGACCTATGCGTGTTGACTATGTGATGCAAATATGTGTGATGCAGTGGGAGTTTGATGTTGGTACATTTGGTGGTAATCATGGTGTCATGGATGTTCCTTTTTCCTTTGGGACTTTGACATGCCATGATTGTTTATGTAGGTGCATTGTTGGTGGTGTATCTTCTTGGTTTGAGGATCATGGTTTTACTTTTCCTTTTGGGAGATTTTGATGTTGTTGATTTATTTGATTACGTGAGGGCCTTTGGTTGATCCTTAGTTAGGAGATGGTTATCAAGATGTTATTTATAGCTTGCTTACATGTTTCAGTGCGAGATTTTGATAGTGATGTTTTTGGCGTTGTTATATCTTCTCGGTTTGGATATTGTGGTTGCTAGCCACACAAGGGTTTGTAGACCCCTCCTACCTTTTCCAAAAAAGGGTGTTAATCCCTACCGACCATTGTTAGCCTTCAACCAATGAGCTGAGACAACAGGGCTTAGCCCCTTAGTCTTGGGTCCCCAATCATAAGGGGCTTGTTCCTATCCCCCACAAGACTTAAACCCTCAAGGGGTAAATAAAAAATAAATTAAAACTTTTTGGATATAAAATCTATCGCTAACTTTTCAACCCCAATGTCACTCAACAGGTGGTGCTATAGCCACCACTACTAGTGAAATTGGGTAGATTTTTTCCAAGAGGCACAAGTTTTTCCTTGGGTGTCATATTTTTGACATCTTATAGTTGTTGGAAATTTATTTTTGGGTACTATGGTGTAGTATTAGTGATTTTCTATTTACTTTTTTGATAGAGAAATGCTTGCTAGAATTTAGGATTGCTTTTCAAATTTGGAGAGGTCATGACTTGTGCATATGGAGTTAGATTTTGAACTTCTTATAGTTAAAAAATGGATTTTTTAGACAACTACATAATAGATTAGGTTTGGAGATATTTTAATGAGATTTATTTTTAGTCATTGGATACTTACATGTACAAATTTGCTTATCCTTCTTTGAAATGGTTACATATATATTGTTCAAATTATATGTTACATTGTGAGATATACAAGTTTAGTGTTGTAGGTTGTCTATACTTACATGTTGCATATATGAATTGGACGTGGGTTGTCTGCACTCATATACGAGTTGTTTGGTGTTGTAGGTAGTCTATACTTACATGTTGCATATATGAATTGGATGTGGGTTGTCTATACTCATATATTCTTCAATGTGAATATAGATTTTGATTTGTGGTTATTTTAGTCATATTTTTAATTGGTTTAATTATCATTATGAGGTGGAGATATGGTGTCACCTAGTGCACTTATGATGTGGGACCTATGCGTGTTGACTATGTGATGTAAATATGTGTGATGTAGTGGGATTTTGATGTTGGTACATTTGGTGGTGATCATGGTGCCATGAATGTTCCTTTTTCCTTTAGTACATTGAGATTAAATGATTGTTTATGTAGTGCCCCTCCGTTCGTGTCGTCTCGTGATGTTTTCCATCTCGTTGTGAAGTTAGGTGTGGTTTGGTATTGATTCAATTTGTTTGATTTATGTTTGAGGTATTATGATAAATTAAATAAAAGTTTTAATACTTTTGTAATTTTGACAAATAAATATTATAAATGTTTAAATTGAACTAAATAAATTAAGCATGAATAATATAATAAATAATGAGAGTGGGCAATAAATATATATATAATGAGAATAAATAAGTCAGTTTTCTTCTTGTAGTTACGGCTTGCATGTAATTGCAATATAAATTATTTGCTTATAATAGAGGAAATGGAATGCTTAATGAAGATTCTTTTTGTAACTGAAAAGAAAGGAATTTGACATTCTTTTTCTTGGGGGAATTTCTTGTTCGGTTCGAAAAAAAAAAAACCTTCTTATGATATAGCTCTGTGCAGCTGGCAATTTAAAGGGAGAGAGGGCAGGAATTCTTCCATGTTTTCTTTTCTAGCGGGGAAATATCAGGCTTAGAGACGAGTTTGGGAAGTTGTTGCAAGATGACAGACACCATTCAACATAAGCTAGAGAATGGGAGTTTGGAAGCTCGATGAGTTTAAGGAAGTGGTTTAAAAAAAACAGCATAGGTAGAAGATATTATGGTGGTAGATGAAAAGCTGCTAGATTGGGGGGAGCTCATTGATGGCTGGCGGGAAAATTAGGTGGGAGAACCACAGAGGTATGGGCACCTAGGAAGGGGGTATGGACCCCTTGGTCCCTACAGGTATGGAGGGGATTCAAGAGCAGGGAAACACTTCATTCGGTTGCGGGGAAGGACTGCAAATGCAGGGTCATATGCGAAACGAGAAACAATGAAGAGTCTCGTGAATTCATACTGTGAGCATGGAGTAAGAGGGTAAGTCTTTCTGAACTATCATTATTTGGCATTAGAAACCGTATGTAATTATTTCTCCCATATTTGAGATCATCATTGGTCAGAAGTCTTTTTATTTGAATTGATGAAAAATAGTTTTCCCTGAAGAAATTTCACCCAAATAATATTGAGATAATCAATGTATGTGAATATTTAATTGTGCTTGAGAATTTCACCGTAGCCTTTATAATGGTTGGGAGAGCACAGTTTAGGATTTCACGAATGTTTAATAAGAAAAGTTTAAGTTTATAGGAATTTTTTTGATAAAATCTATTAAAGGCATGTAGGTTATGATTATTTATGAATAAAGCAAAAAAAAAATGTTTCCAATTTTGTAAGGAGAGATAAAGGTCTTGAACAGTGTCTCTTTTCTGCACAAAAACAAGAGTGTTGAAAGTCAGTACTCATTTGAGTCCTAAAGCAGATTATAACAATCTACTTCTTAGGAATGTTAACTGCACCTCCATTCCCATACTCTCAATTTCCAGTGACTAAATCTAGAGGTTATGTAGATTTACATTTATTCATTTACTCATGTGCCTTGTTTGTGGCCCTGAATTTTGCATACATAGCTACTTGGGCAGTTGCAATTACACCATCTTAAAAATATTTTCATCCCTAACACATCGATAGATGTTCGTACCCTAATCCAAAGCTCCCATTTCATAAATGCATTTGCTCGAAGGCTTCTAAAGCTCATTTGGAAAATCCATTTTGTGCATATCCTTCAATCATGTTAGTCCCTCAAAATCACAGTACGTTGAGGCATTATGTCAAACAGTTGGCGTGCTTTGTCTATACCTCCACATTGTTCCAAAGCTCCCATTCTGGGGTAGGCAGAGTGGCTGCTGGAAAAGTGCTACTAATTTCATCCGCCTAAAAGTTTCTAAGGCCTCATTACTAAACCGTATTATGCATATCCTGCAAGTCATTGCAGTCCATGAGACCAAATTTCTTTGAGGCATTCTATCAAACAGATCGCGTACCTTATCCATGCTACCTACACGACTGCCAGGGCATCTGCAACTACAAAATCTGATAAAATTCTTTTATCCATTATGCATCGATCGACGTCCATTCCCTCTTCCAAAACTCCCATCTCGACATAGGCATCAAGGACGCTGGCAAGGGTCATGAAATTTGGCTTTACACCTATCAATTGCATTTGCTTGAAAGTTCTCAGCCTTTTAACAAATCCACTTGCGCATATCCCTCAATCATGGCATTCCATGAGACCACATTTCCTTGAGTCAGCCTGGAGCTATGCACGGGCTTGGTCTATGCTTTCACATTTTGTATAAATGCTCATGTGAAACGTAGATAGATGTCGGATTTAGATAATTCTTACTTAAATGGAAATTAAAATATTCTTGTTCTAAAATACTATATGAGCATTGTAGTCTCTTTTAGAGATATATCTATACATGCATTAGTATATATATATATATATATACACACACACAAGGAAACTATATCTATATAATGTTGACTAATTTATTTTATAATAATGGTGATAAAGCTAGTGTTTTTATGGACTTATTTAATGAGTTTTGCTTTAATTGTTGATATCCTTCTTATAATATTTAAATGATTCTGAAGAGATACTTAAGAATATTTAGTGGTTTATTTCCTTTGAATAGATAAATTAGGAAGGGAGTGAATGTATACTATTGATGAATTTTCATATAATGTATTAAATCTAATATTGATTCAATGAATCAATGACCTATATTGCATGTTATTATATTGATGAAATTATATGTATTTTCTTGATTATCTTACTATTATTATAGTTATCCATTAATTGTATTCATGTACGTTACATGTTAAGTTTAATGATTTGATAGTCAAAGGTCTTGCATAGTTACCATCTTGATATTTGTTAGTAAGGTTCGATGTATAGGCTTCTCCTTGGAACCGAATCCTCCTCCCACTAGCTGTCTATCATCGCAATGTTTGTCTATCCTATCTAATTTGATCATGTATTGATGAGTAGTGATTGTTGGGCTCATTGGTTAGGGACGACTTCATTGCATGCGAATATTGTTGACAATAAGTTTCTTTTAAAACAACCTCTTTTATTTTATAGTTGATCGCTTGGTCTTTTGCTTAAGGTGAATTCATAATAGAATAGCAAAGGGCGATCTATTGTCTCAATGCATTTATTATTCAAATTTCACCTAATGACTATCAAGTATTTCAACATTGAAGTTTGAAACATAAGAATTTATGTCATTAGTTTACGTGGAAATTTGATTTTGGTATAATCCAATAGCTTGATAATTCTACATATCTTGGTATAGACCTCTTCTTGCTTTATCCATTTATCTAGCAACTCAACTTCTAACTGTCCTTCAACAACCATACTTACCCTTTTTGTTTTGACTTGATGATTTCAAATTCCTTTAGAGGGTTTGTTTTGGTATGAGATTTTCATTTAATATTGGTATTAGGTAATATAGTTTATCTTTTTAGATGATGTTTTAATTCCTTTGTTAAAGAGAATGCTCTATGGTGAATTAATAGGTGAGTGATAGATTCTTGTAGAAACAATGTTTAGTAACTATATGAATACTCTAGGAAGAACATATATATATATATATATATATATATATATATATATATATATATATATATATATATATATATATATATATATTCAATAAATAGTAAATAAAGCAAAGAAATTAAATAAAGTTGAGAAGAAAATCATCAATAATAATTAGTGTGCTTTATTTAAGGTTCACATAAGAGTATTAATTTACTAATTATTGCTTATTGTTTTCATTTACAAATGGCTATTTATCGAATTGTAAGTCTCTTGTGATAATTAGTATACTATTGGTTGACTATGCGGTTGGTTATTCTGGTTGATTTTGACTTTTGTGGCTGATTTGGTATCAAATTGATTGTGTTAGTTGGATTGAGTTTGGAGATTTCATTGGGATGTTGTCATTCACTATTTTGTGCTTGTTGACTTGTTAATTGTGTAATGAAAATAGTTCTTTGAGATCTTGTTACTGATGTTAGTTCTTTGGTAGGGAAACCCTTGTGTTAGCATTTTGTAGAGTCTTCCAAAGGTTTGAGGGGATATGGTTTTTACTTGCAAGATTTGGTATGGGGGCTGGCAACCTAGGAGGATCTGCCTTGGATAACCCATATCAAGCCTGAAATATTTATGAGTTTTATGTTGTTTCACCTGTAAGTGCCTGGTTTCATGATTTTGTTATCTTGATGATGGTTGACCTTTACACTTGGATTGTGTTATGTGGGTTTGAGCCTTGCACGGTGGAAATGGTTTTTAATGGAGATCTTGTGTGAATTATTGCTTGCCTCATTTTATGTTCATATTTATATGGTTTTGCTAGTTTGTACAAGTTGGCTTGCCCCGTTTGTGTTTATGGGATTTTATTGTTAGTTGGGGGAGTGGCTCTTAGTGGGGGTTGGTGCCCAAAGTGGTTGGACCAAGATAACCAATTGTGAGTTTAATCAAGTGATAACTTAATTAATTAATTAGGGGGTCTGGGTAGTTTCACAAATTAATTAATATAATGTAGCCTCACTCATGGGCCCAAGTGCTCATTTAGGCTTGGGATGAGTGGGAAGACCTAGAATGGAAAGATCAATTGCCTTGCCTCTGCATAGTAATCTTGCAAGGTATGTTGATCCCGCATAGTGAGCAGGGGGTTCAGTGACTGGTAGAGGTTACCAGGGAAATCCAAGATGGGGGTCGGAAGCCTAGGAAGGTTACGCCAGGGTAACCAATGGCTACCTATGCAATTACACTCGACCCTTTATCAACCTTATATGTTGTTGTTTCCCTCTTGTTGTTCTTGAGCCTCTGTAAGTGGATGTTGTCATGTGAGTGTTGATGCTTTTGTCATGATGTCTTGTTGTCTTTGTTTCTCTAGACGTGGATGCTACTTGTGTTGGATTTTTCTTATGTTGGACGTTTTCTTGTGCTATTGTTGCCCATGCCGTGGAGTCTTGTAATCCTTGCTTCACTTGATGGTTTTCATTGAGGTCATTCTTGTTATCCCCTAGCATAGGAGGTGGGCCTTACGGTCCATGTGGTTAGGTGGAACATGCTATGCACGCCATTGGGTCCCTAGTTGTTAATCGAGTTGTGCAAAGATGTACTAGTTACTGTGACACCAAAGATGTACCTGAGATGGATCCAAATTTGATGCTTTGTATTCATTCATTTCATTTGTATCATCCCATGTTATTGTACTTTTCCTCGTGATGGGAAGAAACATTGTATTGATGTAAACCTTGAGTGATGTATCTTCATGTTATAAATGTATTGTCCTTATTCATATCTTATGGTGCTAGTGGATGCTTATCTTTCATGTAATGTAATGGATGTTGATTCGTAATGTAAGGCAGTCATGTAACCCCAAGGGACTTAGTTATATGTTGTTAATGCATGGATCATTACATGTGACATATGTTAATGTACATTACATCTCATATTAGTTTACTTTAAAAAAAAAAATTCCATAAATGTGAGATGTATTAGTTTCCTTTGGGGTTGTGTGGTGGGGTGTTATAGTTTATGCAGGTGCATTGTTGGTGGTGTATCTTCTTGGTTTGAGGGTCATGGTTTTGCTTTTCCTTTTGGGATCTCTTGATGTTGAGTTATTTGATTATGTGAGGGCCTTTGGTTGATCTTTAGTTAGGACATGGTTATCATGATGTCATGGATAGCTTCCTTACATGTTTTAGTGAGAGATTTTGATAGTGATGGTTTTGGCATTGATATATCTTTCTTTGTTTGTAGATTGTGGTTGTTAGTCACACAAGGGTCCACAAATCCCCGTACCTTTTCCAAACAAGGGTATCAACCCCTACTAGTCGTTGTTAGGCATCAACCAAGAGTTGAGCTAGCAGGGCTTAGCCCCTTGGTCTCGAGTCCCTAGTCATAAGGGGCTTGTGCCTAGCCCCTACAAGGCTTAAACCCCGTAAATAAAAAATAAATTAAAACTTTTTTGATATAAAATCCATCACTAACTTTTCAGCCCCAACATCGCTCAACAGGTGGTGCTACCACCACCCAATTTCCCTATAGCCATCACTACTAGTGAAATTGGGTAGATTTTTTGAAGAGGCTTAACTTCCTTGGGTGTCAAATTTTTGACATCTTATAGTCATTGGAAATTTATTTCTGGGCACTATGCTATTAGTATAAATGATTTTTCTATTTACCTTTTTGATAGAGAAATGCTTGCTAGAATTTGGGATTGCTTTTCAAACTTGGAGAGGTCATAAGTTGTGTATATAGAGTTAGATTTTGGACTTTTTATAGTCAACAAAAAAATATTTTAGAGAACTACAGAATGGATTAGGTTTGGAGATATTTTGATGAGATTTATTTTTTATTATTTTCATCTATATTTTTAATAGGTTTGGAGTCATGATGTGGGACATATGTGTGTTGACTATGTGATACAAATATGTGTGATGCAATGGGAGTTTGATGTTGGTACATTTGGTGGTGATCATGATGTCATGGATGTTCCTTTTTTTCCTTTGGGACATGACATGATTG
The DNA here is from genome assembly GCA_007258455.2 of Sequoia sempervirens. Taxonomy (NCBI): domain Eukaryota; kingdom Viridiplantae; phylum Streptophyta; class Pinopsida; order Cupressales; family Cupressaceae; genus Sequoia; species Sequoia sempervirens. The sequence goes on along the minus strand of VDFB02000009.1, from coordinate 27,424,205 downwards.
TTTATGTAGGTGCATTGTTGGTGGTGTACCTTCTTGGTTTGAGGATCACAGTTTTACTTTACATTTTGGGATCTCTTGATATTGTTGTTGAGTTATTTAATTGTGTGAGGGCCTTTGGTTGATCTTTACCTAGGAGATGTTTATGATGATCACATAGATAGTGTAATAACCCATTCAAAATTATTACTTAATTAATATTATTGTAAATGACACGTGAATATACTCCAAATTAAAAAAAGACATAACTAGTGGCTAAAGTCAATCATAGCTACACATGTCCATTTAAAATGAGTCAAATATTCTTATATTCACTTCAAAAGTCAAATTACAATATCAAGTTTGACTTGGCTCCTAAGGCCACAAAGTCATTACATTGTGCACATTATATCAAGTACAAGAATGATTTGCATCAAGTTACATCTTAGAATATAACAGTCTTGCAAACAAATAAGGTTCTCCTTTGATGCTTACCTCCACTAGTGAATGAGAACATGGTTGAAGTGCTTTACCGCCCAACCATGAAGCTTATGCTTCCCTGGTATTCTTCTAACTTGAAGAATTATTGACCCTGCACGGAAAGTTTAGCAAGAGAACAATCTACAAGGTGGAATCTAGTGCATGCCCAAACATCAACATGCAATTTCTATCTACAAGTTAGAAAAGAAAGTGCAAGATCTATGCTAGGAATGACAAAGTGAAATCATAGAGTTCATTCATACATACATAATGAAGTATATTGGTGCATCCACGATAGGAGAATCCTCAAAGAGAACAATCCAGACTGTGCAACAAGAGTCACACAACGGAAGCAACACAAAAAATGGAGGCAAATACAAATTCAAACATTCTTATTATCAAAAATCTCAATTGCAACTAACTGACATCTGGGTTTATATATTCGGCTTAGAGGCCTGATTACAACATGCTCAAAATACCATCTTCCTACATGCTCCTCAATGCGAGCGAAAATCTTACAGATCAAATCGTATCTTTTTCCAATCTCTAACTCTACTCTTTCTAATGATCAATTACAATGATTTATATACATTCGCAAATCTAGAAACATTTGTGTCGGCCCAAAGATTATTACAATTTCTTATTAAAGAAAATGTAATGTGTGCATGCATATGTCGGCCTCAAATTTGAATTACTCCTCGGTGAATGCATTGGATGAAGTGTGGACCTAAATTAAGGTCGGGGACACTCCATAGAACAATTCGAATCACACCGACAAGATCCACAAGATACGGAAATGATCTACAAGCGATCAAACAAGCCATCATATAAGAAAATTATTTCGGTGTCGGTTCAAGAAACTCCCACATAATCCGGAAGCGATAACTTGCCAGAAAATGAACCAATCATGCTCAAATCTTGGAATAAGGTAAATGAATAGGTCCATGATGTAAACATAGATCCACAAGGTTTGGTGAGCAAACATGTAGAATTACCGAATCCACCAACTGGAACTGAACAAAAACTAAAACAAAGACAAACTAGAATGAAAATATTTTTGGGTGATGCAAGATTGCCACGACCCAAGGATGCTCCTACAACATATATTGTTTGGCCAAGCATAATAAATGTGTTTCAACAATAGCAAACAATAGGTTATAGTGAAGCAAACCTATACTCTTTGTAATCCATTTCAGCACCCATCCTGGAAGGTAACTTTCTACTAAAACAACTATCTATTCTCTAGCAATAACTACCCATAGGTGCTCTAGTCAACTAAGGTATCACTATTTTGTTCAAGTATTTAAAATATTCTTTCACAAATATCTTCAAAAGAAGAAAAGAATATAGATTTATAATCTAAACAGAAATCAAATTTATGATTTATAGAGTAATTCAACAATCAGTCATATCATTCTTATGACTATTTTCTACTTATCATCTTAAGCATTTTCCTTTTAAAAAAATGTACTAAAAACAAAAGAAGGTATGCCACAAGTACGTGTATGTACATAGACAAAGTCTATGTGCATACACATATATGTGCCTACTAATCTTAAAGTTTGTGCATACATTCTGAAATAATCATTAATTTAGATTACAATCTTAAAATAGTGTTCCAATTGACATTTCTTTGTCAAACTAAAGAAAATAGAACCGGTCTATGCTAACAATTTTACACATATTATTATTGCATTCTCACTACTGTGTTTTTTTAACATTGTTGTTTACATAAGAACATTCATTGTTTGAACAAAATAAATACTATTTCCCTCCTAAATAGCTATAAAACAAGCTTTTTACATATGAACATTCATTGTTTAAGCAAAACGAGTAATGTTTCCTACTAAATAGTTGTAAATCTAGATGTTTACATATGTACATTCATTATTTGAACACAATAAGTATTGTTTCCTACTAAACATTAATAAAGCAAGTTGTTCACACATGTACATTCATTGTTTGTATAGAACATGTATTGTTTCCTACTAAACAGTTATATAGCAAGTTGTTTTCAGCTTTAAAGATATTTTTTTTAATAAAACAGAGATGTTTGCACAAGAATATCCATTGTTTACATCAACATTATACTGTTTCAAACTAAACAGTGACATTTAAAGACAAATATTGTCGTTTGCTCTATTTGTTGTCCTCAAGTTGTTTTCATGCTATAGGGTCACTTTGCAAATAATTGTTCATGGTTTTGAAATAGAATGGGTTTTCCACAAAGTTTTGAGAATAAATAAACCAAATAGCCCAGCTTCATACGTAAGGATAAAATGTCTATTATTCAAATTCTTGAGCACTCTCATCACTGGAAATTCAATAAGCAATTAATTATCATTAAGAAAACTATGTTCAACATGTTTGTCGATGAACTACTTGAGTAAATATCTGAGCCAAGAAAGCATAGAAGCTTCAAGTTCCAATACAAATGCCTTTTTCAGGTTGCAACAAAACAAACTACAGTTGCTCTGGATCAACCAATTACAATGGTCGGGTGTCTTCCTTTTAAGTATCTAAGACATATATTGAAATCACCCAAGATGACTTTCAATTTTATTCCATGCATGAAACAATATTAAACATGTGGGCTTCCATCTGTACATTTCACATTCAGGGGTCATGATGCAGACCCAGGAGGCTCAAACTCAATAAAATTGACAACTTGCCTTCAAGAGGCATCTAACAAGATTAAAATGGAATTTTAAAGCAATTCAAACAATCTTGCAAGTTAGACAACAATCAGAAGCACCATTTCTCAATTTCACCCTTGAATCCTAGTAGTAGTGAAAACTCATTTTTTGGCGATTAACTCAAATATTCTCCAAGACACCTGACCAACATATGATGGCTTCAAACACCCATTTCAAAGTTATAACACATATTCCAAAGTCAGATATAAGTCTTTTAGACAAATCTCCCAAAATCACCCCTTCTACATTGACCTAATTAGGCTGATTAGGCCTCAATTACAAAGCAACATACCCTTAAACTTAACACAAACCCCTAAAACCTTGGGGCAGCAATTCAAATGCCCTAAAAGCACAAAATCCACAATTAGATTCCACTTGTACGGTCAAATCCACCCCAAACTCAAAAACCCTTGTTTTATGCACTATTTATGAGCATTTATTAAAACTCACATATTCAAACCTTTCTAGACCCGATGAATGCATCAAAAAAGTTCCATGGACCCTACACAAGGTCAAAAGTTCATTACATAGACCACTCCTCTGACAATTTTTCAAATTCCCACCATGGTGCATCAACTTCACATGGAAAAATGCTTGTTTTAGATCAAGAACACCAATCCATCAGCCTTAAACTCATTCCACAACAATTAAAAAAAAACCCTATCCTAACTTATAACAAGCCATCCCACTGAGTAACAAGTCACAACAGTAGGTGGGATGGTCATTTCATGGTTTAAATCTTATACAAACCCTTGCCTCAACAAAATAGAGTAGTCCATGTAATTTGATGATTCCACACACAAAATGATGACTTAGGACTTCAAACCAAAAGAAATGGAAAGTAAACTCATGTATCATCAAACAATGATGGTCTCGGATCATGGAAAGACTGTACAGCTCCATACAAGTTTGAAAAAGTAAGCAAAACACAAAAATTTTGAGAATTAATAGAGTTTTATTTGATTTTCTCCTTCAAATATTCTAACCAACATTACAAAATGAGGTCTCATGCCTTTTTAAAGGCTTCTCCATGCCCAACCAATGACCAGCTACTTTACAACCAACTTTTAAATAACTAATGACCGTTGGAGGCCAAATTTACATCTCTTACACCTTTATAACAACACCATTACTCAAATTGTAATGTTTGCACTCCTAACACCTATGACTCCCCTAAACCACACACATGGCTTGAAAATAGCCTTATTAAATCAATAAAACACTAACCTTGAACATCCATATACAAACTCAAAAAATTTCCTTCAAAGGCTACAAAGACACTTTAGTGCAAGATCACAATTTTTCACATTTTAACACCTAAACTCAAAAACTCATCCCAAGACTTACCTAAGGGTCTTGATTGACCTTTATTCAAGACAAATAAACATCAAAAAAACTTTCAACTTCCCTAAACATTCTATGCTCAATATCTAATGCTCCAATTGTGGCATAGGTGGAGGTGCTCCTACACCATACACCCCCCTAAAAAGAATTCATGCCTCATGAATTGTCCATGTCTCCATTGTCTCCAAGCTTCACTAGTGCTCCATGGGTCCACAAATCCTCTCCCCTGGTATATGCATATTGGACTTGTAATCTACTTTGTAAATTGTACATCCTTGACATTGATTTCCATTGAAGTTTGCTTTTATCCTGATATTCAGACCTAAAAGTGGTCTTCTCCATGTTCTTTGGTCAAAACCAGGTTGCATGCCCTTACCAACACTTGCAAAAAAACACATGTTAGTATCCTTTTGATCTGCCTTTCCTTTTAGCTTATCTCCATGTTCATTACTATTATCAAACCTTTGCACACTCTGTCCCTTCGTCTCTGTCATTAGACTTTATGTTTTAACAACACCCACCATCACTTTCCTACCATTACAATTCATTGTACTGACTATATTGTCAGATCTATGCACTTTTGTACCTATAGAACCTCCACATTTGACAAGTGTACCTTGCATCAAAGGACATATCATTGTTCCCACTAACACATTCTTACTCCAATTCACCCCCAACTCTTTTCTCACCACTATATCAACCTTCTCCATGGGATTCACATCACTTTGTTTCTCCAACTAAGCATCAACCTTCTTAAATCCTTTTTCCATCTTCTCAATAGGTTCACCATCATTCAACACCACTATCTTAGCACCATTTGTAGGTGTCCTTCTTGTTGTCTCAACACCATAACCCTATTCCAAATTAGAAAACATGTTGTCCTTATTGTCCTCAAGCCTTAGAGGTTCCTTTTATCCAAAAATCACAACCTTAGTTTTGCCTTTATCCTTCTCTTTTCCCTACAAAGGAGTTAGTTTAAAACTTTGATCATCCTTCCAAATGGTATAGGTGTTTTCCCAACCATCATACATGGACCTTCTATCAAATTTCCATGGCCTCCCAAGAGAAAATGGCAACAATCCATTGGCAATATATCACATAAGACTCTATCCTTGTACTCCCCAATCTAGAAATCCACATAGATTTGCTCATTCACTACTAAGGTTTGACTATCATTCACCCAAGAAACTTTGTAGGGTGCTACATGAGGTATCTTTTCTAGACTCAACTTATCTACCATCTCCCTAGACACCATGTTATCTTGTGAACCTGAATCAATAACAACTTGGCACACTGTACCTTTGCATTTGCATGAAGTTCTGAATAGGCTCCTTCTTTGGCTCATGTCTTCCTCCTTAGGTGCTTGCAACAATGTTCTTCTCATCATGAGTGCTTCTCCTACCTCTGGATTTGTAGGTCTGCTTGAACTTTCACACTCTTCCTCTTGAATCAATTGTGTTCTTCTCTCACTCCTTATATCACCACTTGAAGTTGAACCTTGAATTTGAGGACACTTGAAAGCTGGGTGTCCAAATTCATTACACCTATAACACCTTCTTGAAAATTCATTGCAATCTCTCCTTTGCCTAAATTTTTTCCTTCCACCTCTCCATCCTCCTCTTGCTTCAAGAGCTTGTTCTTTGTTCTTCTTAGCATCTTCATGGTCTTCCTTAGGCTGCCTTGATGTTGAATTGGTGCCTCTACCCCTAGAAGTGTTGCCTCTTCCCCTTGCTTCCTTCTCTTGTCTCCTCTTTAGTTTTTCTTTTGCCCTCATGGCCATTTGAAAGCATTGTTCAACTAAACTAGGTGCCAACAAGCTAATCTCATCCTGAATGTTATACCTCAAGCCATTCAAGTACCTAGCAAACATTTCTCCCGAATCTTCTTCATGTTTAGTTCTTATGCTTAGCCTATAAAATTCTTTGGTATATGCTTGCACATCTAAATCTTTTTGTCTAAGATTTTGCAACTTCTTAAGCAATTGAACATTATAATCACAAGGAAGGAATTTACCTTTCAGTTTGTTCTTCATCCTCTCCCATGAAGTGATCTTGTTCTTTCCTTGTCTTTCCCTTTCCTCTTGCACAAAATTCCACCACAGCAAAGCATGTCCTTTCGATTTTTTCTTTGTGTTCTTCACTTTGTGCTCTTCATCAATTTATTCACTCTCAAAGTGGTTCTCCAAAGCCCCTATCCAATCCAAGAGCTCTTCATTGTCAAGTTTGCCTCCATACATAGGAACATACATTTTTCCATGTCCATCCTTCTTCACAGCCTTCAAAAGCTTCAACGTCCTCACATCATCTGGATCCATCTCTTTCTCTTCACTGGGAGTCTCCTCTTCTTCAGTTTCACTTTCATCTTCTTCCACTCTTTTCTTTTCCTTCCAAGCATCCATCTCTCTTTTCAAAGTTTCTATTTCCTTGTCATGGTTGTCAATCTTCCTTGCAACAACACTCCCTTTAGGAGGCATTTTCACAATCCTCTCTTCACGTACCTGCAAAACTGATTCAAGACACCAACACAAGATCTACTACTGTGCTCTGATACCACTCTGATGCAAACCCAGGAGGCTCAAACTCAATCAAATTGACAACTTTCCTTTAAGAGGCATCTAACAAGATTAAAATGGCCTTTTAAAGCAATTCAAACAATCTTGCAAATTCGACAACAATTAGAAGCACCATTTCTCAATTTCACCCTTGAACCCTAGTAGTAGTGCAAACTCAATTTTTGGCCATTAACTCAAATATTCTCCAAGAAACTTGACCAACATATGATGGCTTCAGACACCCATTTCAGAGTTGTAACACATTCCAAAGTCAGATATAAGTCTTTTGGACCAATCTCCCAAAATGACCCCTTCTATGCTAACCTAATTAGGCTGATTAGGCCTAAATTACAAAGCAACATACCCTTAAACTTAACACAAACCCCTGAAACCTTGGGGCAGCAATTCAAATTCCCTAAAAATATATAGTCCACAATTAGATTCCACTTGTACAATCAAATCCACCCCAAACTCAAAAACCCTTGTTTTATGCACTATTTATGAGGGTTTATTAAAACTCACGTATCCAAACCTTTCTAGACCCGATGAATGCATCAAACACATTCCATGGACCCTACACAATGTCAAAAGTTCATTACATAGACCACTCCTTTGACAATTTTTCAAATTCCCACCATGGTGCATCAACTTCACATGGAAAAATGCTTGTTTCAGATCAAGAACACCAATCCATCAGCCTTAAACTCATTCCACAACAATAAAAACAAAAATAAACCCTATCCTAACATATACCAAGCCATCCCACTGAGTAACAAGTCACAATAGTAGGTGGGATGGTCATTTCATGGTTTAAATCTTATACAAACCCTTGCCTCAACAAAAATAGAGCAGTCCTTGTAATTTGATGATTCCACACACAAAATGATGACTTAGGACTTCAAACCAAAATAAATGGAAAGTAAACACATGTATCCTCAAACAATGATGGTCTCAGATCATGGAAAGACTGTATAGTTCCGTACAAGTTTGAAAAAGCAAGCAAAACACAGAAAATTTGAGAATTAACAGAATTTTATTTGATTTTCTCCTTCAAATATTCTAACCAACATTACAAAACAAGGTCTCATGCCTTTTTAAAGGATTCTCCATTCCTAACCAATTACCAACTACTTTACAACCAACTTTTAAATCACTAATGACCGTTGGAGGCCAAATTTACATCTCTTACACCTTTATAACAACACCATTACTCAAATTGTAATGTTTGCACTCCTAACACCTATGAATCCCCTAAACCACACAAATGGCTTGGAAATAGCCTTATTACATCAATAAAACACTGACCTTGCACATCCATATACAAAATAAAAAAATTTCCTTCAAAGGCTACAAAGACACTTTAGTGCAAGATCACAATTTTTCACATTTTAACACCTAAACTCAAAAAATCACCCCAAAACTTACCTAAGGTTCTTGATTGACCTTTATTCAAGACAAATAAACATCAAAACAACTTTCAACTTCCCTAAAAATTCTATGCTCAATATCTAATGCTCCAATTGTGGCATAAGGTGGAGGTGCTCCTACACCAGGTCAACCCATCAACACTAAGTTTGAGCCAAGCAAAGCTTGGTGTCTCTTTAACTTAGAAACCTTTCCATCATTCCTACAGAATGGGCCAACTTCCCCATTAAAATAAAATATACATACGTGCAAAGCTTTAAGAGCTTTTTTTCAAGCCCATTACAAGTATCGACCCCTCGACATTAAGCTTTTGACACAATACAAATAAATAAATAAATGTAGGGGAACATACCCCTTCCATAGGATCAAAACCGATCCTTCTTAAGGGTTATATTTACAAACACACATTAAATCAAAATAAATTTTGATAGCCTACATAAGTTTAAGCATTTATCTTGTATATTAGAGATGATGGTCAAGCTCATAAGGCTTCAAGCCTCGGCCTAACCTTGCTCACAACCGCAAAGGCTTAAAATACATTATACTTTCCAACTAGCAGGTTGTAGGCCATGCTATTACCACATGGTGGGTTGGTGATCTTTACACATTTATCCCAAGGTCGATAAATTTCACAAACAACGACCACACATTATACAACACTATGAAATGATACAGTTAAAAGAAAGTTTATTTCTTGCTTGATTCAATAATAGCATTAAATCTAATGTTTATGCAAAAAGAGGGAATCGTTTTACCTCCAATCGAGCTTTTGGTGGCTTTTCCTCTGATGTTTCCCTATTTGAGATCATCCTCTACTTTTTCCTTTTGATTTTCCCCAATTTGTTGCCTCTCTTCTCTAATTTTTTGCATGGCTATCCCACTAAAAGAATAGATACAATACACTATTTTTGCATGCTATTATGATGATGGTGTTACTTCCATACTGCCAACCACCTCTGAATTTTTTATTATTAACATTTAAGCGATGACAGTCCACATTCTTAGTGGATTTTCCTTAAGATATCTTCTTCATTTTGAACAAACCAACTTAGAATATATCGGTTATCAACTTGAATTCAATGCAAATTTGAATATGTGTACATTTATATGTATATATATATATATATATATATATATGTATGTATGTGTTAGATTTACATACACACACACAGACATATATATATATGTGTGTGTATATATGTTTATATATATGCATTCATATACAAGTTGCTTGTTTTGAAATGGCTTTTAGGTTCTATAAACTATCTTTTAAAATAAAGAACTTGACTTTTCATTTCGATCATTTTTATATATGTATATATTCTACACTAAAGAAAGGAATTTTCTTTACAATGCTCACTTTTATTTCCTTCAAATCACAAAGTTTGAATATACAGTTTAATCTACAAACTATTCATTTTCAAGCACTGAAATAATTCGAGCCAAGAAAATTTTGTTCTCTTATATATGCAAATTAGTTCAAATGCAAGCCATCATGCCATTGTGGTGTGTGCACCTAGATTCCAACTAGCTTACTGTTCGATCCAGATAAACAATCCTATTTCAACCATGTTCTCATCCTTCAACCTATCACCCTGCAACTGCACACACTTGCACTTGCAAATTGATCAATAACGTTTAATTCTTGGTAACATATAAAATAAATTTTCAAAATTTCACAAAGTCAACATCAGTCAACTTCTTTCATTCAATTTTTTTAATATTCTAGAATCTCCATTTAATATTTAATTGAATTTCTTCAATAATTCAATTTTCCATATTATGATAAATATGCAATAAAATTGGGTTATGACATCCTTCCCCTCTTGGAAGAGACATTGTCTTGATGTCTAATATGTTGAATAAAAGAACATCATATCAAATTTGAACATTCATATATATCTCAACATCTCATCAAAATATATGTCTATTTCAACATCACATCAAGAATATATGTCTATTTCAACATCGCATAAAAAATAATTGTCTATTTCAACATCACATCAAAAATATATGTCTATTTCAACATCACATCAAAAATATGTCTATTTCAACATCATTAAAAAAATATATGTCTATTTCAACATCATAAAAAAAATATATGTCTATTTCAACATCAAAACTTTAAAGCATGGAATATCATAACATCTCAATCCAAAAATTCTCAAACAAATTATTGAGTTTCTTGTTCAAGAAAGAAAATGTGGAAAGGAGTGTTCTATTTCTTCTACATCCTCCCAAGTAGCACTGTCCTCTAAGTACTAGTCCCATTGGACCTTAAACTAAGCAATATCTATGCTCTACAACTTAATGTTGCGTCTATCTAGGTTTCTAATGGGCTCCACTAGCACCACTCCTTGATCTTGTACCTACAAGGATTGCCAATCAAGCACATGAGTCACATCAGGATGATATGTCTTAAGCAAAGAAACATGAAACACATTATGAAGTTGAGCCAAAGCAGGTGGTAGAGCTAGTCTATATGCAACTGGGTTAATCACTTCCAAGACTTCAAATGGTCCCACATATCTTGGGGCCAACTTGGAAGAATTTACAAAGAATTAGAGCTTTTATGAGGTTTAACTCTCAAGAAAATTTGTTCCCTTGTTGCAAACTATCTGAGAGTTTGGCTCTTGTTGGCATATCTCTTATGTTGATCTGCCACCTCTTTCAATCTACTCTTAATGACCCTCATTTGTTCTTCCATTTCCTTAAGCATTTTAGGTCCTACTATGATCCTATCCTCTAATTTATCCCAACTGATGGGGGTACGACACTTCTTCCCATACAAGGATTCAAATGGTGCCATGCCTAAGGATGTATGATAAGAGTTGTTGTAAGCAAATTTTACCAAAGGAAAATATTCTTCCCACCTATACTATTGGTCCATACAATACATTTGAAGGTCTTCAACTACCTGCTTCACCCTCCCTATCTGCCCGTTAGTCTAAGGATGATAAGCCGAGCTGAAATTCAATCTAGTTCCAAATGTCACATTCAAGGTTGTCCAAAACCTTGAGGTCATTTGTGTGTCCCTATCAGAAATGATAGTATTTGGAACTCCATGCAAATGGAAGATCTCCTATTCAAATTTCTTAGCTAGGGTCAACGATCCATCCTTAAGGTTTCCCAGAATGAAGTACGCAACCTTAGTTAACTTATCAATCACAACCAAGATAACATCATGCTTATTCTTGCTCAACGACAACCCCTGTACAAAATCCATACTAATCACCTGCCATTTATACTCAGGTATGTCATGAGGATATAATAACCTAGCTGGGTGTGCATGTTCAGCCTTAACTCGGTGGCACTCCAAGCATTTGGCTACATACTCCACTACATCCTTCTTAAGTTTAGGCCAAAATACAGATTCTTTAACTCCGTGATCATCTTGGATACTCTGGGGTGTCCTAAATAAGGTACATTGTGAACTTCTTCTAAAACCAACTTTCTCATCTCTCTAGAGTTAGGAATATGCATTCTTCTCTGGTATCTCAAAATACCATTTGGTTCAATCTCATACCCATCAAACCAATGATCCGAAGGATTTACTGCTAGGGCACTCTTCACTCTCTCATAGTGCTCATCCCCTGGCAAATTTTGTACCACTTGCTGCCTCAAGTTAGACCTTGTTGAGATCATGGCTTTCATATGTCTTCGTCTACTAAGATCATCAACCACCCTATTCTCTTTCCCTTTTATATATTCAATCCCAAAGTCATACTCGCTAAGGAATTTCAACCAACTTCTCTGTCGTGCACTAAGGTTTAGCTGGGTAAATATGTATCTCAATCCAAGTGGTCTATCTTGAGTTCAAATGACTTTCCAAAAGGTAATGCCTCCACATCTATAAGGCATGAACTATGGCTTCCAATTCCAAATCACGAGGCACATAGTTCACTTTGTGTTGCTTAAGTTTCCTTGATTCATATGCTACCACTTGTCCATCTTGCATTAATACTACTCCCAATCCCTCTCCTGAGACATGTGATTACTATGAATCTCCCATTCGAATCAGGGATAGTCAATACTGGTGTTGTCATGAGCCTCTCCTTCAAGAGTTGGAATTCCTGCTCGCATTTCTTGGTTAATTCAAACCACATTCCCTTCCTTTGGAGTGAGGTAATAGGAGATGCAATCTGGGAGAACCCTTGCACAAACTTCCTATAGTATCCTACGAGGCCCATGAAGCTATGAACTTCTAACACATTCTGAGGCACTGTCCATTCTACGATCGCCTTGATATTCTCGAGGTCCATAGAGACTCCTTCCACTGAAATGATATGGCCCAAATAGTGCACTCTATCCTGATAGAATGAACACATGGAAAACTTCCCAAAGAGTTTCCTTTCTCTCAATCATTGAAAAACTATCCTCAAATGTCTATCATGCTCTTTGATAGTCTTTGAGTAGACTAGAATGTCATCAATGAAAATCAAGACAAATTCATTCAAGCAATATTTGAATACACTATTCATGAGGTTCATAAAGGTTGTTGGTGCATTAGTTAAACTGAAAGGTACCACTGTGAACTCGTAATGTCCATACTGAGTTCTAAATGCATTCTTCAAAATATCATCTTCCTTAATCCTCGGTTGATGGAACCCTAACCTGAGATCTATCTTGGAGAACACCATCGTTCCCTTCATTTGATCAAACAATTCATCAATCCTTGGGAGTGGATACCAGTTCTTGATGGTAACCATGTTCAACATCCGATAATATATATAGATGCAAAGTTCCATCCTTATTTTTCACAAAAAATAACTATCACTCCCCAAGGTGACACACTGGGTCTTATGAGTCCCTTATCCAACAATTCCATTAATTGGGCCTTCAACCCATGGAGTTCTATGTTGGTCATCCGATAAGGAGCCTTAGATTGAGGCTCAACTCTTGGAACTAGGTCAATAGAAAAATTGAATTCCTGCTTCGAAGGCAACTTTGTAAGTTCATTAGGGAATACATCTTGGAACTCCTTGAGAATAGGATAGTCATCTAAATATGGCTCCTTGCAATCAGGATTACTAACATGCACTACATAAATTGCACACCCCTTCTGAGGAGCCTTCTTGAGCTGCATCGCAGAAATCTGTCTAAGCTCTAAGGGTCTTTGCATTCCATAAACCTCAACTGGGTTTCCATAATCATCCAAACAAATGACCATCTATCCTCATAGTTCATTAAAGTATTATGCTTAGTTAACCAATTTATCCCCAAAATTACATCATATGAGCCTAAGGGTGCCACATACAGGTTGACCTGAGTTTGAAAGGTTGGAAGCTCTAACTCACTGCAAAAGAGACAAGTATCTACCCTCTGCTCCGCTCGATTACCATACTGGACTGTCCATGAATTTTCCATGTATCTAGGTCTAATGGGTATCTTAGATATTATTTTGGGATCTATAAAACATTTAGTAGCCCCAATATCAATTAAGATAGAGACAGATTGGCCATAGAGCTTACTTGTTAGCTGAATTGGTGAAGCCTGATACTCTACATGTATGTTATCCACTGTAGCGTGGATCTGGTGATGTTGAGTCTGTTGGTAGCTTCCTTCCTTCCACGAATTTGACAATTGAGGAAAATTTGAGATATAATGGTTGCCTCCACAAGTATAACATCCATCTTGAGGACCTTTGTGACCTCCTGGTTTTTCCTCTCTAAATCCCTTATGCTTATGGTCATCTTTCCCCTTGCCTTTTCTTGTTTTCTTGTTCTTTCCACTGTTACCATCTTCACCTTTCTCCTATGATTCACTTCCCCTCTTGAGATTACGGATCTGATGGTTCTTTTATCCTTTATGGAACTTCTTTTTACCATACAGAGACTTAGAATTTGAATTGCTATGAAGATTGGATAATTGCTGCAACTTTTGTTCCTATTTGGTGGCTTTTTGGAAGAATTCATTCATAGTTTGAGGTTTGTGAATATCCACTTTAGCTCCTATGTGGGATCTAAGTCCCATTATAAATTTTTGGATACAGAACCCTTCATCTCCCTCATACTGAGGCACATACATCAACAGGTTAGTGAACTTCTCCCAATACTAAATCACATTCATATTTCCTTGGGTTAAGTTCTGAAATTCTGTCACTTTCTTGTCAAAGAAAAGTTGTGGTAACTATCTCTTCCTGAAAGCCTAGAGGAAGAGTTTCCAAGTGATCTCAGCAGGTTGAAGATTTTTTTCTAACTTCTCATTATCACACCAAGTCGTTGCTTCACCTAAGAGCTGATATGTAGCCCATGCCACCTTAGTCTATTCAGAAAGGTTACAAAGCCCAAAGTATTTCTCCATTTCTATAATCCAAGCCTTAGATCCTATTCTAATAGCCTTACCATTGAACTTGGGCAGTGCTACTCTTTTGAGGTCTTTCCCAAGCTCTTCCTCAATTCATCCTCATGGACCTACCCCTAGACCATCATCCCCTTGATTGCCTTCTGCATTCCTAAGGTCCCAATCCTTGTGTGCCACTCAAACTTCTTTCTCTATAAGATCCATGTGAGACTCTTGGTGATTTAGAAGCTCTAGAATTTGCTTTATTCTCTTGTTTGGTTCGTTATTGGAACCACTACCACACTCGTCTTTCTTGGTGGTCACCATGTCATCTCACACTTATCCAGCAACACCGTCATGTTTATTGCATCTCAACACAAGGCTCTATGAATAAATGTTCTTATGCTACATATGCATACATCCGTCAACATAGAAGACACACACATTCATACACACATTTTAGAGTCTCTTATTGAACACACCAAAAAGTATCATTTAATTTTATTTATATTTAAGATGAGTCGATAGAACCTTACTTACAATAGACTTCTTTGTTACATCATTCTGATTTCTCGATATCAGAAAGAGGACATTCCTCTAGATCATCATCCAAGTTTATTTCAAACTTTACAAAAGAGGATGGTTGAGCACACAGGCTCTCCTTTTCCTCTTTAGTCAACAAGGGTGCATTAGGTCAACACCCTAGAGGCCAGTTGTGGATTGTGGAAGGCTTTTTGATCTTAGGTGTTCACCTCTCCTCAATCTTCAAGCCTCTCTCTAGCTTGAGTCATGTAAGAGCTATAGCTAGAGTTTCGTCATCGGGGATTTTTGATTAAATCTTCATCCTGGTGTTTCCTTTATTTATTTCATTCTTACATGGGGTTCTATCAATTTTCTGTTTCCTTCATCCTGCCTTTGACCTTCCCATTATTGCATTCAATTCAAGTTCGGTCAATTTTCAGGACATCCAATTTTTGGGTCAAAGGTCAACTACCCTAGTCAACTTTGGTAGATTCAAAAGGCCTAAAGTTGAACCCTAAGCTCTGATAACAAATGCAATAATCCATTTAAAATTATTACTTAATTTTAATATTATTGTAAATGGCATGTGAATATACTCCAAATTAAAAAAGACATAACTAGTAGCTAAGGTCAATCATAGCTACACATGTCCATTTAAAATGAGTTAAAGATTCTTATATTCACTTTAAAATTCAAATTACAATATCAAGTTTGACTTGGCTCCTAAGGCCACAAAGTCATTACATTGTACACATTATATCAAGTACAAGAATGATTTACATCAAGTTACATCTTAGACTATAATAGTCTTGTGAACAAATAAGGTTCTCCTTTGACGCTTGCCTCCACTGGTGGAAGAGAACATGGTTGAAGCACTTTACCGCCCAACCACGAAGTTTACACTTCCCTAGTATTCTTTCGACTTGAAGAATTCCTGACCCTGCATGGAAAGTTTAGCAAGAGAACAATTTGCAAGGTGGAATCTGGTGCATGCCCAAACATCAACATGCAATTTCTATCTATAAGTTAGAAAAGAAAGTGCAAGATCTATGCTAGGAATGACAAAGAGTGAAATCATAGAGTTCATTCATACATACATAACGAACTATATTGCTTGACCAAACATAATAAATGTGTTGCAACAACAACAAACAATAGGTTTTGGTAAAGCAAACCTATACTCTCTGTACTCCATTTCGGCACCCATCCCGGAAGGTAACTTTCTACTATAACAACTATCTACCCTCTAGTAGCAACTACCCATAGGCGCTCTAGTCAACTAAGGTATCATTGTTTTGTTCAAGTATTTAAAAATATTCTTTCACAAATTCCTTCAAAAGAAGAAAAGAATGCAGATTTATATTCTAAACAAAAATCAGATTTATGATTTATAGAGTAATTCAACAATCAGTCATATCATTCTTATGACTATTTTCTACTTATCATCTTAAGCATTTTCCTTTTAAAAAAATGTACTAAAAACAAAAGAAGGTTTGTCACAAGTATGTGCATGTGCATAGATGAAGTCTATGTGCATACACATATATGTGCCTACTAATGTTAAAGTTTGTGCATACATTCTGAAATAATCATTAATTCAAATTGCAATCTTAAAATAGTGTTTCAATTGACATTTCTTTGTCAAAATAAAGAAAATAGAACCAGTCTATGCTAACAATTTCACACATACTGTTATTGCATTCTCACTACTGTGTTTCTCTAACATTGGTGTTTACATAAGAACGTTCATTGTTTCAACAAAATAAATATTGTTTCCCTCCTAAACAGTTATAAAACAAGCTTTTCACATATGAACATTCATTGTTTAAGCAAAACGAGTACTATTTCCTACTAAACATTTGTAAATCTAGTTGTTTACATAGGTACATTCATTATTTGAACAGAATAAGTACTATTTCCTACTAAGTTCAATTATAAAGCAAGTTGTTCACACATGTACATTCATTGTTTGTATAGAACATGTACTGTTTCCTACTAAACAACTATATAGCAAGTTGTTTTCAGCTTTAAAGATAATTTTTTTAACAAATCAGAGATGTTTGCAAAAGAATATCCACTGTTTACAAATCAGAGATGTTTATTTCAAACCAAATAGTTACATTTAAAGAAAAATATTGTGATTTGCTCTGTTTGTTGTCCTCAAGCTGTTTTTTATGCTATAGGATCACTTTACAAATAATTGTTCATGGTTTTGAAACAAAATGGGTTTTCCACAAAGTTCTAAGAATAAATAAACTAAATAGCCCAACTTCATACATAAGGACAAAATGTCTATTATTCAATTTCTTGAGCACTCTCATTACTGGAAATTCAATAAGCAATTAATTAGCATTAAGAGAACTATGTAATGCTTGTCGATGAACTACTTGACTAAATATCTCAGCCAAGAAAGCATAGAAGCTTCAGGTTCCAATACACATTCCTTTTCAGGTTGAAACAAAACAAACTATAGTTGCTCTGGATCGACCAGTTACAATGGTCAAGTATCTTTCTTTTAAGCATCTAAGACATATATTGAAATCACCCAAGATGGATTTCAATTTTATTCCATGCATGCATCAATATTAAACATGTGGGCTTCCATCTGTACATTTCACATTCAGGGGTCAACCCATCGACACTAAGTTCAAGCCAAACAAAGCTTGGTATTTCTTTAACTTAGAAACCTTTCCATCATTCCTATAGAATGGTTTGACTTCCCCATTAAAAGACAATATATATACATGCAAAGCTCTAAGATCCTTTGTTCAAGCCGATTACAAGTATCAACCCATCAACATTAAGCTTTTGACACAATACAAATAAAAAAATGCAGGGGAACATACCCCTTCCATACGATTGAAACTGATCCTTCTCAAGGGTTATATTTACAAAGACATACAGTAAATCAGAATAAATTTTGACAGCCTACATAAGGCTAAGCATTTATCTTGTATATTAGAGATGATGGCCGAGCCCATATGGCTTCGAGCCTCGGCCTAACCTTGCTCACATCCATGAAGGCTTAAAATACATTATACTTTCCAACTAGCAGGGTGTAGGTTGTGCTATTACCACATCGTGGGTTGGCGACCTTTACACATTTGGCCCAAGGTCAATACATTTCACAGACAATGACCAAACATTATATTGCACTATGAAATCATACGGTGAAAAGAAAGTTTATTTCTTGGTCAATTCAATAATAGCATTAAAGCTAATTTTTATGCAAAAAGAGGGAACCATTTTACCTCCAATTGAATTTTTGGTGGCGTTTCCTATGGTGTTTCCCTGTTTGAGATTGTCCTCTGCTTTTTCCTTTTGATTTTCCCCAATTTGTCGCCTCTCTTTTCTGCTTTTTCGTGTGGCTATCCCATTGAAAGGATAGATACAATACACTATTTTTGCATGCTTTTCTGGCAATGGCGTTACTGCCATACTACTAACCACCTTTGAATTTTTTATTATTAACATTTAAGAGGTGGTAGTCCATGTTCTTAGTGGATTTTCCTTATGATATCTTCATTTCGAATAGACCGATTTAGAATATATCGGTTATCAACTTGAATTCAATGCAAATTTGAATATGTGTACGTTTATATGTATATGTATATATATATATATATATATATATATATATATATACATAGATATACATCTATATGTATTTAAACATAATTTCATTTCACATCTTCCATGTATTCAAATAATGTATATATATATATATATGTGTGTATGCGTTTTATTTACATACAATTATATATATGTATATATGTTTATATATATGCATTCATATACAAGTTGCTTGTTTTGGAATGGATTTTAGGTTCCATACACTATCTTTTAAAATAAAGAACTTGACTTTTCATTTCGAGCATTTTTATAGATGTATATATTTCTATACTAAAGAAAATAATTTTCTTTACAATGCTCACTTTCGTTTCCTTCAAATCACAAAGTTTGAATAGGCAATTTAATCTACAACCCATTCATTTTCAAGCACTAAAACAATTCGAACTAGGAAAATTTCATTCTCTTATATATGCAAATTAGTTCATATGCAAATCATCATGCCATTGTGTTGTGTGCACCTAGATTCCAATTGGCTTACCATTCAATCTAGCTAAACAGTCCTACTTCAACCATGTTCTCATCCTTCAATCTGTCACCCTGCAACTGCACACCTTGCACTTGCAAATTGATCAATAAAGTTCAATTCTTGTTAACATATAAGATAAATTTTCAAAAGTTTGCAAAGTCAACATTAGTCAACTTCTTTCATTCAAATTTTTTGAATATTATAGAATCTCCATTTAATAATTAATTGAATTTCTTCAATAATTCGATTTTCCATATTATGATAAATATGCAATAAAATTGGGTTATGACAGATAGCTTGCTTACATGTTTCAGTTGGTGATTTTAATAGTGATGTTTTTGGCGTTGTTATATCTTGGTTTGGAGATTGTGGTTGTACTCTACCCTTTGACAAATCTTGGTTTTGAATTATTTGTGTGTAAGGAGAATATGGATCAATAGATTTAGCAACAATGAATGAATTCAAATCAATTCAAAACAAGATAACAAGACCCACTTACCCATGAAGTGTAATTGAAAAAGCTTAAGAATCCAAACAAGCAAGGTTAGCATAAACAAATGAAACACAAAATGAATTCAAAAACTACAATCATACCATCCCATGGTTGAGTGTATTCATGTTGAAGATGGATTGTTGGATTGCTTGATTCAGCACGAAGCCTCCACGATTGCAAAATCTTGATAACAACGATGATATAGTATGAAAGTATATGTTTTCTCAATTTGCTTCAATAGTCAATTTGACATGACCTTTCTACAAATTCTCTAGATGAATTATGAGAGGGATGAAGGTTGTTTAATAGATTCATGAGTTTCAAATGAACGAATAGGATGCAACAATGAAAGATTAGGATGAATGGTCAAGGACCATTGAGAGGAAATAGATTGATCTGTTAACTCTTTTGATTGATTCAATTAAGGGATTTAATTGGATAATCAGTGGGATTGGAGAAATTAGATTGATTGTTTAGAGGGATTAGAGTAATCGATGGGATTGGGAAATTAGATTGAGAAATCAATGGTCATGATTTATTTAATCAAGATATGTGAGGATGATTTAATTAATTTAACAATTAATTAATGTTTGAGAGGAACATGTAAGATGTATTTGACTTAATAAATAAGAGTTTATTCATTAATTGACCATGTTAAGTGATTTTGGGAAAATTGAATAATTGATTTAATTATTCAAATTTGGAGAAGGGAAAGTAAATTAAATAATTAATGATAACAATTTAATTAACTTAGATGAATAAGGCATGTTAGTGACATAATTAATTAATTTGTGTTTATTTAATTAATTAGGAGGAATAAGGTTAAATTAGGTGATGACATAGTGACTTAATTAAATAATTTGAGACTATTTAATTAATAGATTAAAATAGGGTTAATGATGCAAATGATGTTAAAAGGGGATTAATGATGCAATTAAAGAAGCGAAATGCAATAGTGATAATGAAAGCGTTGTCAATAATGGAATAATGTACTTTAGGATGTGTGATATGCATTAAGCCATTTTTACATGTCTACATTTTGCCCCTCTTTGACACAATGTACCTAATACATTGTTTCAAAGAATTCGATGTTTAGATCAAGAAAGAAAAAAATTAATATACCCCATTGTGCCCTGATGATTCGTGGAAGGATGATAAGACACTGTGTTGGCCCCTTGAGAGGTAAGTCGAAAAAATTACTTTTTTAGGCCGAGATCACGAAAAGGTTCTAATGATATTATGATGTAAGATGGAGATGTTAGCCAAAAGAAATGTTAGTAGGATCAGAGGATAGAAGAAATTGGATGATTGATGATATGTAAAACATGATTAGTTTTCTTTTGCTTTATGGAGACTAAGTAATGTTGAGCAATCCTTATTAATGTAGCAAATAGACACAATGCACCAGGCTATTAATGACCAAGAAAGCTTTGTATCTATTGCATAGATTTTGACTCCGCAAATAAGGAGTATTCTTGCTCATACCATACATACAAAAACCATGTTAGAGTGTCTGAGTGAGAAGTTTTAAAATATTTTAGAGTATTTACATAGGAAGGTATAGAATACCTAATATACAACAACTATACGAATTTCCCTAAAACGACTTCCACACACAAAACAAAGCAAGTATTCACCGTGGTAGTAATTCAAAAACATCTAACAAACAAAGCAAACAGAACCATGATCAATGCCCCATTCCTTCCTCTCTAAATCCTTATGGACATCTTCAAGAGATCCTGGGAATGTGATGATAAGATAAATCAAAAAGATAAGATCATAAAAAGATAAAAAAATGTTGAATCAAAAAGATAAGATCATAAAAAGATAAAAAAATGTTGTATCACTTGCCATAGATGTTTTGATATTTTAGGATTTTTATCCATCAATGTTGTCTATTTTAGGAACATTTTATCCGCTAAGACATGTGTCAGGATGTTGATGATGATTCTCAAAAGGTAGGGTAGTTAATACTTAAGTATTGTTTGTCTAATGATGATCCATTCATTTCGTTTCTTTTCTTGGAAGTTTTTGGATTTCGATCTTTGCTTTGTTTGCTAATTGCATTGTCAAAGGTTGAAGACAATAATTTTTTATTATGGATGGAGAGTTTATCATGGATAGGTGATAATGGAGATAGGACTTTTGAGATTTTTTGAATCGTTTTGTGATTTTGAAGTTATTTGAAGTTCTTTTGATGTTTTCAAGAGATTTAGAGACAAATAGGGGGACCTAAAGGGACTGACCTAGTGCCTCAAGGGCTCATCAATGATGACATTTCCTACATGACAAATGTAGAGACATCATAGTTTGACTATATTTAGCAACATTATTTTTGTAGTTTTCAGATTTTGTATAAATGCGTTTTTGGATTTTCAACTTGGATATTTGAATGTTTTTGGATTTTTCAATTGAGTTAAATACCAAGAGGGACACCTAAAGGGACTAACCCAATGCCTCGGGGGCTCATCGATGATGGAATTTCCTATGTGCAATCTCAAAGACAATGTAGTTTGACTATATTTAGCAACACTATTTTTTTAGTTTTCGAATTCTGTATAAATATTTTTTGAATTTTCAACTTGGATATTTGAATGTTTTTGGATTGTTCAATTGAGTTAAAGACCAAGATGGGCACCTAATGGGATTGACCTAGTGCCTCGAGGGCTCATCGATGATGGCCTTTCCTACGTGTAAGCTCAGAGACATCGTAATTCAACTGTATTGTAACTCAATTGAGGCCTATCTGAAGACAACCTATAATGTTTTTTGGATTTTGTGTTTTACAACTTTGTTTTGGATTTTGACTATTTTTTGGTTTTTATTTTTTATTTTGATAGCTTTTCTTCAAGTGATGTGATGAATAAGGATCCAATCTACTACTAGGTTTAGTAGGTTGCCCCTGTTCATGATAAGATTAAGTTTTATTAGGGATAGGAGGATAAAATAGATGGTGCAACAAGGATCAACACTTGATCAGTTATCAAACCATGGTTGGGTGCATGTTTTACTATGACGATGGGTGGAGTAGATGCAATATTAGATTCAAGCATAGCACCTATTTACCAGGATTTCACTATGGTACTAGTCCTAGAAGTGCCACAAGGTGGTTTTCACTTAAAGGAAAGTTTATTTCTCTTTATTGTTTTATTTATTTTTTTCTTTTTTCTTTTTTTTTCTTGGGATATTTTAATACGCTAGGTGTAGAACTTCTTGAGATGGTTGTTGTTAAGAGGTTCTCCTCCCGATGTAGCCAAATGATATGCTCCTAAGTCATAGCTTGTTGTAATTATGTAGTGACCTAGCCAGTTTGGTTCAAACTTACCTTTCCCATCTTGATTCAGTTGGATCTTTTGATTTTCCTTTAGGACCAACTCACTAACCTGAAAGGTTATATTTTTTATTTTCTTATTGTAGCTTCGCTTGAGGAAATTTTGATAGGCCTATAGATGGTTCAATACACTTGAGCATCTTTCAACTAGGAGTTCAAGATCATTGAGTCTAGATACCTGATACTCTTCATTGCTAACAAGATCCTTCAATGATACTCTCAAGGACAGGATTTCAACCTCTATAGGCAATATTGCTTCAGATATGTAGACCAAGGAAAAGGGAGTCACACTTGTAGGTGTGCGAATTTTGGTTCTATAAGCCCATAAGGTTGGGTTTAGCTATAGGTTCCAGTCATGATTGGCATCATTGATAGTTTTTTTAGGATTTTTAGGATGGTATTATTAGATGCTTCATCTTGGTCATTTCCTTAAGGATAATATGGGGCTAAAAATGGTGTTGGATAGAGAATCTTGAGTAGAGCTCATAGAGATCTTGGTTCTTAAATGGAGTTCCATTATCTATTATAATAGTCTATGGGATACCATATTGATAGATCAAATAGTTAAGAATGAACTTAGCTATTTGTTTCCATGTGATATAGGTTAAAGGAATAGCCTCTATCCACTTTGTAAAGTACTCCATAGAAGTGATGATGAATTTATTTCCATTGGATGAGGGTAGTGATATCTTTCCTATTAATTCAAGTCCCCACTAAGAGAAGGGCCATGGATTGGTGATAGGATGCAACTCTTGTGTAGGTGCATTCATGAGATCTTCATGTTGTTGGTATAAACGATACTTCTTGGAAAATGAATTGCTTCTTGCTCCAGTGATGGCCAATAGTACATTGTTCATAGCAACTTTTGGACTAGGTTAGGCCCACTAGCATGGGATCCACAAAAACCTTTGTGTACCTCTTGCAAGGAATTTTTCACTTCTTTCATGTTAAGAAATCAAAGTAACATACCATCGAGACTTCGACGGTATAAGGTATCTCCAAGGATGGTAAATTGAGAAGTCTGGTGGACAAAGGTTTTCTTTTGATTGGTTGTTAGGTGGGGTGGTATGATTTTGTGCTAGATATAGGAAAATGTGTCTTCATACCAAGGCGATTAAGGACCAATAACATCACATACAAGTTTGGATTTTGGGATATCGAATGCTGATATAAGCAACTATTCCAAGAGGAATTCGTATCTAGGAATGTTCTCAAGTATGCCAAGGAGTGAACCAATGGTAGCCATAGAATCAGTTGCTTTATTATTAACTCTTAGGATATGTTCAAAGATGACGACCAATAAGTATTGCTTGAAATTATCCATCATTCTCTTGTATGGCATGAGCTTGTTGTCTTTAGTCTGGTATTCATCGTTGACCTACCTTATGACCAACTGGGAGTCACCATAGACTTGTAGTTCCTTAATTTTCCATTCCACGACTATTTTCATCCCAGTGATCAATGCTTCATACTTAGCTATATTGTTTGTACAAGGGAAGAAAATCTTGTATGCTTTTGGTATATTGTCTCCTTGTGGTGTGAGAAATAGGATACTGGCCCCTAAGCCATGGTGAGTATGGGATCTATCAAAGTACATAGTCTGACGGGTTGACTGAGTTGTTAGTAGGATGCTTTCATTTGGAAATTATTCTGAGTGGTTGATGATCTTCAATAGGTGCTTCTACTAACTGATCTGCTATCACCTGTCCCTTGATGGCTTTCTTGTCAACATATTCTATTTCAAATTTTCTAAGTATCATGACCCACTTAGTGATTCTTCCTATAAGAACTATTTTTTCCAAGAGATATTTCAAGGGGTCTATCTTAGATATCAACTTTATTTGTTTATTTAACATGTAATTCCTAAGCTTTTGTGATGCAAAGATAACTGATAGACATGCTTGTTCAATGGGTGTATAATTCAACTCATAGCTAACCAAAGTACAACTAATGTAGCAAATTGCTCGGTCTTTGTTTTGTTCATCAAGTTGTGCCAATAGAGCTCCCAAAGTTGTTGTCATGGATACATATAAAATCATTTCTTTATCCTAAATTGGAGGCATCAATATCGGGAGAGTGAGAAAATAGTCCTTTACCAGTTGAAAAGCTTGATTACACCTTTTGTCCCATTTGAATGCTACATATTTGTGGAGCAAGTGTGTGAATGGGTGGCATTTATTCGCTAGTTGTGCAATAAACCTTCTGATAGACTAAAGCTTTCCTTGTAGACTGCATAGGTGTTTCAATATTCTAAGGGGAGGCATCTCTAGGATAGCCTTGACCTTAGCAAGATCCACCTCAATACCTCTTCTAGATACAATGTAGCCCAATAGTTTCCTAGATGTTATGCCAAACACATATTTCTTTGGATTTAGACACAAGTTATACTCCTCTAGTCTGTCAAATATGTTAGCTAAGTTAGCCAGGTGTTCATGTCTTGTGATTGATTTAGCCAATAGATCATCTATATAATCTTCTATGGTGATGTGCAACATGTCATGGAATATGGTATTCATTGCTCTTTGATACATGGCTCTTGTGTTCTTCAAGCCAAATGACATGAATTTCTAGCAAAAAGTTCCCCAAGCATAGGTAAAAGCCATTTTTTGTTGATCCTCAATGGCTATCTTTATCTGATTGTACTTGGAAAAGTCGTCCATTAGTGAAATCATTTCATGACAAGCAGTTAGATCCACTTTTATGTTGATTTTGGGAAGGGAGAAGTCATCCTTAGGGCATGCTTTGTTAATATCTTTGAAGTATGTACAAATTCATATGCCTCCAGTGGGTTTTGACACTAGTATGAGGTTGGATACCCACTCAAGATAGTCTATAGGCCTGATGAATCCCACATCCAGCAGTTTCTGAAGCTCCACCTTGACTAACAGTGCTATTTATGGGTGCATCTTGCAAAGCTTTTGATTAACTAGTTTTGATGTAGGGAATACTGTTAGATGGTGTACCACTAAAGCTAGATCTGAGTTAGGCATATCTGCATATGCCTAGGTGAAGTTGATCTTACATTCCTTGCTGAATGTTGAGAAGTTGACCTTTTCCTCAGGATCTAAGGAAGTTGCATGATAAGTTACTTTAGGTGCCTCTGTTGTTCAAACGTTGATAGGTTCAGAACCTTCAACCAAGGTTTTTGATTGTTCTTGATACTTTGTGATGGGGAGATTGAATCCTCCATCTTCAGGTGCCTCAGAGAGGTTTTCACCCTCAGATACATCTTTTTTTTTTCTATTTTCATGATCTGATAAAGCCACATTGTGGTTTTCCCTAGGGGATCTCATTTTGATTTTTAGATTTTTTATTTTGATTTTGCAACTGGAGGATGCAATCTCCCGTCCAAATTACGATCCTTGTTCTAGTTCTATGAAAAATCCTGCCTTGTGATCTCCTTGTGGGATACCATGTTGAATTCCCATGAACTCAACAATAGCTTTGTTGTTCTGGAATAGGTACATAATAGGTGTGGATATTGTTGATCCCAATCAATGAACTATGGGGGAAGTAAGGGTAGGTTATCAGGTTCCCATAGGGTAATCTAGGTCATAATCACTGCTAGAATCCCATTCCCATTCATTGGAATTTGTTTCAGTATGGTAGTTATTTGATGTCTCAATGTCGATAGAAGGAGCTATTTCCTGACAAGAGGTAGTTTCAATGTTTGAGGTAACCACGTTTATTGAACCATAACCTAGTCCCATGTTCTTCTTATGTTGTTCTATTATGATGGGTTCTCTCATACCTTGTTCATGTAGACCAAGGGCACCCTTCCCAGTGTATCCCATATTTCTTGTTAGTTGATAACCTTTATTGTTAGGATCCACAAGTATGGGATGTAGTTGTTTCTATTCTTCTTCTTTTTCTTCTTTGTAGAGCCACAATGAAAGGTCCTCTTCAAATACCACTTCATCCTTCATGTCTCTCCACTTGGTGAAGATAGTAGGTTTGACTTCATAAGTAATAGCTTAAATATGCTTTATTTCTTTTGGTCATCCATAGGATTTTGGTGATGGGGGAAGTCCCCCAATGTAGAAGGACTATTTGAAATGACATTCTCCATAGCCCTTGTCAAGCACCTAGATTTTGAGGTCAAATTTTGGAGGATCAGTTGATGTAGATGGAGTGGAGGATGAAGCAAGTGATGCTAGATCGACATAGGAAAATGAGTGGAAGGATATGTCATTACTAGGTATTTGAAGGAGCATTTTGTACTTCTGCTCCAAGTTTGTGTAGTGATGGAAGGTTTTAGGATTAGAAAATATTGTAACTTCCTTATCATTGTAAGGAAATCTTAAGCATTAATTAAAGGTTGAAGGTATTGCTTGCATCACATGGATCCATGAACATCCCAAGAGAAGGTTATAGGGTAACTCAAGATCCAGTACCTAAAAATTTGTTTCTGCTATTATTGGACCCACTTCAATTGGAAGTCCCATTGTGCCTTTAGAGTTTCTTTCATAGGCCCTTATGGTGATAACTTTTTTTTTGTTGATCATGTCATCAGAATATCCCAATTGCTTTAACCTTTTTAAGGTACATATATGTTTATTCCTACACCTCCATCTATCAAGACTTTTTTTATCTTGTGTTTATGGATACAAACCTTGAGATACAAAGCTTGATTATTAAAGGATCTTTGGGGAAGGTCTTTTTAAAAAGATACCAAGTGATAGGGGGGTGATGATACCAACTATAGCTTTAAATTAATCAATATTAAGATCATTAGGCACTAAATATTCAATGAGAGCTTTCTCTAGGATCTCTTTATGTGCTGGTGATAACTTTAGAAGCTCAATGATAGAGATTAGTGCTAGAGTTTTCTTCAATTGATCAACAATATTTTAGTCATTGGAAGGATTTATGGTGACTTTGGTTGGAAGTGGGGCTCCTTGGATCATGACTTTCCCTCTTCATGTAGTCACATTATATTCAAGGCTTTTTCCAAGTATGATTACGACATTGATATTTCGATCAACTTGACAGATGGTTCCTACAACTTTTTCGTAGGTGAAGTTAGATTTTTGGTAATCTTGTTCCTTACCTTTGTCATTTCCTCTAGAACGATCGAGGATTGGATCCTTTTATATTCCCATGTCTCTATTATCGGAGGGCCACTGACAATGTTCAATGTTGACTTCTCCTTTTTCTATCAAGTATTGTGCGATGTTTTTAAGCCTCATGTAGTTGTTTGTTGTGTGGCCTTTGATTTTATAGAATTCACATTGATCATTCTCATTTTTCCAAGGGGGTTTACAGTTTGGTTTTTCATAAGTTATTTTATTAGGATTAGGAAGCCTAATAAGGTTCTTTTGGATTAGTTTATGCATAATTACCTCAAGAATTTCTCCCAATGGAGTGAATTTTCTCCTAGTTTGATTACTTTTCCTTGGCAGCCCTCTTTGAATATCATGACCTTGATTTTTTTGCTGGTTATTTGGTTGGTTGTTTTGAGGATATGTAAGTTGGTTGTTTTGTGCATTATTTTGAGGATAGTTTTTTTTAGCTGCTTAGACATTATTTTGTGGAGGTTGTATGTTTCACCCAAATTTGGCATCAACCACTCCATCATTTACAATGTTTTTTATTCTTTTCCCATAGTTTAGGTTTTTCATTAGAACTAGAAACTTGGTCTTTGTTGTTATAGAGTTTAATGACTCCCCTTGCTATGAGATATCTTTCAATGAGTAAAACTTTTTCAATTGTTTCTTCAAAACTATTAGGGCACAAAATAGGTGAGTTTGTAGCTAATGTCTTTTTGTATGTTAGAGAAAAATATTTCCATGAGTTGTTTCTTGGGGACATGTCATTTACACTTGCTAGCTTTATGTCTCCATCTATGTAGGTAAGAATCAAAGGATTCCCCTTGGCTTTGTTTAATTTTATATAGGTCAGGGACCGTGATGAGAGAACCATTCGATAGGTGCACCACCGAGACTTCGTGGGAAAGGACTCATTAAATAGGTATCATTGTGTTGTACATCCATGC
The DNA here is from genome assembly GCA_007258455.2 of Sequoia sempervirens. Classification (NCBI taxonomy): domain Eukaryota; kingdom Viridiplantae; phylum Streptophyta; class Pinopsida; order Cupressales; family Cupressaceae; genus Sequoia; species Sequoia sempervirens. Next base: position 27,395,011 of record VDFB02000009.1, on the reverse strand, counting down.
AAGGTATCGAGAATTCTTCTATGTGTTCTATTGGATCTCCTCTTCCCCTATATTTGTCAAATTTGGGTATTTCTAAGTTAGGGAAGGGTATCATAGATATGGACCGATCAAAGGGATATGGACATATATATCTTGTAGAGTATAGCTCTTCTTTGGTTTTCCAAGTTGAACATGTTTGATATCCTTCAGTTTGGATTTTGTATTTGTAAGGTTACATCATCACTTGATGTGTTCGTTTGATAAGGAGAGATGTTATAACCATGTTTCCCCGCAATGTTGTGTGTGTTATATTGTGGGGTTTGTATATATGAGGGCCCTTGGGCCATGTTGTGAGTGTAGGATGATGGATGGGGTCCTTGAGGACCAATGTGGGTGTGTTGTGGATTGTAATGCCCCGCCACGCAACCCTAGGGGAAGTTGCAATTTACTACACAAACGAACTAATTTTTTTTTTTTTTAAAGAACAATTAGAACAATTAACATGTAAGTTCTAACCATTGCCAACCAATCCCCTAAGGTTACGAGACTGGGTTACTTAAACCCAAACAAGAAACATGAATTAAATCCATAACATTTAATTACTTAACAATTAAGTTCACATACATTCCATACATAGTAATTTACATCAAAGAATAGAAGATACCACTTGATTCCAATAACCATAATTTACAACATGATTACAACACTCATTCCCCGAATGAGATAAAACCAATAAGTATAATTTACATATTACAAATTCCACCTCGATAACAAATGAGGGGCAATAAAATACAAGATCAACAGAATAAAGCATGACATGAAACAAGATCCCATGAACTCTCCAACTGTAAATCTCGTCCGCACGAACAAGAAGACAAACCAACGAATTAAGGTGCACGTTCCACCCAACCGTGTGATACCCAAAGGCTCACCCCCCGTGCTAGGAGATAGTAACCAGGAATTCCTAAACAAGACCATCTACCTCTAGACACAGGAAAAAAACATAACTGAACTGAAACCTCCACAATCACAATAACACATAACCCAAGGTTACAATGCTTCCAGAGAACAAGGATCATTTACGCAGTACAACTGACTTGGTTGACACAGCGAGAGTGTCACATGACAATTGTTATGAGTTACCCTGGCTCAACTGTCTAAGGCAACCGAACCCACATCTTGGGCTATCCAGGCTCAACTCTACCAGCCGCCGGACCCTCATACCAACTGCGCTTCTCGTCTCATCTCAAACCTTGAAAGCGAATGAGCTATGAGAGAGGCATTAATTATCTTATTAGTCTGAGAGTTTTTCATTAATTCTTTTTAAGTTATCACTTAATTAAACCCTAAGTGAGTTACCCAGGTGCCTCTTTGTGTGCCGGACCCCCACATAGAGCCACTCTCCTATCGACAACACATACGGTACAAATACCTAATCCCAAAGGGTAACTGGATAAGACGACCTCTCCAAACGAAGGAGGAAACAAAAGTACAAAATCCTCTCCAAACACTGGAGGCTACAAGGTCTAAACCCTCTCCAAACACTAGAGGCAACAAAGGTCAAACCCTCTCTAGCACTGGAGGCAACTAAACACATACTTCACTCCTAATACAAAGGAGACACAAACTCATACTCACTCCTATTCTAAAGGAGGCACAATTCGTCCCCATTCGTGAAAACTGGGTAAGACAACAAAATACCACTATACACACTTCCCAAGGCCAAACAGAGGTTGACGACTTAACGACAACTCATACCCATAAATGAACCCCTATCTGGAAGACTTTAAAACATTAACACTAATTCCACAACAATGAGGGCAAACAATTAAACACTAAAAGCATTTCAGACAATTAAATAATCTAAAGTTAGGATTTCCTAAATCCAGTCAATCACAGTTCTCATTACTTACATGAATTCAATCAAATACACCAAATTCATTTCACAACATTGATGTATTTAAAAACCAATCATCTACTCTAAGTTTTCCAATTAAATTCCATAATCAAAACATATTAATAATTAACGTCATCGGATTAAAATTAAATCAATCATTAACTCTAAGTTTCACAATAAAGCATTTAGATTTTGATTAACAAAACATTTAGATTAAATAATAAGTCAATCTTAAATAAGGATTAAATAATATTTTAAAATAACATTATTTATTAAAAAGATGATCCCATTTCGACTATTAATGCAATAATCATTTTAAAGAAAACAATTCCTATTTAAAATAATTAAACACCAATTAAATGACTCAATTAACAAAATGCTATGATTATAATCCAATAAATTAAAATTTAATACCTTATTACCCAACATATATATATAATATATATATTTCATATATATATAATATATATATATTAATAATAACATAAAATATTAATTTAAATCAACTTATACTAAATATATTTATTATGACATATTATATTTATGTATATATATATATATATTATAATTTATATATATATATATATATATATAAATAAATATAAATAATGATAAACACATATATATAAAAACAAAAGAAAAAACGAATTTAAAAAGAGGGTCGAAGCCCTAACTGGCACGCAGGCCCTGCCTCCCCATGGCGGCGGTGCCTATGTGCTTTGCACCAAGATAGCCTCGGCGGCAAGCGATGCCTGTGCTTGCACATTAACGCCGCTTCTCCTACCCGGCAGTGCTGTGCTTGGCACACTGGCGGGCAGCTGCGGGCGGGCGGCACAAAGGCTCTCCCACAGCGGCGGTAGCTGCTGTTTTTGTGACATGGCGATGGTGCATGTGGCGGTGCACACAGTGTCTGGCTTTGCACACATTGCCGGCGGTGCCTGTCTGCTTTGCACACATCGCTGCCTCCCTGCGGGCGGCGGCCGCAGTGGTGGTGGTGGTGGGGGTTGGCTTCCCCACCCCACAAAACAATTTCAAATTTTATTTTATTTTTATATAAAAAATTTCAAAAACAAAAACACAGTCCCTGTGTATTTCCAGAATACAAAATATTCAAAATAGGGACAAAATAAATACATATATTTTTAAAAGATGAACTCCATGGCTTTACAAGCCAAAATATATATAAATTTATAAAAACTACAAACCATTTCCCAACTCAAATTGGGAAAATTAACAACAGAAAAAGGAAGCACAACAACATGGTTTAAAATTCCAATTTGAAATGTCAATTCTTTGGGTTTCATTCTATTTTTCATTGTTTGATTCTAGTTTGGTTTTCATTTCCAAATTTCAACAAGTTTGCAAGCTTTCAAAACAATTTCTCATGGAATTCATTGGATTTGATCAACATTTCAAGGATTTCCAAATAGCATAATGAGGATTTGATCCATTTTCAAAATGAAACAAAGCAAGAACAAAAGGGAAACCTAATTTTTTTCTCCAAGCTTGAAGCCTTCAACAATGGGTTTTCAACTCCTCCTTTTGGATTCAGCTCAAGCAAGGGTCTCCAATTCCTTCTCCAATCCCAGCAAAGCCACAACCAAGAAATCTTTTCCCCAAATTGAAAGTTAAAAATTATATGAATTTTCATTTGCTAAAATAGAGGTTTTCCCCAAATTGGTCAAACCCCTAAAATATCCCCACCCACTAAATTTATTGCACAATTTGGAGGATATTTCTATTTCTTTTAAATTTAAAAACAAATTTCTATTTTCTAATTCCAATCACATGCATTTTCCAAAATTCTTTATAACAAAAGAATACATTCTTTGTAAATAATTTACTTTCTCAATAATTTCCAAAGAGTGGAATTAAAACACATTTACATTTATTTTATTTATTTATTTTAATTTATCCCAACTATCCAAATATGATTTATACTTTGATTTTGATTAAATCATAATATCCAATAATTGCCAAAACAACTATCACATTTAATAAAACACCATTAATATAATTACTCAATAAACTCAATCTAATTTTATTAATTAATTCAAATCAATCAAATAAATGACATTTCAATATTGCAAATAAATACACATAAACATCAATTTAACTACGCAAGCCACTTGATAACCTTTAAAATTTGCAATTAAATAAATACTCAAGATGCAAGGGACCGAATTAAAACAACCAACCCAACAACAACTCGATGACACGCTATGACTAGGGTGACGACTCGGCACGGAACACCTAGCTACTATATCCCAATCAATTTATGTTGGTCAATGGACACGCTCAAACCTGTTAACCAGGTGGAGTCGATGTCATGTACCTGTCAACCTGCAACAAAGATTACATCGAACATGCATATATATATAATATGATCAAATACACCGTGAAGGGGAAATCTCAGAATCGTAGGGCACTCGCATGCGAGTGATACAATACCGTCCCCTTCACCAATACAATATCACTAACTGACGCATCTAACATCAATGATATGATCACAAGCATAAAACATCATTAAATCAATTATTTGCTAAATTAATCCAAAACATGCCATAAAGATAACATTAGAACAAATAACATCACATCAAAATATAATTTTTACATCGCTTAACAGATAATGGTCCAAAGTAACCAAGTTCCAAAGTCAAAGCATAGTCAAACACAACATACAAAGAAGAACACTTCCGATCAAAGAGAGCCAAAACGGAGGGGTGTTATATGGATTGAGGGTATGATTTTGTTGTTGTTGAGGTATGTTGTGTTGTTGAGGTATGTTGTTTTGTTATTGAGGTATGTTGTGTTGTTGTTGAGGTGTATAGGTTTGATATTGTGATGGAGGTTGTTGTGCACCAATGTTGTGTTGTGGGGGATTCAATGCTTGATTTTGAAAGTGTGTGCTTTGTTGTGGTTGAACATATGTTTGATGTTGGGTATTGACATTTTGTGGTGTTGGAACATACATTTGATGTTGAGGATTTTAGGTAGATGATGATCCATATTGGTGTTGTGTGTTAGGATCATAGTATTGTTTTTTATTCATGTATTGAGTTTGATTTTGAATATTCCCTTGGTACATACTTTCATCTTGTGGTTGTTGTTGATTCATGTGTTGTTCTTGAGGTGGGTTGTTTGCATGTAGTGGTGGTTGTAAATGGTTGTTACCTTGTTGGTTTACTACATGTTGTTGTGGTCTTGGTGGGAGATTTCCCATGTTTTTCCTATTAACACTAGGACCTTGTTGTTGGGTGTTCCAAGATGTCTCATATATGTTGGGTCCCATTGTACTAGTTTCAACATTATGTGGTGGCAGGCTTTGACTTGTCAATAGGCTTGGATTTTCTTGAGCATGTTGAGCTACCACAACTTGTTCAATTTGTGAGGGATGTCTATACAATGGATTCTCCACATTTTGTGGGAAATATTGATCATTGATAGGTGCTCTTGAGAAAAAAGGTGGTATCTTGGGATCTACCATTTCTTTAGGCATTTATCTCACCGCCGATTGGTCTCCCAAAGGAATGAGATTGGGATCCTTCAGAATTTCAACATTAAAGTCTATAGGTAACTTGGCACCACTTTGTGCTAGTTTGAGGAAATAGGTGTTTGGATCTTTTCCAATCATTTTGTCCATTATTTTTTTCATTTTAGGATCTTGGAAGTGGTCTAAAAGTAAATTTTCAATGATTTCCTCATCACTATCATACTCCTCTATGATCATACCTATAGGATTAGGAGGTTGATTTTGTTGCCTAGCAAATATTTCTTAATGTTTAAGGCGTATGTTAGCATCACTAGGTGGTGGATTGGGTTGAGCTTTGAATGTTGGATATTTTTTAGGAGTTGAGTATGTCTTAGGATCATAACCCCATGGTTGAGATTCCTTATTGGTGGTATTGGTGTTTGGTATACTAGAGCTTATTTTGTTGGCTTCCATTTCATTTTTATGTTAAGTTGGATGCAGATTCAGAGTCAATCCTCTAAAAGAAAGGGGAAGTATCACTCAAGAGAAGAACTTGGTCGGGTAACCTATAATGAAACCTAACTAAGCTTACACAAACTCACTTATAAAATGGTTGAGCCAAGTCATAGTTTAGGGAATTGGTAAGTCATCCTTTAGTATGTTGTGTTTGTATAAGGAAGGATTTCTTTTTTTGTTAAGAGCATTCTTGGTTTGTGTTAAGTGTTTGGTGCATGCGAGTTCTTCTTTGTATTGCTATACTCGATCAATGAGATATATATACATAAAATGTATATATGTATACATGTGCATGTTGATGATAACCCATACATGTGAGATAATACGTACATGAGAATATGTAGGTAGACATACCTATGCACACTCATGGAAAAATTGCACATGGTCATGGGGATATCGAATGGACAATAACAAATGCATTTAAATATGTATATATACATCACATGTATATATACCTATCGATAATATAGCAATTATGTATGTGATTGATTGTATAATTGAATGTATATATATGAGATATATGCATATATACATATATATGCACATGTCAATATACGTGTATGTGTTGATAAATTAGAATGTTCATACGAGAATGTCAATATATGTATATGTATGTATACATGAATATAGATATGTATATACATACGATATTGTATATGAAATGTTAACTTGATCTCATTCATTCAAATAAAAAATGGATTATTTAGACAAACTTATTATCAATGAATATATATATGTGTGTATATATATATTATGGTCGATTCAATGAATATATGATATGGCCAATATAATGTAGATATAGCTCTTCATATTATAGCGCAATGTTATATGATTAAAACTGCATATTTTATCATTGATAAAATGTTATGGAAATGCATAAGCTTATATCTGTCGTGCATAGCTCTTATTGAATGAATAAAGCATACTATTTAAAGTGTTGCACACTATACAAAAGCGATGTGCAGTTTAAATGAATAAAGCAACACTATTTAAAGGGAAGTCAACTCATTTGTTAAGTGTCAAATGCATTAGCAATGACCATGTCAACTTAGTAAAAATGTAGCCAATAAGAGTATTGACTTATTCTTCTATAAAATAGCAAGCTAAATGATAGGGAATATGGTGAACTGTTGGCACCATATTATGAACTCAGTGATTTAATAGAAGTCTCTTAAAACTGTAAGTTGATTTCCAGTATTGAACATGTGCAAATATGAATCAATCAACATGTTATTGGCAAGAAAAGAGTCGACTTCTTGTTCTATTTAAATGAGTATTGACATAGGATTTTGCCACCTTTTGATTATCAAACTGAGTCAATTGAGTTGAGATGAGAAGTTTCAATTCATTGGCCTTGTTTCTAGCCTATAGATGCTAGTTTTTGGGTATAAATAGAGACACTCTTACCTCATTTGGATATGCATTACTACACATAGTCACATATTCTCCATTTTGTTGCTTTTTATTTGTGAGGTTCTTATTTTGTTGAGAGGTATTTTGTGAGGAAATAATAGTGAGAGGAATTTGAGAAGGAATAGTTGCTAAATTGATTTTAAGAGGGGGCCAAGCTTAAGAACTAGTGAGTCAATTATATTAAAGCAATTAATAGGCATGGGATTCTATTTTCTTTATGTTTATCTGTTTTAGTGAAAGATTGAATGTATTGTATGTTTTGTTTGGAATTGCATTTGATTGCTTGAAATAGAGTAATAATCTATTTTCTTATTGGAAAGGAAAAGAATCTTGTTGATATGATTTCCTTATGAGCGTTTGTACATACTCCATATTAATGAGTGATTGTTTATCGTCAATAGTATTATATACTAGGATTGATGAAATGGGAATAGCTTGTAAATTTGTTTATGCAAAGTTAATTTGTATACTTAGAAAGTTCCAATGTTATACCTAGGATTCAAATATCCATTGAAGGGGATAACTTATGATTATGCTTAATTGGTAGAGATATCATTGAGTTTTGAGAAATGGGAATAGGTTATTTATGAGGTTAAAGATTACCTATGGAAAGAAATTACCTATGCATAGAATATAATGGCCTAAAGTCAAATCGAGCTAAGGTAGTGTATGTGAATAAGATGACTGTCACTTGAAGTACTGAGTGAGAATACTTTGGCCAAAGTAGTGTAATTGCCTTTGGCTACACTGTCAATTCATCGTGTTCCTTTTATGCATGCTAGTTTAGGATTGTAGTGGATACAAGTTTTAGTTATGTAGGGAAAAACACCAAGCTCATAATGGTTGCAGTTATGAGGTTACTCCACCAATCTCTTTGTCGAAGGATAGGGCCATCTTTTCATATGTGGAAAATGTGTGGGGGACCGCATTTGAGTTTGTGGTTGGCAGAATTTTTTTTGAGTGATGCTTCCCCTCAACAATTGGCGACCAAGATTTGAAAGGAGATTCCTAGACAATCTATATCTATTGCTTTGAAGCTCAGTTGAGATATGTATGTATTTTGTATACGATCTTGGGTAATCGTAATATGCAGGGAAAACTTTAGTGGCGAATCTTTGCCAATTGGCGAAAATTAGATATCAACCATGTCAAAATTGGTGAATTAATCACACCCTACAGGGTGGCCAAATTGCTTGGATTTTATGAATTATCGGTCCAATGCATGTCCATTCGCCATCAATTTATTTTATGAGGCATATTTCAGTAATTAATTCACCATAACTAACTATGTGTTTCAAATGGACTGATTAATATTTTCGCTAGGAATCTTGAAAGCATATAATAAACCATCTACATATTGACCAATACTATTAAAATAACATTATGTATCATGACCCATTTTGCCAATTAAAATTTACAAATAGTTGCTTGTGAGGACCCATTTCGCCAATTAAAATTTACAAATAGTTGCTTATGAGGACCCATTTCACCAATAACATTAAAAAATAATTACTTTTGAGGATACATTTCACCAATTGCCATGACACCTCCATGCTAATCGTAGTGCCATAATCGCCTTGAAAATTACAACGTATTGTTGTATGATCATGCAGGATTCGCCAAATTTTTAATATACCATTTAAAAATCCCACAAAATTTGTCAAATATGGATTGATATAAATACAATCAAAACTGTCATTTATTCTTACACATTTTGACTCTGAACTTGTGAGCTCTCAATTTGGAAGTTGGACTTGGAACCTTGAAATTGATCATAGGCAAGTTACAAACTTACAACATAGGAATTCCTACATTAACGAATAGAAAGTAAATGAAAACCTAAACTTAAAGGTGAGTGATCATTTCTTCATAGTGTTATAAGATTTCTTTATCTCTTTTCCATTCTTGCTTCAATCTTAAAGATGATATTGAGTAGGGAATGTCATATATATTCTCTATCCTTCTTAAACAAGAAGACATTTTTTCTAGCTTTTATTTGAAGTGAGAGATCAATATGTCAAGCAACAAGTGCAACAATGGTGAGACTCCTTAGGGTGGTGAAGGGACTGGGAGACCATCAAAATGCCCAAAAAGTAGAGCTACCATATAGTCTTACTTTGGAATTGGAAATGATTTTGATCCATTAGATCAAGATGGAGATGCATCATCAACTCTTCCACCAAATATTAATGAAGAATGCATTCACAATACCTCACCGCCATCAAAAGGTTAAGGTGAGATTATCATTGAGTTAAATGAGTCAAATGAGGATGGAAATATCACAGAAGATGTTCTAAGGGATACCCTAGTTATCCAGAATGAGATAATTGACTTGGATGATGTTGGTAGCAAGAAAAGAAAAGGAAAATCAAAAGTGTGGTGCGAGTGAGAAATGACAAGGAATTTTCATCTTGATTGGGTGTCAAATTACCCATTCATTGTACCAGTGGATAAATCAAGCAAAGATGAAACTGCAACAAAATGCATGTGTATGATTTGTAGTTGGAAATGTAAAATGAGACAAGAAGTTGCAGCTAAAGCTTGACACTATAGAAAAGCATATCGGTGAACTTTATGGAAAGCAAATCATAGAGAAAAAGGAACAATAGTAGTATGATGAAAATCAAAGGAATAATGTCATGTTAAGTATGTCGCGGAATATAAAGAGCATAAGAAAAGAATGTCAAAGCTTGTTGCATGTCGAGGTACAATTGAGGATCAATTTGGAAAAGCAATGGAAGGAGCACAACTGACAAAAACTATTCAAATGAGTGTTGTTTTTCATATTTTGTCCAAAGGGCATTCTATGACATACTGCCCAAAATAATTTAATTTATTATCTTTTTTGGGTGTTCCTCACTTTCCTAGCTCACATTGGTCAGTAAACACTAGATGGGAATGGGAAAACTATCTTGCTGTAGTGGAAAAGAAAGATTTAAAGGAGAAAGTAAAAGAGTCAAAATTCATTGCATTATCTTTAGATGAATTTACTGTGATAGATAATACTTGTTAGGTCTATATGCATGTGTATACTATAAAACATGTTTGCCAAGCTCATCTTCTCTGTGTTCATAAAATGAAGGACAGTTCAACATCACAAAATCTATTTGAACTAGTGAAAAAATCTTTGAATGAAATTGCAAGTATGGATGACTTGAAAATTGCCAAAAAGTTGGTGTGTGTAGGAGTTGATGGAGCTGCAGTAATGCAAGGTCATAGGAACGATGTTCGCACAAAGTTACAAACCACTTGTGCACCATACATGCTTGGAATTCACTACATAGACCACAAAATGAATTTAGCATTTAGAATTGTAAGCAAGTTTCCTACAATATCAAAAGTTGAAAATCTAGTCTACAAGCTCTACGCATACTTCTACCGAAGTCCCAAACATTTCATAGAATTTTAAAATTTTGTTGAGGGAATAACAGTAGGAAACAAGCTTCTCAAGGATGCTACTACCAAATGGATCTCCCTGCATGGACCAGTGCAACGAGTTCTTTCAAAATAACAATCCTCAACTGGAGTAATGTACGAGCATCACAACGTAGTAGACAAAGCTCCTAACTCTTACATAGGTTAAGTGATATAGAGACACTCTTGACTTTAGCTAGTCTTCTCCCTATGCTAGATGAAATGAACAATATTGTGAGGAAAGCCCAAGATAGAACTATGTATATTTATGAATATGCCAAACTACGTAGACATACATGCATGTCCCTCGATCATCTATATCTAGATCTAACTTCTAAAAGCCCATTTTTTTTCATTTGGCAGAGAATTACTAATTTGAATCAACTTGATATTTATTTATAGTTTAATGCAAGTGGGAACATATTTATCTGTGTACATGGATTTGAGATACCAATGTACCATTATACAACAACCAGACACTCTATCAAAGAAGTACCTATTAGAAAGGAAGCTTTTAATGACATTGTTAAATCTATTAGTGATAATTTGAAGGAAATTGCAAGATGTATTTCCATAGAGATTTATGATAGATTCCCTCAACAAGAAATACTTGAAGCCATGGGTATTGTGTGTCCTCAATTTTGGGTAAACTAATATAGCCCAACCTATTTTCATGATAAACTAAATATCTTGATCGAACACTTTTCAAAAAGTGTAAAATACAATGAACAAACAATAGAAGGGATTATAAATGTAGATAAGCTTAGACAACAATGTAAGAATTTTTCAAGAAGTATGATGGACTAGTTTCATTCCATGTGCATGGAGAAGTCCTTTGAACTGGGATCAATAACAAAGGCTTAGGAAAACTTAGGTCGGAGTGAAATATTATGTGGTTCGATACCAAAATATTTCAAACTTGTTGATTTATGTCAAACAATGATATTGGGGCCAGTGGAGGATGAGAGAGTTTTAAGTTCATTGGCATTTTTGAAATCAAATATAAGAAACAAACTAGAAAAGAATTTGGAAAATTGCTTGAGGATGAAAGGAACTGCATATAATGTCAAAACTTTTCCTTTTGAAAGGGAACTCACAATCTAGAGGTCCATATGTGAAAGAAGAGGGTTGTGCAACACTCCAAACATTGGTACTAGTGGCATTGGTAGTGGGACAAATGACAATGACACAATGAATGTTGAATTTGAGATGTAGGGCGAATAAAATGAAGATCAGACTCAGAATCAAGACGACTCTATTACTTTATCTCAAGTTCAATGTTAGTTTCAGGACCTTGACTCCATTTGGGAAATGGAAGTGAATTAGCAACTTTTTAGGTATTTATACTGCAAGCTTCAGGAATCATTTTCCAAATTGTAGTTGATGATATTTTATATTGTAATTTTTTATTCCATGAAATTGTGAATCATTGCACTTCATGATATTTTATTTTATACTGCACTTCATGAATCATATTCCAAACTGTAGTTGTTGATATTTTATATTATATTCCATGAAATTGTGATATTTTATATTTTATATTGTATTCCATGATATTGAATTTGATATGTGATTTTGCATCATTTTTAAAGAACAACGCTTAACACACTACTTATAAATTCCTATTGCATTTCCATTCACACAATCTTTGATAAATAACTGAAAGGAATATTAATCCATTCCTTGAATAGAAGCTAACAATTCAAAATCCATAACATAAACACATGATGTGATATGACAACTTATAAATAACCCTTGATTATTTTGAGTCAAAAGATAGTGAATAGAATATGGAGATCAAGATAGGTCGATATTCAAAATTGAAGAAATACACTTAAGTATGAACTATGAATAAAATGATCAAGGGTTTTTTTGTTGATCTTCATTGTTTTCCAATGATGTATGGCTTTTATCTTGGTTTTAATCCATAGGTACTAGTGGAACCCTTCAAATTTTTGTGTTCCACTAATTATTATTGCAAAACCTGGTTGTTCTATGGATTTGGAATGTGTTGTAAGGCTTAGGGTTCTAGTCGTTTTCATGTTCTAGGGTTTATGTGTGTTATAAACCCTCTCAAAAACCCCAAGTGTCTTTTCCTTTTGCATACATTCTATTTCGCAGTTGACTGAGTTTTACCCGTTCTTAGTCTCTTAAGTCATATCTTATGCCTTTGCATCCATTTACTCACCAACACCTTGAGCCTAATGTTTTTGGTTGCTACTCATAGAATCCTTATAAGTCTTGCCTTATCTTATGCAGGTCATAAAATTCTCTTAATTCTTGTTCTCTCCCTAAGTATTGGTTTTAATATTCACTCGTCTTTTAAATGTTATAAACCTAGGCAGGAGGCCCCTTTTAAGTCATGTAATAAGCACACATGCTTATTTTTTGATGCAGGAGCATCCTTGGTTCTTTGCAATCCTACATCAACCAGAAATAAATAAATTTCATTTCAGTTCTTGTTCAATTCAAGTTGGCAGATTCAACATTTCATCATATTTTCTCACCGGACCTTGCGGATCTATGTTTTCATCATGGACATGTTCATTTTCCCTTATTCCAATATTTTAGAATGATTGGATCTTTTTCCAACAAGTTATCACTTTTGGATTAAGTGAAAATTTCTAGAACCGAGCACTAAAGTAGTTTCGAGCCTAATGGCTAGTTTTGTCTCTTGCGGATCCTTCCTGTAACTTGCAGATTTTTGTGATGTGTTTCAAATTATTCCATGGAATGTCCCAAACCTTAATTTTGGTCCACACTTCATCCTATGCACCTATCGAGGAGAAATTCAAATTTAAGGCCAGCCTATTTCATGCACATGTTACATTTCCTTCATCGAAGATTTTAATGATCTTTGGTCGACGCAGAGGATTCTAGATCTCGGGATGCGATATAAATCATTGTAATAGATCATTAGGATAGTTAGTTAATGAATATTGGATTTGATATGTAAGATTTCAGGTCGTATTAAGGAGCATATAGGAATATTGTATTTCGAGCATGTTGTATTAGGCCTGTGAGCCCAATTTGTGAATTCGGATGTTGTTGGCTGATTATAGCTGAAATTTCTGGTAATATGGAAGTTTGAATCTGCATTTTCCTCCATATTCCATGTGGTTTTTGTTGTGTAACTCTTGCTGCATGGTCCAAACTATTCTCTTTGAGGACCCTCCTACCATGACTGCACCAAATTGGTATTAGAGCAAGATTCGTTATGTGAGATATAGTCAAAGTTTGTGGAGTCTTGTTGAAGATTTGTTGTGGGGTGGTGGACTGAGGATTTGACTTGCAGCTATAGAGGACTTGTGTAAAGATGGCAGGAAGAAGAAATGGTAGAGGAAATGGAGCACGTGAAAATGCAGACCCAACTATGATGGAGATGTTGAGAGGAATTGCTGCTAGATTAGAAGCAATTGAAACGACCCAGAGGAGAGGTCGACCAGTTGATGATGTGAATGATGAAGAGGTAGAAGAACAAGAAGAAGGGGAAAGAGAAAATCAACCTAGCCTGGATCAAGAAGAAGAGAGGTTCATAAGAGCCCTAACCAGAGTAAATACTAAACCACATTTCAACCCATTGGATTATAGAGGTAAGTTGGATTCAGATGAATTGCTTGATTGGATAATGGATATGGAGACGCATTTTGATTTTGAAGGTACCACCAAAGACAAGAAGGTGAAAATTTCTTGTACAAAGTTGAAAGGACATGCATCCCTTTGGTGGGAACATTTGTAGACAGATAGGAAAAGAAGAGGAAAGGAGAAGATAAAATCATGGGATCGGATGATGAATAAGTTAAAGATGAAGTTTATTCCCACAAACTATCATATCAGTTTGTTCTGAAAGTTGTAGAATTTGAAGCAGGAGTCAAGTGTGACAAAGTATACTAAGGAGTTCTACAAGTTGAATATCAGATCCAGACATTCGGAGGATGAGATCAAGCAAGTAGCCAAATATGTGAATGGCTTGAAGCTGAATAAAAGATATGAGCAAAGACAGAGAGGAAGGGGCAAAAGATTTCAAAGAGGAATAACTTTTACTAGAGGAGGCAGAGGATCTTTTGCAAATCAAAATAAAGATAAGGAAGTTAATAAGAATGATAATTTGTATCATAGAGATGATGGAAACTCTTACCAAAGAGGAGGATATGGCGGTTACTGGAATGCAGGTTATAGAAAAGATGATAGAGGATAGGAGAAAAGAGTATTCAGGGGAACTTGTTTCAAGTGTGGTAGAGAAGGACATAGAGCATTTGAATGTAATTAGGGAGAGACAAATAGAAAGATAGAGAACAATAGAATAACAACCTTTGTTGAGGAGGATCATGTCGGATCATCTAATAAACCGAAAGAGGGAGAAGTGTTGGTGAACAAAAGAGTATTGTGTCAAAGTGAGATGGAGCAGGAACCATTGTAGAGAAAGAATTTGTTTCGGACCAGATGCAAGGTAGCTGGTAAAATGTTATAGAGTGATTGTTGACAGTGGAAGATCTGAGAACTTGGTTTCTAAAGAAATGGTGTCCAAATTGAAGCTAAAATGATTGAAACACCTGAAGCCCTATTAGATAGCATGGATTCAAGATGAGCATAAGATACTAGTAAGTGAACAATGTTTGGTGAAATTGAAGATAGGAAATTATCATGATGAAGTTTTGTGTGATATCATGCCTATGGATGTATGCCATGTTTTGTTGGGAAGGCCTTGGCAATATGATAGGCAAGCTATTCATGATGGAAAGAAGAACACATATACCATTGTTTCTAATGGGATGAAGCAGACTTTGTTGCCATTTGAGGATGCTCCTAAAGTTGAGGTTTGTACGAATGCTAGAATTTGTTTGGTGGATGGAAGGAGATTTATGGATGGACTGAGACATGAGAACATGTGATATGCCTTGGTTCCTAAGAAGGTTGAAGACTTGAAGCATGTAGAAGAACAACTAGAGGAGATAAAGGAGTTGATGGCAGAATATGAAGGTATCATTTCAAATAATGTACCTTATGGATTGCCACCTATGAGGAGTATTAGGCATTGCATGGATCTGATTCCTGGAGCTAGTTTTCCTAATAAAGCAACACATCAGATGACATCGGAAAATAATGAAGAGTTGAATAGACAAGTGAAAGAGTTGTTGAGGAAGGGTTTGATTAGAGAAATCTTCAATCCTTGTGCAACACCTATTGTTCTAGCACCTAAGAAGGATGGAGAATGGAGGATGTGTACAAACTCTAGAGCCATAAACAAAATCATAGTGAAATATAGATTTCCTTTGCCCCTGATGGATGACATTAAGGATTGTTTGAGTGGAGCTAAATACTTTACAAAGATAGATTTGAAGAGTGGATATCATCATCTCAGAATTAGAGAAGGGGATGAGTGGAAGACAACATTCAAGACAAATGAAGGATTGTATGAGTGGTTGGTGATGACTTTTGGACTAACAAATGCACTGAGTACTTTCATGAGGCTGATGAATTGAGGTATTGAAGAAATTATTGGGTAAGTTTGTGATTGTCTATTTGGATGGCATCTTAATTTTCAGTAAGACTAGAGAAGAACATTTGTTGCATATGAGAAAAGTTTTGCAGAGGTTGAGAGATGAGCAGTTGCTGATAAACATTAAGAAGTGTAATTTCATGAAGGAAGAATTGGTATATCTGGGATTTTTGATATCTGTGGATGCATTGGGGATGGATCCTGAGAAGGTAAGAGCAATTGTTGAATGGCCTACACCGGAAAAAATTGGAGAGGTAAGATCATTTCATGAATTGGCTAGTTTCTACCGAAAGTTCATTAGGAATTTCAGTTCTATTTGTAGTCATATGACAAAACCAATGAGAGGGGAAAAGAAAGATTTTAGGTGGACATCTAGAGCAGACAGAAGTTTTGAGTTGTTGAAATAGAAGGTGAATGAGCAGCCTATGTTGGATTTACCAAACTTTAATAAGGTATTTCAAGTAGATTGTGATGCAAGTGGAAATGCAATTGGAGCAGTATTAAGTCAAGAAGGAAGATGAACAACTTATTTCAGTGAGAAATTAAATGATGCTAGGAGAAGGTATTCAGTGTATGACCAGGAGTTTTATTCCATAGTTCAAGCCTTGAAGAAGTGGAGACATTACTTGTTTCCTAAGGAGTTTGTGTTGTATACAGATAATCAGGTATTGCAGTATTTGAACAATCAAGGTAAGTTGAATCAGAGACACATGAGATGGGTGGAATTCATGCAAAGTTATACTTTTGTTTTGAAACATAGGAGTGGAAATTCAAATAGAATTGTTGATGCTTTGAGTAGGAGAAGTAATTTATTGGCAAAGATGAGAGTGGACGTATTAGGCTTTGATGAATTGAAGAACTTGTATGAGGAAGACCCAGACTTTGCATAACCTTGGAGAGCTTGTAAAGAACCAGTCTTGGAGGATAGGAGTTAGTGGTTGGATTATTTCATTCAAGAGGATATGTTGTTAAGAGGGAATCAGTTGTGTATACCCCAAAGTTCAATGAGGGATAGCTTGGTGAAAGAAAAACATAGTGGAGGATTGGCAGGAAACTTTGGAATTGATAAGACAATAGCATTGGTAAGTGAGAATTACTTTTGGCCACAGATTCATAAGGATGTTAGGAAATTTGTGCAAAGTTGCAGAGTTTGTCAAGCTGCAAAAGGGAGTAGTCAGAATGTTGGATTGTATAAGCCTTTGACAGTTCCGGAGAGACCTTGGGAGGATATCAGCATGGATTTCATACTTGGCTTGTTGAAGACACCGAGAGGTAATGATTCTATGTTTGTGGTAGTGAATAGATTTTCTAAAATGACACATTTCATACCTTGTAAGAAGACAACAAATGCAGTACATGTAGCAGACTTTTTTTTCAAGGAAGTGGTCAGTATTGTTTTAGACAGAGATACAAAGTTTGTTGGTTACTTTTGGAGGAAACTTTGGAAGAAGTAAAGACAGATTTAAATTTCAGTTCTACTTTTCACCCACAGACTGATGGATAGATAGATGTAGTAAATAGGAGTTTGGGGAATTTACTAAGATGTTTGGTTGGGGAGAAGACTAAAAGTTGGGATTTATTCCTTGCACAAGTAGAGTTTTCTTACAATAATTCAGTGAATAGGAGTACTGGAAAGACACCTTTTGAGATTGTTACTGGAGCTCATCCTAGAGGTATATCAGAGTTGTGAGACATCAGTAAGGAAGATAAAGGGGTGTAGAAGAAGAGGAATTTGTAGAACATATGAAGAAAGTTCATACTCAAGTAAAGCAACAATTGGAAGATATGAACTGGAAGTACTTGAGGAGCGAGCATATGAAAAGAGGAGACATAATTTTCATAACTTGTGAATCCTTGCAATGTGTTATGAATTATTTTGTGGAAGGTCCCCAACCTTAATTTTGGTCCACACTTCATCCTATGCACCTGTCAAGGAGAAATTCAAATTTAAGGCCAACCTATTTCACAAACGTTACATTACCTTCATCAGAGATTTTAATGATCTTTGGTCGACGCGGAGGATTCTAGATTTCAAGATGTGATATAAATCATTGTTATAAATCATTAGGATAGTTAGTGGATGAATATTGGATTTGATATGTAAGATTTCAACTCGCATTAAGGAGCATATAGGAATACTGTATTTCGAGCATGTTGTATCAGGCCTGTGAGCCCAATCTATGAACTAGATGTTGTTGGCTGATTGTAACTTAAATTTATGGTAATATGGAAGTTGAATTTGCATTTTCCTCCATATTCCATGTGGTTTTTGTTGTGTAACTCTTGCCGCACGGTCTAGACTGTTCTCTTTGAGGACCCTCCTACCGTGACTGCACCATTTTTAATCCTTTGTTATGCTTGGTGGGCCTAATTGACTAGTTTCTATTCATTCCCCTCCATCCCACGGGATTAAAATAATCAAATTAAGGAGCCATTGGGATGGCGGGAAAGCAACACCTGGCCACCCTTTTGGCGGGTCCTACCACTGCTTGAAGGTACCGATGGCTAAAAGTGATCTAATCAATGGTTATTATGGTTTCTAACAAACAAATCTCAGCCATCCCCTACTAGCCTGCAGGGGACCCACCTTCAGCTCCCATATCTTAGAGGGGAAGGGAGGAGGCACCACATGGCACTATCACTACTATCCATTGGACTATTGAAGACAGAAATATTCGGTGAAATATTTCTCGGCAAGTATTGAAGAGTTAAACAACATGCTACTAGAGGGGTTTGTAGGCACGTGCAAAATTGCTTGCCAAGATGTTATGATTGTGGTCGTCCATTAATTCCAAAGATTATGTACTTAAGCAGACAATGTAAAAGGTAAGAGGCTTGTAGATTGAAGGCATTAGATTTAATTTCGATTGTTCCCTGCCTCTGTGTTGTCGCAAGATGCACGCTTTAAACTCAAAGGGGAAGCGGGGAGGTTGACACATAGACAGTTTCAGTGCTTGTGGAGATGGTGGAGCCTATAGAATTACTTGAAGATGTACTCTTATTTTCAAACTTATTTGACTAAATCTGGTCTGTCCATTAGGCCATCTCATTGCAAGATCAACGACTAAGATTCAAAATTGAGATTAAGGGAAAATGAGCCATTCTGTTTGCACAAGTGAACAATAATGGTGGATACAACACACAAATACTAAATTTATCTATTTTAAAGCCATAAAAACTTGCTTTAAAGCACAATTGCAAACTATTAAAGCATTCTGTGCATCTAAGGAGTTCTCGCAACAAATTTCATTCTTGTGCAATGACCAGAATTAGGGATTTCAAAGCAACTGTAAACTAGTAAGTAAAATCACTATGTTGCTTCTTAATTATTTGAAATGTTTTTGAAAGTGCTTGCTTTATCTTTCTGTTATTAGAGTTTTCTAGTTTGTTTCATTTCTTTTAAGGTTTGATGTTCAATTCTAATGGTTAGCCTATTTAGTCATGTTATTGCTTTGTATCAAACCCATACCCTAGT
This sequence comes from Sequoia sempervirens, assembly GCA_007258455.2. Taxonomy (NCBI): domain Eukaryota; kingdom Viridiplantae; phylum Streptophyta; class Pinopsida; order Cupressales; family Cupressaceae; genus Sequoia; species Sequoia sempervirens. The sequence goes on along the minus strand of VDFB02000009.1, from coordinate 27,375,345 downwards.
TGTAAGCTTGTAATTTGCTGAGAAGTAAACCCTAGTTTGCAAAAACTCTATCACTATGGTACCCAAAGTCAAAGCATTTATGTCAAAAGGCCAATATTTTGATTCAAAGCCTACAGTGAGACCCTTGGTACAAGACTTAACCGAACAATTGGTACCCTCAACCTCTACGAAACTAAAGGGACAACTTATGTACTGTGGCCCTAGAACTAAATTTGGTATCATCAATAGTTATTGTACAATTAAATATTTTTCCCTACCATACTCCAGATGTAGTCTTTTCGAGGGATGGTTTGGAAATAGGAATGTTGATATCCCTATTTGCAATCCATGGAGGTTGGACATGGGTAAATTGGTTGTTCCCAACATGTTCGTAGATGTTGATCTCCCCAAAGCAATCGCTGCAAACTATGACCCTCTGGTTAGGGTTGATAGAGCTCATGGTGGATAAAATTTGGTATGGGTAAATAAAGAGGAAGTTGCATATGTGTTCAATTTGAACACTTGGAGCAATGACATGGTTAAGATTGATGAGCAGAAACTGAGGGAGGAATATTTGAAAGTAAAACACAATTTCAAGGTATCAGTGTTGACAAATTTTTTGATATCAGTAGGAAAGGGAAAAGATAAAAGAAAGATTAATTTGGGACCCTTTGATGTGGAGTCCCTCCCTTTAAGTATTTCTAACCATATTTTTAGAAGACCTTTTATTCCATCTGCCAAATTCTAGGGTTTGATTCTGGTTCAAGCATTCCAAAGGCCTAAATGTACATGGCTACAAGTATCCAACACCTCAACATTAATTCCTTAGATGATTTTTCCACCTATATAACAAAGGAAATTCACAAAAGATTGGTGGCCTTGCAGAATGGGGGACATGGTGTTAGGTTTTGATGGTTTCCACTCTTCATGCACATCTTTCTTTTCAAAGGTGCAAATTACTTTGGTTAGGAGACAGAGCTTAAAAGGGTTGTGGATAGTGTTGAAATTTTGGTACAGTCAGGGACTCCTATCTTGGATAGGAATGAACAAAAGACCAACTATGAGATTGCTAAAAACCTTTCTACCTCCAAGTTAAGAAAGGATTTAATGGTGGATGTACCTAGGATCCCTGAGGAGTTACATGATTTTTTGAGGCCTACTAAAAGAAGGCTTGACTTGAACATTGCAGACAACTGGGGGGATGTAATTCCCTTTAAGGATTGTATAGTTCTAAGGGTATTTGGTAAATTGTTCACACCCCACATACTCCCTAGGGAAGTTCCTTTGAGGATTGGGTTTTTGGAGGTGATGTGGCAGCTAGGGAATGTGGATGATTTCTTCTTGGATGAGAAGTGAAAGGGAACTTTCTTCCTTACATACACCGTGTTTGCAGATTTTGTAATGATAACACATGGATGGAGGGACATTGTGGACCACTATGTCAGACACTATAATATGAAGATCTAGGCATACAAGACATATGATCCTAAGGGGTTCATATCCTGATTGAAGAGGAGAAATAGGGAAGGTCGATATGTTCACACCCACACTATGCTTGAAGACCTCATTCAAAATATTTTTTACCTTGATGTCCAAGTTGATAGGATGAGGAAACATGGGTTGTATTTGTAAATATGGATAGAGAAATTAAGGCTAAAGATCCTGATTTTAAAGATTTTTTTGATATTATTGACCCAATTTTGAAAATTGAAAGTAATTCAAAATTTTGAAAAATTTGTGGTAAGAATAAAAGAGGTGAAGATAGTGCAAGTTAAGGGGAAGGCCCCTATGATAAAAGGAGATTCAGCTATGCAACTTGATAAGAAGATGCATATTTATTCAAGGAGAAAGAGCATAATAAAAAGGCAACAGATAATTGCAACTCCTGCACAATCTTAGGAGTTAAAAGTGCATTCACCACAACAGCAATTACCTCCATTATCACCGCATCATTCTTCTACCCCTGAAATAATTGAATTGGATTTGGATTCTCCAATTAGAGAATCATCTTCTCCAAGGGATCCATCAATAAGGAAGAAAAAGGTTGAAGCTTCTAGTCTGGTTGACTATCCTATAGAGGAGGCATATGATGAAATTGCTATAATTGAAGAGGAAATAATGCAGGGGATGACATCCCCTCAAGGGGAAATAATACCACAAACTTCGGGCCTAAGGTTTAGAAAAGTTTGCTTAAATGGAACAAATAACTTTGAGGATGTTAGATTCCTAGCGTGTGAAAGCTTTATGGAAGATGACCAATTTCTCAAGACACAAGATTTCTAGGAGTCTGTATGGAGAGCAATGAAGGATGAGTATGCCACATTGGTGCAAAAAAGGAAAAGTGAAATCCCTGAGAAGCCCAAAGAGGTTATTGAAGCTAAGGTCCAAGATGAAATGAGGGCCAAGTATTTGAATATTTCTACAGATGAGGGTAGGGAATTAGTGAGGAAGAGTGGAGTGTTATTACTCCCAGAATGGGACCAGGCATGAACAATTGCTTTAGACACTGTGAGAAGAGAGGATGCCCCCATTTTTAATAGTGAAGAAGTTACATTGGATTTGTAAGGGTTAGTTTTTATTCAACAGTGGGATACTCTTTCTATTTGGGCTCTAGCCCCAACCACCAAAAATCCTAAGGTTGCAAAACCTGCCCCAAGTGTAAGAGAAGGCTTAATTATGAAAAGAGTTTCAGATACATCTGCCTTGGAGGCAACAACCATGAGTTTTAATGTGGCACAATTCACCAAGGCCATAGTTGAGTCACTAATAGTGGAAAGGGATAATTTTAGAACCAAATATAATGAGGTGGTTGCTGAGTATAACTCGAGCTGGTAAAAGATGACTCAAATGCAAACTCAAATGGCTTTGTGGGAACAACAATTCCAAGCATTGCAGTTTGGTACCTCACATGATGCAACTTCTCCTCCTTCCCCAATTCTTTCACCTCCACAAACTCAAAAGGAGGCTACCCCCATTGAATCTAAAGATGTAGAAACGGCACAATCAGCTCCTAAAACATTAGATGCCCCTCAATTTGAGGAAGTTACTAAAGAGGAGTTGATGGAAAAGCTCAAGACTTATGAAGATAGGATGGATGATATTTTTCATTTGAATAATATGAATATTGTGACAATAGTGCTTGAACACTTGAATAAGGGGGTAGAGAAAAGGTTAATTAGTATTCATTCCAATTATTCTTTAATGTTTTATGCCATTAAAACCTTGATAGAGCTAAAGAGATTGCTATTCCTTTAATGGATAGGTGGATTCCAAAGGCTCAAATGCTGAGGGATATGGTTATTACATCCTCTCATGATGTAGATAATCCTCCAAAGATACTTCCAACTCTAAGATTTGTAACCAACATAATTGGTTCTCAAGGGTTGATTGAACCCTTGGAGGTGAAGATTAAGGAATTGGTTAAGAAGTTTGATGATTGGAATTTTCATCTTCTTCCAGACATTCTGAATGAGAAGGGTGAAGTTAAGTCCCTGTAGTAGTGGAAAGACTAGGCAGTTCAAGTGATAACTTCCAAGCTAAAGAAATTTGTGATGAAATGGATTTAGATATGTTGAGGAACAATATGGATAGGCTCATGCATATAGGGGCCTTCCTTGAATATTTTGATAAGGAGGCAAATCAGGTGGTAGTCAGGTATAGCCCATACAAAACAAAATCATATTGTATTATGGGGTTTGACTAGCCAATAGAGGAGTTTGCACTGTGGAAGTCCAGTTATATTGACATATTGGACATATAAATTGTTGCAAGTTGGAGTGAATGACAAAAATTTTGGTTGGTGGTTTGCAACAATGAAGTTTAGCAAGAAGAGTGAAATACATGGCCTTGAAATAGTATAGATCAGGCCTTAGATATATCAACATTCATATGTTGCACTTTTTCAATTTTAAATATGGTGACAAGGACTGCAAACCTAGAATTACTTTGTGTATTCTCTCTTTCACTTTATGATTTTGTTCTACAAGTTTTTAAATCATGTGGACTACAATGTTTGCTCGTGGAAAATATTATTTTGCACTGACTAAAGGATCCTTTTGGAAGGCGGGGAAATCTACATCAACAAATGGAAAGGAATTTTGTCTTATATCTATTCCCCCTCTTAGAAATACAAATATAATTGCTTGGGGATGTTTTGAAATTAAAATTGAAATGTAAGTCAAATGTAAATGTGACTAAATTTATAATTTGGCTTGAACCTTGTTGCTTCCTTATTCTTATAAAAGGGAATTCAAGGCTAGTTGCACGGGTCTTTGGTTGAGAGAGCTTTTGTACTCATGTAATGGATTTGAAATACAAGCACAAAGGAATATGATTATTGTTGAGTCCTAGGTTGAATTTGAGTCTATAATAAGCATAATAGTCTTACAACAGTAATGGCATTTGAATGAGAAGTGCAAATTCTGAATCAGATTCTCTCCTTTTGTATATTGTCATAAAAAATATTAATAAAATGATTCTAAAGCAATACAAATGAAAAAAGAAAGTTTCCATCAAATTGTCAAAAAATATTATAAACACTAAAAGTTGTCACTCTTGCTAGGGTTTACGAGACTTTTTCTTCAAATGATAAAATAAATAATATAGATAATTGAACATCAACACATTATTGAATTTGATTTTTTTATTGATTTTCACATGAAGGAATACATAGAGGCATTGGAAATACAAAACCTTTCTAAAACACAACTCTGCACAGAGCTGAGTTGGAACTTGGAAACTCAAATTATTAATATCAAATCACTGTATCACCTTTTCTAGCAACTCCAATTGTTGAGGTGTTGGAATTGTCTTTTTTTTCTAATTGGCGTTGTTTGACTTGAAAATTTGTTAACAATTCATGATTGAAATTGGAACCTGTCTTGAATTCTTTAGTAAAAATTGTATTCGAGGTTATCAGTGGTTTGATGGAATCCAAATAGTTCGCCACATCTGGGTTCTGGGAAAACTGGTCCAAATCAATCTTCCTTGCACCCTCCATCTTCTTTCTGAAATCATCCTTTCCAATGAATCTCTCATTTGTGTCAAAATCCTCTGGAAAACCAAGCTCTGTGAAGTTCCTTACCTTTTCATCCAGCTTCTTCATCTTGTTTGTAGCCAGATCCACAAATTCCTTTGTTTCACACATTCTCAAACATTTTTGAATGATAGGTGACAACATCAATTAGGCAGAAAGCCGATTATTAATCCCTTTTGATTTCAAATCATTATCAGTGGATTTGTATACTATTTGTTGAACTTGATTCGTCGATTTCTCTAATGCCATCACATTTTTGTTGTCCACTAAATATTTTTGAGCTTCTTATAATGTAGTCTGATAGCATCAATCAATTGAAACAATTCACACAAATGACCAATCCTTTGCATTATTTTATCCCAGATATTTTATTTCATATGCCTCATTGTATCTCTACAAAATTCAGTTTACTTATTTTGACAAGAGTTAATTTCATTTTTTGCTTCCATCAGTTCTACGACCAATCTTTCATTTCTTTTTCTTTCTCCAATTTTTGTTCCCACTGTTCATTTCCTTTCCCAATGCTTTGTCTTAATTTTTTTGAAGTGGATTTTTTCTCATCATATTTCCTTTTGCTCTCATCTAACCTTTGCTTTAGTTCATTCACTTCTCTCTCATTTTTTTATCCTCTTTGCTTCCTGATGTAGATGCAGATTTTTTTAATTTTTTTTTTTCTAATTCATTGCTCTTGTTATATGTTGCTTTCCTCTTTGTTTTCTCATTTGCTAGGTCTGTCTATAACTTTTCTATTTGAGTATGCAACATTCTTCTCTCTCTCTCTTGCTTTATAAATGATGTGTACACCAATTCATTATTCTTCTTTGATACATTAAATTTTTTAGTATTTTTGAGTTAAAAAAAATCCAATTGTAAACTGCTCACCTGAAATTCAGATCGATCCATCTAATTTGTTGGTTTATTTTGAACTGTGGGAACAAAAATTGTGTACTCCATGATTTATTTATTTGTGTTAAATGTGGGTAATACCATGGTTGTTGTAGGCTCTAAAGTTATAGTAGACACACTCTCCATCAATTGCTTCTTTTATTTTTTATACAATTACGATCTTTTTAAACTCTTCGATGTAATCAAAACCTGGGGATGCAAGAACAATGGAATGCTTGAATGGTGAAGGAATATGAGTAATTATAGTTGATAATGTTGTTGCAACCACACTAACTATGGGACAAGGAGTGCCTGGAAATAACTCCTTTGTGGTGGAAATAGTAGTTGTTGGACTTGGACCTATCAAAATCCTTTGCCTCTTTTGTATGCCTTGATCACTTGGTGCTTATGTGGTATCTTGTATTGTTGTCCTCTTGTGTGTAATTTGTTGTTGTAGCACATGTTGACCACTACTAGTACTACTACCTATACCATCACCACCAATGGTAGTGGCAATTACACTAGGTTCTCCACCATGGGCATGTCTTAGTTGTGATTATATTTGACCTTGAGGATTAGGATTTGAAGCTCTAACAAAATGAATTATTTTAGATGTACTCGTATGCCCTTGGTCTACTTTATCATCTCCAAGGCCTCGCTTATCAATAGGTTTTCTATGGTCTACATCTATTACCATACAAATGCCTTGTCCTTGGGATCCCAAACCACCACCTTCATAACCCATTTTTTCGGCTATGGATACTCCTGAAGTATATGCTTTTTTTGTCGCCTCACTTAAACTAGGTTTGACATAGCTTTGTTCTTCCCTATCATCATCGGATTCAATTTCTTGATCTTCACAATCATTGGGATGCTCTACATTCCACAATTTGCTAAACTCATGATCTTCTTCATTATCTCCAAATTCTATAAGAGTTCTTGGTTCACCTAGCTCCTTCCTCATAGACCAAAAGGCAATAATTTTTTATCATGACCAATTTTTATTTGTAACTTCCTTATATAGAGAATCTGGAAATTTTACTCTACTAGATGGTTTATGACTTTTTCATAAAAAAATTTGTACCTCTTGATTGTCTTTCGATGCAATGCCATAATTTTTGCTAAAAATTGTTCAAAAGAAATACCTTTCTCAGTAGAAATTTTCTCCATTGCTATTTTGACCTCATCCCGAGAATCCTTGTTTCTCAAGTTTTCAAGGAAGGGTTTACTTTGATGTTGAATTCTACTTGCAACATTCCTATTGGCCACAATCATTGATTTAATGGTGTCACATAGATCATACTGCCAATGAAAAACAACATCAAAATTAAAAAAATTCAAAAGATCTTGTGCCACACTAAATGCTTTTCTCTTGAATGTGAACCCTCCACATGAAAAAGGTAAAGAAGGAAATAAGGTCTTCTTCTACTGACCAAAAAAGTGTAGTTCATCAATACTCTACATCTGCCTTGCATATTCCAATGCAAAAACCCTTTCTATCACATGTATTGGAAGTTTGTATGGCTCTACTCCTGATCCATAAAATCTTAGCACAATATATTCTTCCATTAAGTACTAATCAACCAATTGTATTTATTTTCCTTGTTGAATGCAATTTCTACATGACATAGGCAATCTAGGCATTGGAGTATTTGTAATTACTTAATGCAATGGAGCCAAAAATTAGTCTACAAAATTATTGTAGTTCCTTTGAGAATCATGCATCCTTATCTTAGTGGTCCAATCATATACTAGAGCCATTTTCTTTTCCTCAACATTACTGTAGGGCTGAATCTGAAGATTGTTGGTATGAAACATTCCACTAAATTTTAATAGAAAAAAAATAGCACAAGTAGGTTGTGAACCTAAATGTCTTAGTGGACTTTGAGTGTGCACCTCCTTTAATCATTAAAAATTGTTCATGCATGGATTCTACAATGTGCTCAATAAATTTATATTTGATAGGTTGAGATGGAGAAGAAAAATGGATATTATATACCATTTCAAGGAGGCTTGCATCGACTTCCCAATTGCTATCTAGTCTCAGGAAAAATGCTAGCATAGAAATAGGATCCTGAACCCATGGTCTAAAAATATCAAAATCATAAGGAGGCTTATGATTACCTTTCAATTTGTTTCTAACTTGTATGTTATCCTGAATAATTTTATTTATGAAATAATTTTTCTCCCTTTCATCCACTACTTCATAATCACTAGCAAGCTTTTCTAGATTAATGTGGAAGTTTCCAAATTCTTCGATTGTAAACCCCAACACTTAAATTCCAAGTTCTTTTGCATTAATGAATAACAATTTTTCTTTGCTCTCTTTATTAACAATTGTTCTTTTGTTATCATCATAATTATGGGCACAAACCATGATAAATTGTGAGCAAGGGAAAACCTCATGTAACATCATGCGCCCTAATCTAGTTACCCATAGTGCACTATAACATTAACTTGCATTTTCTTTGTAGCCTTATTATCAGATTAAAATATAAGTTATGAGGTACACCTACCATAGATTATAGGATCATAAATATCATGGTATTCATCAGTGAAACTTGGGGTTTTAAGCAATCCAACATAATGTATTTTTTTATCTAATTTTTCTCTAGTGGTACTGGTGGTAGACATGCTTATACAATGTGAAATTGTGAATTTCCTCTTCATCCTCCTTAATTTTTCTTAATTCTTAGTTTGAGAAAATATTATTTTAAGAAACGATGAAACATAGCCATAGGAATTTTGTCTTTCACTTACCTGGATTTTGATTCTTGAAAAGATTAATATTAACATGTGTGGAATGGCTTTGTTGGAAGTGAAACCCAAAATCTCCCTGGTGCATTGCAATGAGCAATCTAAAATCTCCCCATGTGCTGACCCTCCCACTTAAAAATAAAATCACTTAGTAGTAGAATTTTTTTTATTTTTTTTAACATTAAAGTGAATGAAATGTCAACGTGTGCTTCCGAACTACACAATTAGTACATGACTATCCTGCATTGACAACAAATGCTAAACTGTTGATCTTTGTAAATATACCAATTATAGGGTGATTCCAGAGGTTTAATTTCATATGCCTAACGCTTTGCACATTTCATTCCAGAATGCAACTACAAGTACAACCATGCATCAAAGGTTCATCAAATGGTTGAGTAATTTATGATATAAACAATAAATATGTGTTTTAAAGGGGTTGGCAACTTAATGTCACAAAGGACTTAATAAAATAAATAATGATAACGAGAATTGGGGGAGATCATTGATCAACGACAAATTATAAATCAATAACATTTCGTTAAACCCTAGCAAGAGTGACAACTTTTAGTGGTTATAATGTTTTTTGACAATTTGATGGCAACTTTCTATTTTCATTTGTATTGCTTTATGTTTCAAATCTACATGCAAATATTTCATAAATAGATAATACTTAATTTCTTAAAGGGAAAAAAATGATTTGAATAGAGTCATAGACACTGAACTTAGAAAATAATTCTTTATTGTGAATGAATAACGAAGAATAACACAACCATTTATTTTACTACAACTGAATTACAATGTTACATTATTACATATTTTTTTAAAGATGAGTAGAGCATGCAAGCTCCGGTTTTGTATAAATTCCATATGTAGTGTTACATAGACACAATTGATTCCAATTTTCTACTTGTGACAATGGATTACAAATTGATTCTAAGCTTTTGCTGGTGACAAGGTAATACAAATTTCACTTTGAAAATAAATGCATGGGAATTTCCTGGTCAACCTTGTTGGGGAAATGGGAGTTGTGAAGATATAAAATGTACTTATCCTCTTTGAGAACCAGATTCATGCAAAAGATGAGGGGTAGTAAATCTACTCCCATCTATTGTACGTAGATTCCATGCACTAGGATAGCACTTATCTTCATCAGAGCTCCTCATCCGGGTTCAAAACCTATCTGAGAAGATAGGTGAACCAAATCAACTTCTTTCCAATTCCACCCATTCTGAACTTGAAGGAAATTGGTATTTTACTTTGTAACTACATAACTAGAGGCATGAGAACTTAGAGTATCCCCAATAATACCACATCATCTTCTTCCTTAGTAACTTTACAAAATGAAAACCCTTACGACAATTCATGACATTGCACTCAATAGTAAAGTCTTTAGCCTTCAATGAATGATTTTAGTTGTGCTCACTATCCCTATTTATGGGCCACCAGTACCACTACCAACCTGATCCCTATTTACTTGTGAGCCGTGTGAGGTTGGGCATAATGATAATCATGCAAACCAAATAACCAACTTAATCGATTCATGAAACTTAAGCCTTACATTTACAATTAAAATGTTTAATTTGATTGATGTCTAGCTACATGCAAATTGTACCTCAAGTTGAAAAGTTGTCAAAATCGCCACTCAAATGATATGAAATCATTACAAATCCTGTTTCATTTGATCACTGGATTAATGGCATCATCATCTATAGTACGTTGTGCAGTTTTCATTATCAAGCTATCCAATCAATCACTTTGTATGTACATATGACATTAATTTGTGATACCGCAACCACACTTTCTTCAAAAAGATTGAGAATTAAATGAAAGGTAAAGTACTTCGAGGCATTGTAAAGAGAGAATTAAATGGCTTGTTGTACCTTAATCATTATCAATGTCCACTAATAAGTCACAATAAATTTCACTCACTTATGATCAAAACTATATGTTGATAATTACTATTAGTTTTAAAAGCCACATTTTTATATTGAACAAAGAAAAAAGGATTTACAAGAATGGAGCCACGAAAAGTATTTTAATTTAAGTAGCTAAAGACTAAAGTACATACTACATAGCCAACCTAGCCAAAAATCCACTAACCATGACAAGAAACTAGCCACATAATACATATTACAAGGTCCGTTATGCTGTACAATAAAATATAGACACAAAACATTACTAAATTTTTTTGTAACAATAGCTGAGGCCCTCAATCGAGTGTTTGAGTAGAAGGTGAATCAAATTTAACAAAGTAACATTAGAGAAGAAAAGTGAATCACCCAAAACCTTCCTCCAAAAATTTGGACTCTTTAATGATTCATTTTTTGTATCACACAACAGACCACATCTCATATTAACCAAGGTAAGAGCCTACACTATAGAAAGGGCAATTCCACTTTTCGAAAGATTCCACCAATAAGCACTAACCCACATTCAAAATTGCAATGCTCTAGTGCCAACTCCAATGAAGAAATAAAGTAAATGAAAAGCTACAAATAATGTATTACCAATGTCTTCACCTAATATTTATTGAGAAAAATGTCCATGCAATCGGACAAGAAAGCTAAAGCTACCTCATAATATAGAGCACGCGAGTTGCTCTAAAGTCATTCCCTACCTACAATTATTCTTATAACATCCTCAACCTACACACAAGGAATTGTAAAGACCATACCCATCTTTCATTTTTCATATGCATCGTCGCTTCTTTTTTCCCAAAAATATTTGGGTAGCATGACACGCCAATGCCATGAAGACTCTATATCACAGTTAAATTGAGAATAGAGAAGAAAGAAATCAAAGCCAAATATATTATAAATGATATGAAGAACATCAAGTTGATGAAGTATATATAGAAGTTAAAACAAAGACAATGACATCAAATACTCAACACTTAACATTTAATTCACCACTTGATGTGACAATATTATTTTGAAAAAAATGATTCATGACTTTAAATAATTTAAAAAATAATAAAATGTCAACCATTGATATTTTAAAATCTAACGATTCTGGCATTATTCTAAAGGTTTGAATTCACAAGTCTAGTGCTTCAAATATTTTCTTCTAGAATGAAACTATAGTCATCCATCTTGTTATAACTATTTATCTTTGATGAACTTAGTGTTAACCATTGATTCCTTTTAGACCATTAACCACGAGCTGAAGCTCGGTCCCACCGAGGACAGATGTCACAATCTCACATTACCACATAAAATTGATGACATCACCTTCTCAATAGTGCGAGTGCGCAGGAACCACCCGATCATTAATCACCGATCTCAACAATTGATTTTTGTGAGCAAATATTTGTCACTTGACTTTGATACTCCACGAAATTGGTAATCGCCTAGGTCAAGGAGTTGGTCACCACAATGAATCCAATGGCTTAAGTCATAACTTAAGCAACCTTCAACTATCGGTAGCCAATCAACGATAAAATATTATTTTGGTTGTCATGACTTTATGTGATTTAATAAGTAATAAAAAGTCAACCATTGATTTTTGGAAATCTAACGATTCTAGTGTTATTCTAGAGGTTTGAATTCACAAATCTAGAGCTTTGAACATTTTCTTCTGGAATGCAACTATAGCCATCCATCAAAAATTCATTGAACAATCATGGGTTATATTGATTTGCACTAACATCTAGCTTCATATATTTATGAATATGCTATCACTTAGCTTGCCTTCATTCATGTGCATCTCCTTCATTAGCTTTGTGGCCCCCACCACTCTTTACAAGATGACAAAAAAGCCACGTGTTAGTAGCCCACTTTCCCTCTGAGATTTGTAAGTTTTAGATCAACAATTGCAAGCTAGCGAGCAACGACCTAGATAAAAAAGACAACCATCAACTTTCTTCCTCTTTAATCAATAGGCCAACAACCATAATGTATATCCTCCTTTAGCAATAGACAGCTGAGATTAGAACATCTCGATGAACAATTTTGCATGTGCTCATACATCCTTTTAGTAGCACGTTGTTTAACCTTTCATAATTGCTGAGAAATATTTCACCAAATATTCCCATTCCCTTTATAGTTTTACAAGTGGTGGCGAGGATGCCACGTGGCTCATGCCTGCTATCCCTCCACAAGCCTAGATCTAACAATGTGTCCCCCATGGGCTAGCACGAAATGCCTGAGATTCATTTGTTAGAGCACATCGTAACCGTTGATTTGATCATGTTCAACCATCAACGCCTTTGAAAAGTGGTAGGGCCCACCATGAGGGTGAATAGGTGTCACTTGCCCGCTATCCCTATGTTTTCTTAATTTTATTATTTTAATCTCGAGGGCTAGTGGGGAACCAATGAAAATAATTCACCAATGAAAATATATTTTTTGGTTTGAAAACATTTTTGAATCATTAATAAAATCAATAATAAAATGTCAATCATTGATTTTTGGAAATCTAACAATTATTTCGGAGGTTTGAATTCGTAAGTCTAGTGCTTCAGATATTTGTTTCTGGAATGCAACTACAACCGTCCATAAAAAATTCATCGAATGATTGTGGGTTATATTGATTTGTGCTGACATTTGGCTTCAAACATAATGAATATGTTGACATGTGTCCCCATTCCCAACACTTTATGAAGGAATTTGGATGTGTGGAAAATTTATCCCGGAATAGAACAATATGTAGCATTTGATATTTTTGCCACCCACGCTATGATTTATTATTGGCATACCAATTTATTTTGCCAATGAATTTTTCTATTGGTTTGAGATTATGTTTAATTCGCCAATGGTTTTTTTCTTCATTTGAAAAAAGGTTTAATTTTCCAACGAAAATATTTTTTTGGGTTTGAAAACATTTTTGAATCTCTAGCAAAAGTATTTTATATGTTTAAGCACAACTTCAATTCCCCAATAGAAATATCTTGTTGGTTTGAAAACATGTTTAATTTTCCAATTGAAATATTTTATTGGTTTGAAAATAGGTTTTAATTGCCAATGAAAATATTTTATTGGTTTAAAAAAAATTGCAATTCACTAGGATTTTCCACTAACTTCTAGCGATTACAAAAGATTCACCAATTGTGATTAATTTTTTTCCTGAAAAATGAAAAAATTTGCCAATAAAATTAATTTTTTTATCGAGAAGTATACAAGATTCACCAGGATTTTACACCTTCACTTAGGGTGGGGGAGGGGGGGCGGGTTCTTAAAGTTATCCCTAGTAATATGTGGAATATTATATTGGAAATAAAATCAATGCTTGAAATCTGTTGTCATTTATGTTCATTTGTTCTCTTTTGGAAAATAATTTTTTTATAGCAATTGTAATGAAACATAGTTTATTTACTTGAAAGTGAAAACTTGGGAAATTTACTTGCATGAACAATTAGCATGTTACACTCTTACTCCTCCTCTGATAATTGATACACATGTTGAGAACATACAAGACCAACCAGAGACATTTATCCCTTCAGATAATATTGAACAAAATATTGGTGATGGAGAAACAGGAAAAGCATATGAGCAGAAAAATGAAGATACCTCCAGAAATGAGGAAAAGAAAGAAGCAGGGACACCAGGTAATGCTGGTGATAATGAGGAGGAGCAAAAAGAAAATATTGTAGAGGAAGAGGTGTTGGCATTTCAATTCACACCTCTGGAATGCGGATTAGAAACAAACAACTATGCACAGATAAATTGCTCTTCAAATTAGGAGGGGAAGCTCCCTCTTTTGTTGATGATGCTTAAAGAAAGTAAACTAAACTATTTGCCAATCCTTTTGTTCTTAGCTAAGAGCACAAGATTATAAAAATAGTGTTGTAGCTGAGGTTTTCTCTTTTTAGAACTTCAACTACAACTAGGCCTACTCTAATGATGCTTCTAACAACTCAAGTAAACTCAAAGTTTTAGACTTAAAAGTAAACAAGCAATGATTTAACACATATACTTAAAAAAACTCTCTCCCAACGCACACTTCGAGACTCATTGTACTTTTTGATGCAAGCTGAAATGAAGATTACATAAGCAAAACACATAAAACAAAACCCGAGAGAGTAGATCAAAGCAAATGAGGCATAAGATTTCCTTTCTCAAATTTCTAATAACGATTACACTTATGGGATAGTAGGATTGTAGCAATAGCAGGCTTATAGTTTAGCGATCAAACCAGAATAAACTTGACACAAATTACACAAGAACTGAACAATAACTTGCAGCAAAAGGTAGGCATGCAAGCTTGCTCTTACATTACATGAACAAACACTGAATAACAACTTGCAGGAAAAAGTAGGCTTAGCAATTTGCTATCACAATAATGGTTAAATGAAAATAGGAAATGTTGCCCTTATTTATACACAAGCGAGGAGTAGGGAACCCTAAAATCTCCTTGCTTTTACAACAAGACTTGCCAACCTGCAAGCTTTATTTTTAAAAATAAAACATGACAACCAACTTACAACTTGTTGAAAGCAAAAAGTAGGAATAGCTCCAACTTTTACAATTGATTTTCTCTATTTCACAAATAATAGATAAGCATGAGACAAGAATAGCAAGAAAACTCATAAAAGGAATCAAGTTAACTGTTGATTTTTTAGTTCTATTCTTTGAAATCTTCGCTGCCCCAAAAAGGTGTTGATTTTTCTCCAAAAAGAAGATTGTTGGAAAAAGCTAAGGTCTGGGTTTTGTAGAGAATCATATTCTAGAGAGACCTAGTTGGTTAGATTCTGAAAAAGATAAGGGTTTCTTGAAAAAGCGCGAAAAAAGCATATTCTTAAAAATATAAAATTTTCCAATCTTCAAGAGGATCAAAAACCAAGCAAACCTAGATTGATGAAATCTGAAAAAAATGACCCCCTTTTTTCTAAAATGTGATGCCCTAGAAAATTAAAGCATGAAAAAGAAAGCCTCTATGCAAAACCTAATCCCAAATCCATAAAGCAAACTGAAAAAGCACCCTGTTTGAGACTCTAAATCTTGAAAAGTAGAAAAATAATATCTTTCTTCCTCTGAAGGTCAACCTGCAAAATGTGAAGAATGAATGCCAAAAGCCTTCTTAAATAGATGTTGAGAACAAAAAAGCGCTTTATTATCCAAGCTTTAAAACTTTGAAGCCAATTCGAAATCAGAAACATTGAATGTAGACGTTGTTTAGAATGATGAATGATAAAACTTGAAAAATTATCTAAGGCATTGAAGCTTGGGTGCCTCTCTTGGACTAGGGCATTTTCCCTCTCCAGAGTTAGAATATTTTTTAGGATTTTCAACTTTTCTTTGTTTTTTGATCTCAATTTGATCTTCGTTTCCGACAATTTGACTAACTCGATGAACTGGTTGTCAGATGCGTTGGATAGCTTGAAGTATTATGTGAAATATTTTTTGAAGGTGATATTTCTTGAAACTGATTTTAGGGGGTCAAAAGCTTGGGCACCCTTGGCTAGCTGGGGCGCCCAACTCCTCTAGAGTTAGAATATTTTCTGATATTTTCATCTTTCTTTTGACTTTTCTCATTTTGCAAGTGTTTTTACCTTCTATTCAACCTGACATATCTAATACTTGATAAATTTGATGAGCTCCCTGAGATATCCATTGAAAATCCTTTTCAAATTCAAAGGAGAGTTGTTGGAGGAAACAAACCCTAAATTTGACTTCTAAATGCCCAAAAGCTTGGGCACCTCTGGCTACTTGGGGCACCCATAATCTCCATACAACCATTTTTACTTGATTTTCAACCTTCAAACTTGATCTTCCATACTTTGTCATCTGTTTGATTTGCAACTGTTGGGGACAGATGAATTTGATCATTGTGTTGAGACATACACTGGATAGCTTGTAGAATTTTGAAGACAATGATCATATTTACAAACCTAATCTCTAAATTAGGTTCTCCAAAACCCTAAGCGCGCCTAGCTAGCTGGGTGCCCAATGATCTTAGAGATAGATTTTTTCTTGATGATTTCCATAATTTCCAGTTTCCTCGATGAAACTCCTCTATTTGATCCACAATTCTAGCTGACTAATTGATCTAAGGAACCTGCTGATAGATTCACTGCGAAGGCAGAGGAATTTTGAGAAAGATACCTTAGAAGCACAAACCCTATCAACTGCATTTGATAGCTTGAAATGATGGGCACCCCTGGCTAACAAGGGCGCCTTTACTTGCTAGTGTTAGTTTTTATTTGAAAATTTTCACCCTTCTTTGTTCTTCATTCACCGCTCCATGTTTGTCGTTGTTTTGACTACCGGAGACTGAAAATATTCTAAGCCATGAATGGATAGGTGCATAGACGGAGCAAGGGCACCTAGCATCTTCAGACTTAGTCAATTTTTTACCATTTTCAAGATTCTCCAACTTCCTTCCTTTGTTCTTCATTTCACGAATGTCCTTTGCCATTTCTCGATCTGTGCAGTGCTTGAGACCTTAACCTTGGAGCTCCTGATTAAGCTTCTAAAAAAGCACAATAGACCCACTAGAGAAAAACTAATCTTTTGAGGATTTTGACTAGACTAGCTTGATGAGGAAGTATTTTCAACCAATCAAAACTAGTTTGAGCCCTAGAAGCCAAAATTTCTATTTTTAGAAAAAAATTTCAGTATCCATTTGAGAAGAAACCTAGAAAAACCCAGAAAAGAGTTTATTTTTAGAAACTTTCTATTTTTAGAAAATTTCCTAAAATTTAGGGCCAAAAAAATGAGATTTGGGTTTTGTAAATAACTTTGCTCTGAGCATACCCAAATCGTCAGATTTTGAAAATTTTGAGCTTTTGACCCACATGCATGACATGCAAAATTCCATTTTTTTGACTTTTTTGACAGTTTTTAACAAGACTTTTACCAATTCTTTCAAAATTCCTAAGTGTAGAAAAAAAATTAATTTGTGGTACAATAAGAGGTAAAGGCAACTAGTGAATCCTTTAGAACCTCTAGAGATTCTCTATAGAATTTTTTAAACATGCAGCTTAAATTCCAACCCGTTGTGTCCGCACAATTGTTATAGGTGCCCATGCAAGAAGGAAATGTGGACCTTGCCAGGATTTCACTACTCCACAAGCTTCAGCTGGGAGATGTCTTCCATGCATCTACCTGAAAATAAATAATCGGGACACACCAAAAGAGTGGAAAACTAATTGAAGAGGCAGCAAAGGTTCTATAAGAGGTCATACCTAGTATAAGCATCAATAACTCATTATTTGGTATGGATAACCTTAAATTTTTTATTGATTCTTTCAAAGAGTATGCCTCCAAACTAAAAGAGAAACTAGAAAAAGAAACGGACAAGAAAATGGACGAGAAGAGATTGTTGGAAATAACGAAGAAGTGTGCACAAGCACACAACATATTTCAAGATAGTCTAAAGGGTGCATAGGCTTGTGTGGCTAAGGTCAAAGCCTTATTCTAGTTTTGTATGAAGTGGCCTAGAGCCACAAAGAGCATTAAAGATGAAATGGACTCGATTGAGTCATAGAAAGATAGAGCTTCTAGTGCATATGATCTGACGCATGACCTAGATGGAAGCACACGATCAACCATAGAAGACCTACATGAGAAATACTTCCAACTGCAAGGGAAAACATAGAAGATCATTTTGCAATTCAGGAACCTCAAGGACCTGGTGAACTCGAAGTTCACATATGTTTCTAGTGCCTTTGTAAGTGTTGATAAAGCTACTAAGATTAATCTGGTACCCAACACTTTGAATGAAGGGGAAGAATCTCTAATGGAATTGGAGACACAGTGTAGAATGCTTGGCATCACCAAGAGGATCTAGGAGAAAGGAAAACAAGAATGGAAAGTTCATTGTGTAAAGCTTCAAGAGTCAACCTCCTCTGGTTGACAATAATTCTCTCTTTTTATGCGTTTTCAATTTATTGTTTCGAACTCCAATGTACATATGCAAATGGTGTAAAGTGTTTTCCCTGTGTAATTTTTTGAACTAGTAATGGTGTATAGATCTCTTAGGGGGAGCTAGTTCAATTTTTCAATTTGTATATATGAATATACTTGTCAGGGTGAGATCTGGTATGTCAAGAAGACTGTTGTATGCACCCTTTTCCCTTGATTTCAAAAGGGGGAGAATAATTTTGGAGATGATTTTGGCATGTTACCATTAATGAAAAAGGGGGATATTGTTGGAAGAATAAGGAGATGTCATTGACGAATTTGTTGGCAACATGAGCATGTGGGATGGGCACAAAGTGAACAATTATAGATTGCAATGTTGTCATTGATGTCAACATTGTATCCTCGTATGAAGACTATGATGTAGATCAGTTTGGGTGTCTTGAGCATGTTTGAGGATGATTATGTAAGATAATTTTGCAAGAAGGTTTGTTCCAGCATGAAGAAAATAATTGTGGAAATTGACTAGTGTCAATTTAGGTGATTTTATGTATAGGGGATCTGATATTTGGGTATGCATTGGTCTGATGACGAGATCTTTCTTTGCGCTTCTAATATAATTTTTTGGTTAATAGAAGAACCTAATTCCAAAGTTTCATCTTGTTTTGGATTTTGGTGTGGAAGTTATGGGTAACAAAAGTTCAAACTGGTAGTTACATGTGTTTTCCAATTCAATGCATATGTGTTGATGAGTCCGCACTTCTCCACAGATGAAATTTTACTTTGTAATTTTTGGAAGTTGTTGAAAGGTGTCAGTTGATTGTGTATTCCAATTGGCATATATTTTGGAGGTCTACGTGTCCGAGTGTGGTTGTACAATTGGAAAATTTTGCAATGAGGTCATTATTTGTGCCGACCTAATGAGTTGTGTGTGTTGTGAAGGTTAAGTATGTATTGATCTATTATGTGGGTGCTATTTTAGGTCCATGCCAACCTATTTTGAATTGTCATAAGGTTTCATTCTTGGCATGAAGTGTGCATAGATCCGAAGTAATAGCAGGAGGGCTGCCCGTCCTGTCTGAGCCTCCTGAGGAAAATACATGAGTTTCAGTCCCCAGGTTCTGAACATGCCATGGCAGGTCCACAGGAGTTGTTCTGTCTATGCCTTCCAGGCATGGTCTGTTCTTCCCACCATTCAATAGCTCCTGCTGTCTGTTGAGCCATCTGCCTCACAGAGCCCAGCTCACATCCCATGCCATGCCATATATTAATTGAAAGAGAGCAGGGCATCTTACTGAGTGCCTGATGGAGTTAATAGGGTCATTTCGTGTTCATCTGTTATGTGATTTTGTTAGATGTTTTCATGCTTTCCTTCATTACTGCAAATTGAATATGCTATGAGTATTGGATGTTTAAATGATTAAGTGGTTTACAAGAATAGTGATGCACCCCCTTCTCATTATTTCGAGTGTTCAACACTCTCCCTCTTCATATCTCCCTCTCTATATATTTATATCTTTCATCTCTCTCTATCCATCTCTCCTCTCTTTATTTCACTCTCCCTCTTTCCAACTCCCTCACTCCATTTCTCTATCTCCCTATCCTCTCTCACTCTATCTTCCCCCTCTATCTCCCCCTTTTCTATCCATATCTCTCCCTCTATCTCCCTCTCTCTCCCTCTCTCTCCCTCTCTCCCTATTGGAATACTCAAAGAAATTATAAATTCAATTGCATTATAGTGCACTCATGTTATAACACACTCACATTTGTTGGGAAGAAATTTTTTGAAAATGGTAAAAAGGCATGTGGATCCCATGATTTTGAACCCACATGCTTTTTTTACCTAGGAATCTACATGTTATTTGATATACAATAAAATAATTCATGGTGTTGAAAAAATATCAATTGATGTTTAAAAATTTCACCATCTTTTCTTGATTTGTTGACATAGAAGAATTAAATTACATGTTATTATATTGAATTTGATAATATGAACTATAATTTTCATGTTGGGAAGATTTGGAATGGTAATTATCATGTTTTGTGTAAATGAATTTGGTAATATGCAATCATTTTTTTCATATTTTTTACTAATTCTATTAGATTGATATAGAATTGAACATCATACCATGTAAGTTGATATAATCTCAAATTTTGGAGGAGTGTGAATCCAAAAATGAATAAGACATTGCGAAATTAAGAAATAAAATCCCAAAGTTCAAGGTACATCCTCTTTGCCTTTGTCCCTTTTTTAATCCCCCCTTCTCATCATAGTTCATGTGCTACATATCCTAGTGCCAATTCACTTCATTGAAACACAATTGTTAACCCTTCCATGGTTTATATCCCTTCTCTTTCCAATAATTTTAATTGTATCACTAATTTCTTTAATTCTCATGATTTTTTTTATCATGAAACTCACTTGCCCAAGATAATATCACTCAAAATCATAAAATTATTTCCCAACTATAATATTTAAATTTTTTTTATCAAACCTACAACCCTCTAGAAATACTAAGAAGATAATTTTTTTCAACAAAAAGGAAGCTATTGGTGGAATTTAAGGGATAATAAATGGACTAATGGGAACCCTAGATATTTTTGAATTGTTAGCTTATTGAGTGTACCTAGATCTATACCTTTAATTGAAACTTTTCTTCCTATGTTGCATGATGTAGAGTTGCTCAAAGTCTCCCTCAATTAACTTTGACCTTGAGATAATAGCTCTCCTCTCTAGCTTGAATATAGAATGTATACAAAGATAACACAAACTTAACAAAGCTTCTAGTTCCTCCTTCTACCTCTAGTGTAATTATGGGTAACTTGACATGTTCATTAACTCAATTAGAGTACGGAGTTTAATTCACATATCTTGTAATTAGATCAACTATCCTTTAAGTTTATATGGTCACATCATGGTCATGTAAGACAACTGAATTTCTTTTGCAATATTTTGTTTCAAAGGGACTATAGTGTTTTAAAATTTGTTCAAACAAAAAATTGGTTAGTTGCACAAAGTTATTATTAGTTTTAGATCTATACTTTACCATAATCTAGCTAAAACATCTATTTATATTAGGTTTTCCTTTGGATTTTATAAAATAGCAATAAACACACATACAAGCACAATATTTTAATATCATAATAGTAAATTATATGTTTTCATCCTAAAAATAATCTCATAATAACCAACTGTATAAAATATTATGAAAGAAAGAAGGGCTCAAAGAGAGAAAATAATCCCATTTTATGAAAATGAGAAATATGCCCCTACTGAAGATATCAATTCCTTATAAAACCAATACTTGTCTAGTTAGTTTCTACTTCTCTACCATGGTGCATCTAGATCCACTTTGTCTTTTTCATCTATTTTAGTCATTTTCTTACAAGTTTATACTTCCAATTCAATTTTTTTTGTCCGTTCTTTATGAAAATTCAATCTCGACTCTCATTAATTTAGGTAATTAGTGTTAAATTTAGTTTTATTTGCACTATTTTACTTACAAAAAAATTACCTAAATTTACAAACTTAAACCAATTTATATTTAACTATGATGCGAAAAATCATGTTAGATTTAATCTTCTTAAATTACCTCTTACTCATTAACTTGATACTTCTATTCTTCTCCCTTAGAGCTACGTTATGAAGTTGTTTGCGAATATTGTTGGGTTCATAGACATGAGACCCAACGATGTATATTCTTAAAGCATTAAAATATAGGGCCTAATTTATTCTAATGTTATTCATGTTAAATGATCAAGGAAATAATTTGGTGTGTCAACCAAACCAAAATTTATAGAGATGACTAATTATCTTCAACATTTTCTAAGGCACTAATTATCTTCCTTTTTATTTTGTACTTTAATTTTCACTCTTATGGACTCTTTATCTTGTGGTGGTGCATTGGCAGTTTTCATTGTGCATCAATTTATTTATTTTTGTGGTTTGATTTTTTATCGTACCATGACTCAACTAATCTTCGTGTCTTATTCATGATTGATGTAGAATTCAAAATCATGTCAAGGAAATGATCAAAGAATCAAATATTGGAGGAGAATGATGCTGATAATGTGAAGAAAGTGGAATGAATGAGGCAACTTTGTGAAATTAAGAAATTGATCGCCATAGAAGAAAATATACCATCTTTTCCAATTGAAGATGAACATAAAGCATAGAGTCAAGGCATGGAATAGAATAATTTGGAGAAACAAAGGAAATGAATGAAAAATATCCATTCAATGAGCAAGGTATATCCTCTTTTCCATCTCAAGATGATATTGAACTAATTCATCAATCAAAAATTAAAACACCATGAACATGCCAACTATTAAAAACATAATAAACACGTCAAATATTGAAGATGATCAATGTTATGTCCTAATATAATATAATCATAAGTATATATTATATATTCCTAATTATAACAAGGATAAGCACTTGTGGCATGCTTAACCCTAACATAAATATTAGTTAATACAATAATACCTCTTAATTAGGTTGAAGGTGTATGTCTCTACATAGTTTAGCCTATAAATAAGGAAGAGAAGTCTCTCCCATATTATCATATCATAAAATACTAAATTTAAATATCATTATCTGATTATTGGAGATCACCCCCTCGAAGTGGTTTGCTATATTTATGATTTTTACATTTATTTGCAAGAAATATCATAAAAATAAAAAAATCTAAAGAAACAAATTTATGTAATGAATCAAATGCACCATTGAGAACACCTCCTAGAATTTTGCATAGAAAACCTAAGTTTTAATTGAAATTGATGAGAACATTTTAAAACTAAGGGCTAATAAGATTCCCAAAAATATTGTAGAAGAAATGTGAATAAAATATGAAAATTATTTTTCATAAAAAACCTAATTTTTTGATTGAAATTGATGAGAACATTTTAAAACTAATGGTTGATAAGATTCTTGAACATATTTGCAGAAGAAATGTGAATAAAAAATGGAAATTATTTTTTGAAAACTTAAATGAAATAGGAAGACATGCCAATTTTTTTGTTGAAATAATGAGAAATCTTAAATTTAGACCCATAATAAAGATACTTGGCCTATGAACATTAGATGCTAATAGTAAAAAATCTATTGTAAAAATTTAATGAATGCATATGAAAGTGTGGGTTCACACACCTTATATTGCATGCAATTACATAAAATATACTAAGTAATCAAACAAAGAAAATATTTCCTAGTAATGAAAATAATTCAAGCACTAAAAGTAAGAGAAAAACACTAATAGAAGTCGTTGGGAGGCATGAAAGAGTTGAGGACCCAAATATCAATGCACTACGAGAATTCTCTTGTAGACTCTCATAGAAAGATGAAGTTATAGTTGAGGCCTTGAAATCTATAATTGAAGAATTTTGGAAAAATAACATAAGAGTAGCACATAATCAAAGAGATGTAAAAAAAAGAACCGATTGTCAAAACCGTGAGCCACATCCAAAGCATTTTTGGATATTATTCAAACACATTTTTTTATCTAAATTCGTAGATATGTATCCTCAAATAGAAAATCAGTCAAAGGTATTTTGAAATATAAAATCCTTTTTATATCAAAATAAATCACATGCACAACTTGTTTTAGAGTACATATTGAATTTTCTAATCATCACGATATTTATCAACATATATGTGTATGTTTGTAAACTAATGATATTTTGTAGGAGTGTATATAATAAAAGCTCAGATCTTCTAGACATTTATTTTCAAGTATTTTATGTGAAAGAGTGGATAGACAATTATTTTACAAGAAATCACATTTGGATGGAACATGTGATAGTTGCGGTGACTTGCAACATTTAACAAATTGTGTACACATGGAGAATAACCATGCAATTAGAAATGAACAAATATTTTTTAGAAAATATAAGTTAGTGGCATACACTTTAAAAGATGGTAGAGGCAAAAGGGTGTGAATTTGTGAGTGAAAAAATACCAATATATCAATTTATGTCTATTCATTGAGAGAATATATTGTATGAGCATACAAGACATACCCATAGATCTAAGTGGTTGGACTTGTAATTCAAGTTATGCAAGGACACATTTCCACTTACTACCATCATTTCAATTGTTGACTTTGTAAAGAGCTATTCACTATAGCCATAAAATGATGTTCAATCATAATACTACAAATTCAATCAAGTTGTTATATTTGTGCATATAGTGTTCATTCATGCACTTGATAGTATAGAGGATGGCAAGATCTTGAGGGGGTATAAATTTTATATCAATGATGATCACACACATTCTATAGAGTTTGTGCAAGGTTGATTTGAGATGATGTAAGGTAATTTGACTAAAAAAAACATCATTTTTGGTCAAGATATCATATGGTTAGATAATTCTACATCACAATTCAAAAACTCTTGGATGTTTTGTTGGTTGAGTAGGATGCATAAGATGAGTGGTGTTAAAAATATATGGAATTTCTCTAAGGTTAGAGCATGATGGTGTAGGAGCATGTATTAGAAGAGTCTTAACATGAGAAAAATTGAAGTACAAATATAGTGCATATTTGAAAGATGCAACATCTATCATTAAATGGTGTAACATTATGATGGATCCAAGTAACAAATGTAAGTCTATAGTTTGTGGATTTTTTGTTAGATGAAGCTAAAATTGTAAAATATAAGAATTCTTGCACATTGAAAAGATTGAGTGACCACTTTTTTAGAAGTTCAAATGTTGGTTCATGGACTATTCATATGAGGTAGATGGTGTGCTTTTGTTCATGTACCAATTTTTCTTGTAAGGATTTTGATTCAAAAGAGTGGGTCGACGAATGTTGTTCTAGAACTCTAAGCTCAGTTGAGATGTATTGACTTCCAAAAGCACTACAATTCATGGAGATGTAATTTCAATTCATTTTGACCATATTTCAGATCTAGTTCAACCGAGTATTATAGATGCATTATTTGATAAAACTCAATATTCTATATTAATTTTTAGTATTTTTGCAACATTTACTAAATTCATCTTATTAAATGCAAAAATAAATGTGTCATCATGGAATCTAGTAGCGCTCATTCCACAGATAACCCCCTATGAAACTTGTCTGTTTCCTAGGTTCGTGAAGTTCAAGCACGCAAGACGAGGTGATTTTTAAGCCACCTCAAAATGCGTTCCAAAGCCTCAAATAGTTAGTTTGAGCATCCCCCTATGTTCGCCTTGCGAAGACCTTTGAAATGAGTACCTTCGTGAGCTCTCACTGTTGATACTTAGTAAAATTGTAAAAAGTGCAGTTGTCAAAAACAACACTAGCAATTTTTGTCAAAAAATGACTATCAAAAGTGCAAGGGCGCTAAACATTAGCGCCCCTGCACTTAAGTGAATGTGTTTTGGTGCAAAGGTGTTGATTTTTAGCACCCTTGTACTTTTCTTCCTGACTTAGCCTTTTTTTGACTTAAGCGTGGTTTTTTGGGTCTTTTACACGTTTCAATAAAAGCGCCTTAATTCATGCCACTTTTTATTGGGTCCACTTGAGTTTTTGTAAATAACTTAAAAGTGATTTTAGCTTTCTTCTTCTTCACTTTTGGCATTCAATTTTCACTCCTTGCTAGGCGAATATCTCTCACCTCCAAAAATGCATTTTGGTGAAGATTTGAACAATTTTTAAAAGCTAGGTTTTGGGTTTCGCTTTTGTTTAGGTATGTCGTTTTTCTTCCTTTCTTTCTTTCCTTCCTTTCATTTTTTTCTTTGCTTGGTTGTTTCTCTCACTTTCAAAAATGCATTCTAGTTTTTCTTTATTTCTTCATCCATCGTATTCGTCTCTCACGTTTTTTGTGTTTTCTTCATTCTGTAAATGTGTTTCTTTTTCAGTCTCCTTTCTCACACATTTTCATGTCCAAGTCATGCCTCTCTTTCAATCAGGCTTTCTCCTTTCTCTATCTTGGGGTTTTTGTTTGTCAAACTTGTGCGCCCTCTTACCTCATTCCTTTCTTTCATTCTAAGTGATTAAACCAGTGCGGGTTTTTGACTTGACTCATGTCATAGCGTGGTTATGCAAGTCTTTTTCACCAAAACATGTTTCAAGTGTTGGCATTGAAAAATATACGCTCTTACATGTCCAAGCGGTGTTGCTTAACATCATTGCACTTTGTTTTCAATGTTCTTCCCATTTTCCAAGGAGCTCAAATGTCACGCCTTTACACTTACACTTATACTTCACAAAGTTAAAGTGCCAGGGCGCTAATTTTCAGCGCCTTGACATCTCAAAATTTGTCTAACACCTAAAAGTGCAGAGGCACTAAAAATTAGCGCCACTGCACCAAACTACCTTGCTCAAAGTGTAAGGGCACTAATTTTTAGCGCCCTTACACTTTTTCTTGCTTTTCACATAACATTTCAAATTTTCCCAGCTTCTCTCCGAACCTTGTTTTTCCACTTCATGCATCATTTTTTGTGCTTCATCGCCCGTTTCATGCTTGCTCGACATCGTTGCTCGCTTCACTCATCCCAATGCTATTTTTCAACTAACGTTTGTTGATTCCACATCTTGCAGTTTCTTTTCAAATCTCATCAAGAGATACTTGAAGTTGTTGCTTGTTGATTCAATTGCTCTTAGATGACTGCCCAAAAACCTCCATCATCTTCAAGGGCTAAAAACAAAATGAAGTTACAAATATCAAGGTGTTTATTCGCCGACAGTGGTGGTCTCAAAGGTGGATGAGATAAAGGACACCAAGGTCGGTCATCAAGACCTGGTTGATTTCATGGAAAGAACTGAGAAGAAGCCTCTTGAAGATTCTCTAAGAGCCATCGTGCACAACAATTTGCACTTGGTGTCCACTTTCCCTACTTCTGTACATAATACAAAATGTGTCCTTCAAGTTGCATCCCATTATATCAAGGAAAGCAGAAGTGTGATTGATTCTTCTGGGCACGAGATATTGAGACTTGACCTTGACTTCTTTGATATTGTTTTCAGAGTTCCACAAATGGATAAGTACACTGACATCTCAATACAACAAGCGCAGGAGGTCTATGACTCAGACCTTAGCAAGGCTAAATACTTGATAAATAGTCAATGGTTGAAAGAACCTAGGCACACTATTTCCAGATGG
Organism: Sequoia sempervirens; assembly: GCA_007258455.2. Lineage (NCBI taxonomy): Eukaryota > Viridiplantae > Streptophyta > Pinopsida > Cupressales > Cupressaceae > Sequoia > Sequoia sempervirens. Next base: position 27,347,799 of record VDFB02000009.1, on the reverse strand, counting down.
CCGAAGGGACTTCTGCGAAGTGACTTCAAGGAAGATGTCAGAGATATAATCACACTTTTGAGAAGAGTGAAGGGGTTGCCTGAATCATCCTATTTTCATGACTGGATGTATGAATACATCAAAATCATAAGAAGACAAAAAGTTCATATTGATTGGGGCAAACAAATCAGTGATGAAATACATGAACAACTGATCAATGTGCCATCCACCTTGAAGTTCTATATGACTTCTTACCTGGTGTATACTGCAGTCGTGATGAGGCAATTTTCGGGTCTATCTACAAAAGGGAATAGGCACACCGTGCCTGTGTACAAATTTTTCTATCAACTAGAGTTGAAGGAAAGCTTTCATCATTTCAGAAGGGTTATTGATGCTTTCTTCACGCCTCTACTTTTCAGCTTTGATCCGGCTCTCAAAAAGAAGAGGGTATCTAATGAGGCCCACAAAGTGGTAAGTAAAGTCGGATGCATATATCTACAATTCCCAACTTTTACTTACCTAAGAGTAGGGTGCTACACTGGTTGCCCTTACATGTTGCGCAGATACCTCTCGGATAAGTGGGTTCTCATGGAGTTGTGTAGACAACTAATTTCAATGCACAAAGAGCGGAGAAATATTCACAAGCTGGGATTCAAGTTCCCATTAACAATCGGTAGGTATACCATAAGAAGTGTACAAAAGGCCAAATCAATCTATGTAGAAATGTAGGTTATGACAATCAGGACCTATAAATACAGGTTTAATTTTGACTATCAAGATGTCAGGAAGAAGTTGCAAAAGGGTCATCAGCACAAATACCGCTTTGAGGACATCTGGATTGATTGCAAAGATGAGGAGGCCATTCGTAAGATGGATTATTGCAGGCTAACCGTACAACAGATCAAAGATCTTGGTGTTGCTGACCTACCAGAGGATTTCACAAATCCTGGTGACATCATGAATGCTGCCTACGATGAAGAAGAAATAGCCACGAGGCTGTTGCCTGCAATTCAATGGTCCAAAAAAGAAAGTGTTTCCATTAGGGAAAGATTGGCACCAACTTTGTCTAACATTGCAAAGTGGTTACACAAGCACGACTTTGAGATGAAAACTTTCAGAACAGATTCTAAGGGAGAAGAATATGAAGCAGAAGTCGGCCAACAACAAGAACTCCGCATGAAAGATAAATCTACAGCTATTCCCACTTCTTCGTGAAGAGGCCCGAGGATCAAGTTCACTGTCAACAAGGACACAGGTCGTCCCAGAAGGAGAAACTACAGAATCTGAACCATCTCGCTCCAAAGGAAAAGGGGTTGTTTCCGAAGAGATATATTCCGATGAAGAAGGAAATTCCAGTGATCAATCCGCTGAAGAAGAAGATTCAACAAAAGCAAACTCTGATGAAGAAGATTTTGAAGGTGAACAAGAGTCTGAAAGTGATTTTAAAGGTGAACCAGAGTCGGAAGGACAAGAGGATGATCAACAGGAACCAGGGCATGATGAAGAAAGAACTATGTCTCCACCTGAGAATGTAGTTGAAGAAATTCCTAGAACATCATCGCCTATAATTTCAAATGTTCCTCATACACCTCCAAATCCGAACACTCCTCCACCACCTATTCCTACATCACCTATTCCCACCACCATCATACATGTAGTGGATGTTTCACCTACCCCTGCAACATCAACCATACTTGATACTCCTTTAGTAACAAGTATACACACGGTTAATATTTTGTCAAGTCCTCCATCACCTATTCCTAGCCTATCATCGCCATCATATGATATCACTTTAGAGATTGATTTTAATCCGTTCATGAATGAATCCATGCGTGATCAACTCAATGTGTAGACTACAGGAGCAATTATGACAGACACTATGCCCATTGTCACAATACCAATCGTTACTTTAGAAGTGACAGTGACAACAGAGTTGACGATTAATCCAGAAGCTTGTACCTCCTCTCTTCCCCCTTGGTTGATATCTCAAGTGTCGAAGGGAAAGAAGCAAATGATTTCTCTAGAAGAGCTCGACCTTGAAGAGATAGTCCCTCCAAAAGCTAAGGGGAAAAAAAAAGGCAAAAGTGTATTCATTGCTGAATGTTGACAAGACTAGTCATAAATATGTAGAAATTGGCATACCACCTCAAGAGGGAGATGTCAACATGGAGAATTACACAATGACAAGGGTCCAGCTTGGAAAGGTCACAAATGAAAGTGCAAAAGCAGATGCCCAGGTGACTTTGGATATACTAGCTGGAAGACTAGACAAAATGGAGCAAGCTCGAAACATGTACAAACAAAGGGCATATCATTATGCCACTGTTGTAAGGAGACTTGCAGGATATTCAATTAATGCGCAATTGTTAGCAATGGTAAGTGTTGAGGACCTAACTGTCAAGAAAGCTGAGAAGTTTGTCTCTAAAGGCAAGGTGTTATATTATTTCATCAAAAAGATCGTAGAACACAGTTCTCAGATTATAATTGTTGCGGATGAAAAAGCTTCTCTAATAGCCAAGCTCAAAATAGAGCTTGATAAGGAGGAGAATGTACTTTCCCAATAGCGCAGAGAAATGGAAAAATGCTTGTCATCGTGGTCACAGATGAAATAGGAAAAGCTCAGTAAATTGGTGGAAACCAAGGTGATTCCTGACAAGGAGAAATACATAGAGGTAAGAGAATCATTGAAGCATCGTATTCAGGTGATTGAGTCTCTTATAGAGGATCTCCACCAAGTACAGGAAGATGTTGAAGGGAATTGTGTGATTCTTGAAAGAGGAATCAAGGAGTTACCAGGGTAGCTTCTTGAGGAGAATCGTATCTTCCTGCCGGCCACAGAACTATCCCAGATCTTCAAAGAAGCCATCAGGAAGTTGGTTGACAGTGCATACTTTTCAGAAGCCTCTCTGTATGTCATTTGTGATAAAAGGCTTACACTGGATAACCTTAAAACGCATCTTGTCAGGTGCAAAAAGGTTCACTCATCCGCCATGATATCAATAATGGGGATTCACACCATTGTGGATTACATCGTTGCTCTGGATGAGAAGTTCATGCAGGAGACTAGGAAGAAATATGAAGACTTCCGCGCCCAAGCAAGGAACCATGAAGATTCCTGATCTCTAGTGTTAGACTTTTTGATGCTTTCAATTATGCATCTTGTAAATAGTTTTTGACATCTTAAATGTTTTTTCTCGAAATGTAATTACACCAAAAATCAGAGATGTAATTTCTTTAAGACAAATTGCACTTTGACTTTGGTCAAAGTTAGGTGAGATTTTCCTTAATTAGCTCACCTAACTTTCCTAATTTTACTCAACTGCTTTCCTATATTTTCTCATCCCTCTCCTCTATATATATGAGGGATTTCTATTGTAATGTTTATCTTTTATCTCTAGCAACGAAGTGTTGCTCATTTTGCAACAAATGTATGAAACTTTGTATTCAACTTTGTGAATTTGAATCTTATCAATAAAGAAGAAAGTTGCATACCAGACTTTGCGTTGGATCAATCGTCTTTTGAAGTTGATTAAGATTGGTGGTAATTGGTGTGTGAGATCTAAGGGCTTCAAGTAAATCTATGTGAACTTTGTGTTACATTCTTTACTTTGAATTTAAGTTTATGTTTGGGTAACCTTTGGTGGATAAACTGCAAGACTTTGTGCTTGCATTTGTTCGCGCTATTTGTGGAACTGTGATGCTGTATCTAGAAGACTTTGTGCTTCTAATATAACACTTGTTACGTATCTTAAGGATATACCATTAGAAAGTTACAGAACGACTTTGTGCCTTCGTAAGCTTTCCTTTCTCATTTTTATTGTTATTGTTATCATGCTCGTATCTCTACGCTTTGCTTTGTCAAGATAGAGGTATTGGAATTACTGCTTTGTTCTTAGTTCGAAGTTGCGCAAAATCAGAACTACTGACCGTGGAGCATTGTAAAACATCTTCTCTGAAAAAAGAGAAAAGGATGAATGTGACACACCCTGAATCCATTAACTGTAGTGTGCATGTTGTAAATACTTAGTTTTGCTTGGTTCTGAAAGCAATAAGGTCACCTCCCCTTTTCTGAGAGGAGAGATTACATCTCACATAGCTATGGATGAAGTCCTGGTTGTGTAATCTATTGCATAGAGAATTACAAAATTTTCACCCAACACAATGGAGAGCATCTTTATGCAATTTTTGTAGATGAAGACAATAAATGAGTGAATTATTATTTGTTTCATTGTGTTTAGGAAAAAAATAAATTGGATTCCCTTATCATAGATAGAGAAGACATTGATTATCCTACATAATTAGTGGTTGCTACTAGAACATGGACTAGAAGGTACCAAATGAAGGAGTATGATGTGGTTGTTTGAGTAATTTGACACACACAAGAAGGTACTTCATTATTCTAACCTTTTTGTGATATCAAATATTGAATCAATCAAATATGGGTGTAGCCATTCAATAAGAACTTCTGGAAATTTTGCAAGTCTAACTATGAGACAATACTCAACATAATAAAAAGTAGAGAAGATTTGTATGGTTCATTGGATTGAATTGGTTGAATGAATCAAAGGTTATACATGTTTGTATGTATGATTTTTAGTTTTTAATTTAATTTATTTTAGGTTTATATGTAATTCATAATCTAGGACTTTCATTTGATCATGTTATTGACTTCTTAAAATATAGGTTTCTAGTGCCAAATAAGCTTACACCTTCTCATGGTTGGTGTTGTCAATAGAGAATTTTATATTCTTGAAGAAAAGAGAATATTTTTGTTTGAGTGATTGAGTGGATCCCTAACACTATTGGGTTTTCTTAGTTCATTTTCTATCCACCCATGATCAAAAAATTCACTTTCATTTCCAAGGCCTCCATCTTAGTTATCCATGTGATTATTCCCTTCACATGTAATCAGGTTAGAATTTTTCCAAATCATAACTATAGCTTCCTTAATTTAATGAGTTCAAGGTTTGATCCTAGTTGTTCAAGTTGACCTCTAGGCATTAAGAGGTGCTTAGAGTCCCTTTGTGGATGTTTTCCTACATCTCCTAGGATTATTCATCATTACATACCACTTTTCATGACTTCAAGGTCTTCATCAAAATACTAATTCTTCCTAATCGTTGCACATGTATGGATCTACAACATTTAATCCTTTAAATAGTTCGTTACATTGAAAATTTAACTCATACATAGCTATAAAAAGGAAAAATAGGTGCCCAAATGTGGATTTGTATCCTTTAAGCATCTGTAGTTGTAAATAAAAGGATCTTAACCCACTTATTTTATCATTTTCTACTTGATTTTTTCCTTATTTTATCAACAAAATGGAAACCCCCTTTTTGGCTTGAGATTTCAAGTGAGTCTCCACCCTCCAATTTTTTGGCTTGTCTAGATGGCACATATCCTAGTTGTTGAGTTGATTTGATCTTCATGGTTCCTAGTTTGCTTCCTATGCTATGATATACTTTATTTGGGATCAATTTGATGTTTTTTTGTTTACTTAATAGATTTTGGCATGATATTAGTTTGATGTGCTTTGTAATGCCCTCATCATCACCAATGCAGCGAACTACTTGAGCTCATAAAATCGACACTCATACTGTTCCACCGACATGGCCATCTGTCACAGAGCATGAAACTCATCTCCACAACACTGTCACCAATGGTCATAAAGGAATCTAACTCTAAACCTCTCTAAGAACACATCCCAAAATACAACATTAATGTCAATATGGAGCTTCTGCTCCTCCAATCTCCACTAGGTAGATGCAAAGTTTCTCAAGTGCATGATCGCACATCTGGCCTTGGTGTTGCTACCGTAAGGGTGCATAGCAAAACACTGATCCAGGTCTATCAACCATGTCTCAGCCTCTAATCCACTACCCAAACCATCAAATGTAGGTGGACGAGCTCTAAGCAGGTCTCTCATGTGAGCGGCTATATTTGCCTCTGGCTGAGTTGATACCTCACTCTCCCCCATATTAATCTGATCTTTGTTCTGCCTCAGCCCAAGGCGAGCAAGAGTCTCCTATAAGAATTGACGCAACTGAGCGCCCTCAATCCTTGGTGGATCTTGATTTTGATCACCGCCTCCCAGAGCATTTTGGGAAGCCTGATGTTCCTCACAATCTGAGTCATGGGGAACATGGGGAGGTGAATCATGCTTACTGCCTCCACGACCACGGCCACTACCTCTACCGTGACCTCGCCTAGGTGGCATGATCCTACACAAACACACCAAGGTATGAGACAAGGTACACAATCTTAAATCCTACACAACTAACAACTTAATAGGTTTAACTTTATCCCAGAGCACCCAGTGTTTAAACCTAGGCTCTGATACCATGTGTAACGCCCTGCCATGTAACCCTAGAGAATGACATAAACACACGGAAGCAAAAAAAAGGTTTAAAGTGTACATAACATGTACGAACACACTTAACGATACATCCTTTAAGATATGCAGTATATTCGGTCTATAATAGTAGTAACCAAATAAGCAAGAAACTAACCATGATACAAAGAACATGAACCATTTATCGCCAGATTCGCTTCATAGCAATTAAAGCTCAATAAAATGAGTAGTCAATTATTAGAGTTGAAGTTACAAGAATCTCCCAAATACAAATGAGTAGTTACACAAGGTATCCAACCGACATAAAGAACAAGAGCAGAAAATATCAAATGGTAATACTTGCACCTAATTCAAAGATCCTCCATCAGGAATAATGGGAACTCAACGGGGTGCATATTCACCAACCAGAGTACAGCAGTTCACGCTAGAGATAGTAAAGAGTAATTAGACATAACACAATAATACAGTTACATTTGACGCCGCTGCTGTTACACATATAATGATGGTTACATTGTAACAATAACCGACTGTTAATATTCATCGCATAATACAATCTTCCCCTGTAACCTCCCAGGCCGCCATTACCGCAGCCGACTATACAGTCTATGCCTATTCATTTCTTGTTCTGAGTTATTAGAGAGAGCTGATTATCTTTATTATTATGAAGTTACCATTCATTACCCTTTTGTTATCACTGATTAACCTCGAAAGCCGGCTTCTTCGATGGTTGACTTCACATTCTTCATCGTCAGTTAGTGAAACCATGGTAGACACTGACAAATATCAATGGCGGCAATGCAACACATGCCAGTGTAATCGGCAATTGAATTAGCAACCACGCAGCATTATCCAAGGTAAATCAGTCAACCATAATATGTTCTCCCTCATAGCACAGACAGATTATAAGATCACTATAATCATTGTTAATCGCGAATAGAAAACACACTTAAAAGCAATTAAAGAAAATAACTGAATATTAGATTTTCCTAAACCAAAATCAACAACATTACTATACCACCAACTTAATTTAATTTCATTTACTTGCAATAAGAAATTTAAATCTAAATGTTTGTTTCAATTTCACAATTATTAAATAGATGCATTAAATGCAAAATGGATATTTTAAAATAAAATGATTTAATAATTTTTACTTAAATATAATTGTGAAATTGAAACAAACATTTAGATTTAAATTTCTTATTGCAAGTAATGTGTTACTGATTTAATTGGATTTAGGAAATCCTAATGGTAGTTTATTTACTTGCCTAAATTGCTTTTAAGTTGTGTTTTCTTCTATTCATGTCAGTTGGGCAATTTGGGTTAGTAGTGATCTTATAAGTCTTTCATATGAGTTTACTTTATGAGGGAGTTGTTGTGTGTTATGGTTTAGCCTTTGATTTACCTTGGATAGTGCACATGGTTGTAATTCAATTTGAACACCTGATTACTACGAACGGGATGTGTTGTCCTTTGCAGTATGGTTGATATTTGTTATAAGATTTTGTGCACCTTGTCTACCCATGGTTTGTGAATTTGATCCTTATGTTGTCAATAGGAGAGTGGCTCTCTGTAGGGGTCCGACACACGAAGGGGCACCAAGGTAACTCACTAAGGGTTTAATCAAGTGATAACTTAAAAAGAATTAATGAATGGGTAACTCTCATAATAATAAAGATAATCAATATCTCTCTCATGGCTCAAGCGCTTGTTTAGGCTTGAGGTGAAATGAGAAGCATAGTTTGTATGGGGGTCCGACGGCCGGTAGAGGCAGCTAGGGTAACCCGGAATGGGGGTCCGATAGCCTAGGAAAGTCACACCAGGGTAACCCATAGCAAATTATGTGTGACACTCCTATGACAACAGTCAGTTGTATTGTACAATGGATGTACTTGACTCTTTTATTCTGGAAGCAATGTAACCATCATGTTGTGTTGTGCTTGTGTAGAGTAGTATTGTGTATTGCCCGTGTCTAGAGGTTGTTGGTTATTGTCTAAAAAGCTCTTTTACTATCTCCTAGCATGGGGGGTGGGCCTTCGGGTACCACTTGGTCGGGTGGAATGTGCACCTTACACCATTGGGTTCCCATTACATGTTCGTGATGGCAGGATCTACCATATTAGAGTGCTCGCGTGTACCAGTTGATATGTTTTATCTCTCTTGTTTTTTTGTGTCAGTTGGATACCTTGTATATGTACTACTCCTCATTTGTATTCGAGGAGGATTCTTGTAACTTTGTAACTATAACAATATTGTATGAACTTCCTTATTTTGGAAATGAGCTTTGTAATTGCTTTATGGAATGAATGCAAACGATAAATAATTCTTTTATGTTCTTTGTATCATGAGTTTAGTTTCTTATGCTATGGTTAGTTTACTATTGTGTTATGAGATTCGAATGTAATGCGTTGTCGCGTATCTTAGAGGATGTATGTGTTAAGTGTAGTTCATTTTACATGTTATAATTACATGTTTTAAAAAAAATTTGCTATGCTTCCATTGTGTTTGTGTCATTCTCTAGGGTTACGTGGTGGGGCGTTACATGCTTCAAATCACAAGAGAACACAACATATTATGTCCTTTCATTTTGTTGCCATCTAATCATGAATAATGAAGAATGAGTGAACTGGTATTTTTTAATAAATTCTATTTATTAAAAATAATTTTATTGAATATAATAGTTGAATATGATTGGATAGTGGTATCAAATTGATGATTTGAATGAATGATGTCATCCTCTACTATGTAGCGAACTAACTAGGCTTCTAAGTACATGAATATAAAAAAATGTTTATAATAATTGACTTGCTTCCCATCTTCTCAATGACAAAAATAACCATATATCTATGGTTGGTTCTCTCATCCTTGTTGGGATTGTTAATATTCCTCATCTTCACTTGAAAAATCCCCTATATATGATTACATGGGCACTTTTCCTCTGTGTTACTGGTTACTTTCATAAACCTAGTTACATAAAGAGCCTGATATTCAGAATGCAAATCACAATCTTTTAGAAGGGGGTTGCATCTTATGGTATGTGTTAATAATTTTGAATTTTTTACCTCTAATGAAGTACTTTTTCAAACTAAGGAAAACATTTTTTGCGAAAATTAACTTGATGGCATGTTGAATCATGACAACTCAGTTTGTTGAGCAGAAACAAGTTCCATTGCTGATAGGATTATGGTCTTGAAATGCTTCATCTTGAGCCTTGAATATTTAATTATAATAGTTACATATTAGAATGGAACTAGAAGTTCAGATTAGAATTTGTCATCCATCCTTGTATTCTCTTCAGGTGTTCGCAAAATAGGTGGACTTGGAGCATATATTTGTATATCCTGCAAAGAAGAAGATATCATTCAAGTAAGTTCTTGCCTATAGTCGCTCACAAGAGTTACTCCAATAGAATAAATTAATTTAGACATTGTGAAAGCAATGTTTTAGTCATGCATGATTGATAAGTCCAGCATTATGGTTATAGGGGTGTTAACTTAGCATTAAAGGCACTTATATGCTCATGTGTTGTTTATGGGTTAGTTAATGCGGGCCTAAGTACAAGAAGCATACGGCCACATTCCCATAGTTATCTTTAGGAAAATTGTGTGAAAATTATCTAAACATCCACTTATTTGCAGCATAAGTACCATTCAATACACTTACTGAATATTACTTGAAGTATAAAACATACTAAAAAATGCTTATAGCAGAATTAGAAACTCAAGTCCAGAGCTACAGCTGGATGTATAGCTGCAAATTAACAACACTATATAAAATTCTGAATTGTCTGATAATAAAAATATACACTACTTTTAAATATTTTACAGCCTCAATATATCACTATCATGCATGCCGAGCACTAGTAAAACAGCAGACCATACAGCTTAAATATAGCATACAACATGAAAATCAGTGAGTAGACTTTTAAAGAATTCCTAATCATTTACATTTAAAACAGCCACCATTTTATAAAATATAAAACCTAAAAATAAATTCTTCTGATTTTAAATTCCTAAAAATAGCTTAAAAAATGGCTCAAAAAACTGGAACAACATCCTCTAAAAAGACTGCCCAAACTTGGATCTACTAAAAATAACTGATAGCAAAATGATTGTGAATCATACGATCAGCAATTTGCTGATTTAACATTAATTTATTCTACATTATCTCCCTTGATGTTAAATATTTGTATTACTTTGTCTTCAATCTGAGTGCTTTATATTTCTTAGTCCTTTAATAATGATATCCATCAATTGGTTATTTTAACTTGCAAAACTAAATTTCAACTTGTTCTATACCAACTCTTAAATAATAGCACGTCAGTTCTGTGTTTTGTCCTTGCATAGAATACTAAATTCTTATTTAATTGTATTGTTTCACCTGTGCCACAAAATATCACTATAGAGTTTCTATGTTCTTCCCCAAGATCTTCCAAAACTCTTAACAAAATTACTTGTGTCCATGCTGCTGTTAATGCAACATACTCTTCTTTTGCAATTGATAATTCAACTGCATTTTGCTTTTCTGAACTCCATGCAAACAATCGACTTCCTATTATAAACAATGTTCTGATGTGCTCTTTCTATAATTTGATGATCCTGCCCAATCTGCATCTAAACAACCAAGCATCTTTGAATCTTCAACTCAATAATAATGGATTCCATGATCCTTTGTTCCTTTCACATATCTGAGTATTCATTTCATTACTTGTAGATATTTCTTTGTGAGTTCACTCATATACTTTAGAATCAATGATACAACAAACATAATATCCAACCTTGTATTTATTAAATACATTAAACTCCCAACCATATTTTTTTACTTCTTTTCACCTTTAGTTGGTGATCCATCTTCTTTCATTAGTTTTTCTCTCCATATGTAATTGGTGCATCAACTCCTTTGCAATCTAACAATAATCTTCTTCAAGATATCTTGCACATACTAATCTTGACAAATAAAGATCTTACTATGAGATTGGCATACCTCCATGCCAAGAAAATATTGCATATGTCCTAAATGTCATTTCAAATTATTTCTTCGTTGCCTCTTTGAATTATTTCATCTCGTTTGAGATTCCTATATAGATTAGGTCATCAACATGTAGACATACATATATTGTATCATTACCTTCTTGAAATATAATGTAGGCTTATTCTTACTTCTCATTTATTCATTTGCTAAGAACCATGAATCAATTCTTGAATATCATATTCTTTGAAATATCCCAACTAGGATATAGATGAATCTTCTGATTTTTGAAACAAAAAATTCTGCCCTAATTTCTGCACTTCAAGATTTCTGCTAAAAACCCTAATTGCTGATGTAAATTTCTGATTTCAAACATGCAATAACAGCAACATATATCTTTTCCAATTGCCTCAAATAACATATCAGATTTATCTAACCTTAAACATGAATATATCCAGCAAAATGAAACACCAAAATGTCCATCCAAAACATGCCAAAATCTGATTATGAATTGTTCAGTTTTGCTGCTACAAATCAGACCTAATATGTATGCAAACTCACCATAAAATGGGCTCCAAACATGCCCAACAATGTACAGTAGTTTGCTGATATGAAGAAACCCCAATTACAAGCCAAAATATACAATGAAATACTGATCTACACTAACCCTAGCTGGGCGAATTGCTCCAGCTATCACAGATTGCAAATATGAATGCAAATATATGATGAAATGCTTCCAAAAACCCTACCACAAAGGTGTGTTGGCCTGCTGATCTGTAGGTAAGGATTTGCAACCCCTGAAATTTGTCAAAAACCTCCAATCTTGCCAAATTCGCCCCTCCAAAACAAGGCGCACCAATAGCAACTTAGGCACTCCACACTAGGGTGAAATCCTAGGTCAAATTAGCATCAAATCTTCCCTCCAAAGTTGCTGAAAACTGATCTGAAAACCTGAGCATGAGAATCCACATCAAAATCCATTGAAGTGCAAGTGAACCTCCGTCATGAAGTCCTCCATTGAAGAGCTAGGTTTTTGTCCAACTACTATTCACAAGGGTTTTCGTCTTTGGAATGGGTGCAATAATTGCTAATTAGAAAAGAAGAATAATATGTGATGATATCAAAACCTCCAATTGAACCTTGTATATATAGCAATCAACCCTTATAACTCCCACGTGGCCGACCCAACTTGGACGCCAACTTCTCCCTCCAAATTTGCTTTTTATTTCACTTTTGTAATGTCCCCTTACTAGGCAGTACCGTTGTGACAGAGGTTAGCCTATTATTCAGATCCTCGTAGGCTGGTAGAAGTGTTTAGAGGATCACTTGAGGCAGTTATCCAGCGTTGGGAACATCACTCCAGCAGTTGAGGCAGTTATCCAGCGTTGGGAACATCACTCCAGCAGTTGAGTCAGGTTTGGGCCTTTGCAGACACTTTCAGAGTGGTTTATAGATACTTACTATTTATAGTAAGTCAAGCAGGCGGGAGCTGCTATTTTGGGCAGGGCACCTGGTTTAGCTGGTCAGCTCTGTTTCGACCCAAGTTGACAGTTTGATGAGCAGATGGAAAATAATGGAGCATTTAATAATAATTAAATGATTATTATTTGGACTTTATGTTATAAAGTCATTTTAATGATATATTAAAATATTAATTATTAATGGCATATTATAAAGTATTTAATACTTTATAATAGAGGAGAACTATTATTATAATGAATAATTATTTATTCATTAAAAGGGACGCCATTATTTTAATATTGTTGCCTAAGTCAAAAAGAGGGAATTAATATTATTAAATGCATTTTAATTGATTTTTGAGAAGGGGTCGAATTCTTGAGAAGGTTATATATTCTTTCAACGGCAAATTGAACTCATATGTTGATTATTCTAATTTGTCTTTATTTCTCTCGGAGCATTGGGGTTTGAGAAACCAGGGTTTCTGCAGATCATCGGATTTTGAAGAGCGTTCCCTCTTCAGAGTCAAGCATACTGAGACTGTGCAATACCAGTTGAAGATTGTCAGTTGAATAGCTTCATCCAGAAGTTATTACAGAGTTCATTGTGGAGTTTTATATTCAGAGATTGGATCGATCTTCCTTCCAGGAGAATAATTCATTGGCAGTGTTTTGTCTTGCATTTGGCACATACTTCAAGGCCGTACAGATTTCTCCTTTGCTTGTACAAAGCCGTACTATTACAGCAGCAAGGCCGTACCATTCATATTCAGCTGGACGCCTTGATTTTTGATCTTCTGCCACTTCTATTCTGGACGCCTAGGGATTCTGGAGATTTAGCATTGATTCTGGAGTCTGTAGATTGCTTATTTTATTTGGCCGTACCTTCTTGGCTTTCTTCTGGCGGCTGCAAAATGTCCAGGTTTTTTAAATATTAGTTTGCCTTTTATTTGAAATGTTTGTATTTCACAGTGAGATTATTCAGGAAGATAAATAAATCATCCGGCATCAGTTTGGTAGACTTATTTCAATCAAAATAGTCCTCTAGAATTTTATTATAATTTTTCAAGCATTTTCTCCTTTTACTGCAAAAACACCCAAAAAATCAAAATACAGAAAAACAAACAAAACTTCCGTATTATTGGCCAGTGATCGGGTTGAGAGACACCTGGTCTCTTACAACTTTTTGGTTGCCATACTTGTAATTCAAAATTAGAATATTTTTAATTATTATTTTCAGCTTATAGCTCCCCAAAAGGGGTTGCCCAAGCCCAATAAAATTTATAAAAATACTTAGGCGCCAAAAATCAAATTTTAATGCTATTTAACCTCCTTCCCTAGTGCACCAAAAATCAAAATGATAAAATATTATTTTTTCTCTTTATTTGCTCTTGCTCGCCCAAAAAGGGACATTACATTCTTGGTGTTGTTTCAAACCATTTAGCAATTTCTTGAACCTATAAACATATCACTCTTTGCCACCTTCTTCAAATCCTTGTGGTCAATCACATATATTTCCTTTCCAATGTAACCATTCCATTAAAAAATGCACTCTTCACATCTAATTGGTATACTTTCCATTCTTCTTGTGTTAATGATAATATTGATTGTATAGTGTCATGCCTTGCAACAAGTGCATAGGTCTCATCATAGTCTATACTATAACTTTGAGCATATCCTTTTGCAACCAATCAAGCTTTGGATCTTTCAACACTACTACCACTCTTGCACTTTATCTTGTAAACCCATTCAATTCCCATCACATCTTTGTATTTTCGTACTTTTACAAGCCTCCAAGTTTTTTTTTTCTTTCAATGGCATTAATATCTCCTCCCCTTGCTATGATATTAATTTTTCTTTTGAACTACTTCAAACCTAGTAGGTTCCACCTTAATATTTGATTAAATGCATAACTGATCAATTCATCTTCAATGCTTTCTCTAACTTAGCTTGTTATTCTTCTTTCAAAATTCTAATCTATCATTAGATTTGGAGGATGAGTTTGCATTACCTTCCTACTTTATGTACCAACATTGCTTGAACTTGATGTAGGTCTTGAAATTTTAGTTGCTTCTTCTTGACCCCAAATTACTCCTTGGCATATTTTTTCTCTTTTTTTCTTCAAATAATTTGCAATAAACATTTCCTTCAATAAATATTGTATCTCTTGAAAATATGGTTTTCCTACCTTCAGGGAAATAAAACTTGTGGGCTTTGCTTTTTGCATTGTAACCTATAAATATGCATGCTTCACTATTTGCAACCTTTTTTTGTCTTTATCATCATCAATGTGAATATAAGCTAAGCAACCAAATGCTTCCAAGTGTACCACTATAAGTTTTCTCCCATATCAAGCTTCATTTAGTGTCCTATTTCTTACCACAATAATTGGGCTCCTATGTATGATGTAAACAATACCGTTAACAACTTCAACCCAAAACATAATGTCTATAGTCTTTGCTTCCAACATGCTTCTTGTTGATTCTATTATCAGTTTGTTCCTGTGTTACCTGGGGATGCGTCCCCGGGCCTAAATCCCCCGTCCCTATCTCGGGGACGTGGGGATGGCACCAAAACAACAATTGAGGCAAGGGTGAAATCTACTATGAGGATTACCATTGTGCAGCCCATAAATAGATTTGATGTTTTGAAATATTCTTAAAACATGTAAGAGAATATTAGTTCTCACAACAATGCATGTAGACACTTAAAAATGACCTAGGCCTGCAAACTTCATTTTTACCACTTTCGTCCTAACATAATTATGACATTTAATTATGTCTTTGGTCCACATTCGACTATTGATTAAATAATTCATAATTATTTAATTAATTCATGTCCTTTTATTCTTCATGATTATTAAATAAATAAATTTTATTTATTTATTAAATACGTCCATTAATTATCTAGTCTTCCCTTAATTAAATAAATTCTCTTCCCGATTATTAAATAAATAAGTTTTATTTATTTATTTAATATGTCACTAATTGTCATAATTAAATGAATTGATTTTTATTTAATTAATTAATCTTATCGCTAAATTAAATAATTATCTTTAATTATTTAAATGTCGAAATTAATATCATCTCATTTTAAATAAATAAAATTATTTAAAATGTCATCACATTCTTAACTGACGGTCCATTTTAGTAAATAATCAAAATTGATTATTTATTATTTCATAAATCCATATTTTGAATTAATTTAATTCAAAATGGTAATCTTTTCCAAAAAATCAAATCAAGCATTCTTGATTTTTCCAAATCTAATCTTCGTCACTTTATCTTCTTCATTTTCGAAAATCTTTATTTTTGAATTAATTTCCTCATTTATTCTCCACCGCCGATTCGATCTTCTTAAATGGCATCTCGACCGCTCGATTAATGAATTTGCCCTAACCCTGATTAGGGATTGTCAGATTTAATATGGGCCTCTAATTTTAGGTCTTCGTCAGAAATCAATCTCATCCGTCCTTTCAAAATGGCATTTTCTATAAAATGCCATTTTCCTCTCATTTTCCGATTACACAGAGATTACACGTTCATGAATTATATTATTATTCTAGCACATTTAGGCATAGGCATTTTACTCATATTGTCATAGGCATTAGGCATTTAGACTTTGTTCAAATCCTTCAAAGCTTGGTGTAGGACTTAGACTTGTATTTTCAGATTGCTCGCACGTCAAATCTGAGGGCAACACATCAGCCAGCAAGATAGAAGGTGTTACAAAAGTGAATCATGGAGGTCTTGGCGATTAACAGGTATAATTGTTCTTTGTTTTAGCTTTCATTGTATTTTGTAATTGCTTTGGGTTTTGTGATTTACATTGATTTACTAACCTTTAATCAAACCTAAAAATAAACCCTTAGTTACAGTGCACATGCAGTTATCAGTTGCCTATAATTTAAATTGTTTTTCTTGATTACAAATTTATAAGTTATAACAGATAGTCTAGTTCAAGTTTCATTTAATACAACTAAAATCCAACTTACTGATATATCCAACTCCTTTGTCTGCAATCATATCAAGCATCTCCTCAAATCTTTTCATATTGGTTTATTAATGTTTGTTTTGTTTTGTATATGTACTATATTATAGTTCAGAACATAACAGTGGTATTAGAGTTTTTTTCTTCATTGTGAGCCAATACCAGTATCATGAAACAATTCTTAGTGAGTACATAGCAAGAGACATTTCATAGATTCAATCAAAACTTCCTTCAACAGAAGCATGAGTACATTTATGGATTGGTGTACATTATATTCAAAGGGAGTGTCATGTCCCCGAAATCAGGACACTAAGATAATGAAATACATATGGAAATTAGGAAACAATACTAGACATTATAATCATTGTAATAATATCCAAAACAAGATAATAAAATAAAGGTAACCTAAAATATCATTATAAAATTACAAGTGATAAAATTATGATTATCAATATTTAATTATAAATATAATACTTTAATATAGAATTATAATGAGGGATATTATAGATTCCTTTACATATAATAACTATTTATATTTAGAAGCACGACTCTACAAACTAAAGTTTTCCCTTGGAAAATTCAGCGTCTCCTTGAGGCAGGTCGATAGGTATTCTGTCTTGTATAGGATTCCACGTCACCTTCAGGCCCACCGAAGTCACTCATGCAAACCCCCTTAAACCCTTGATGCACATCAAATGTAGCAGTTTATGCCATTAAGCGATTCACCATATGGATCACCGCTTGGACTTCACAATGGCTTTCAAAATAACGCATCATACAGAGGTTATCGGGTTGGTTCAGAGGATATTGCTTGCTGGGAGAAGACTAACATAGCCGCTGCTGTCATTCATCTGTGTCGTTGCCTTCATAAGAGGAATCTCACACCCGATATGGAAGGGCTCTGCCTTGACGTGAATGATATTGTTGCTTAGAGGACACTGTTGAGTCAAGGCATAATTAATTGCTTAAAATCTTTATTAATTAAACCAAACCATTACAATAAAAAAAGGGCAAAGAGGCTGTGATTTCTCATGAGGAATCACTTGTTATAGCCATCGATTATGGTTAAGGAAATAAGTAATAAAATCAGGAATTGAATGAGTCTCCATGACACCGATTAAAGGTTGGTTAACAAGGAGTTATGTCCATTCCAAAAGACATCACAAATTGAAACAATACAACTTCTCACATCATGGCTTATCAAAGGATATTTAAGAGGGATATGAGATCACTCTAAAGCATGAAGAAAAAAATAACAGAAATTAAAAAGACCCGTAGAGCTGATGGGTATAGAGACCAGATATAAAGGGAAGGAAAAGCAGAGCATAGAAAGCGTAATTCAGATTCATATCTAAACATTCGAAGATATAAAACGAGGATGAGATTTGAGGGAAAAGAAATGATCGAACGTGTTGCAGATATAAAAAATTTAAATAACAGATCAAAGGAGTTCACAAGGAGCAATGATCTAACATTTGAGGAAGTAACGGGATTTCAACGAAAAACACAATCTGCATATCATATGATTTCAATCAAACCTACTAAGACATAAAGGAAAATATAATCTGAAGAATCCCAGTCAGCAATCTAACATAAAAGAATAAACAGAGGCAGGTTTTGGGAGAAGGACGAATCACATTATCAGACGGATACAAAGGTAAGGAACGTCTGTCTACAGTGTTTGGTAAGTAGAATATGCCTTAAAGACAGTTGAGAACATTTATATAAGAATATAGGAAAGTAAAGGATGTGCCAATTAGTGGGACTAATATGATATGTGTGAATAATAGATAAATTTGATATATATAAATATATATATATATATATACATAGATATGAATAATGATATAGGAAGGAATACATGTTACATTCCCCTAAGACTTGCGATGTTATGATAGTGGAATCATGGTTGTTAATATTGTTTAAGAAATTGTCTTTCATATGAACGTGAAATAATGGATTAAATAATTGTTTTATTTTTGCAACTGAAAATGTAAAAGTGAATGATTATTTAATTATGCGAATGTATCTGTTGATAATGATGATGATGATATTATATGTAAATGTGAATTAATGCATTAGGAATGGTCTAACTCTAGTACTGGTGTCAAGTGGTTGTAGGATCGACATCGCACGAAAGGAAAAAGGGACTATCATCAGGGAGAGGACGCAGTTGACAAGGATCTAATTGTCATCGAGCTCTGGAAAGTATATGACAACGCAAAAGATATGACCTTGGCCCAAGTAAAATAAATATTGATTAATAAAATCAAAAAAATTAAAATATAAATACTTTATAAGGGAATTTTAAATATAATAATGATAAAATTACAAAATGTTTAAATGTTAAAGCTTAGATAATAATAAAAGGACCTTATATTAAAATTAAATTGAAATGCATCATTTTGTGGTGGAATTGTGCGGGAGAAGGCCGATGAGTTTTGAAGGTTGAGCACTCCGCCAATACCATCGCGCTTCAAGGATAATGCCTAGGAAATCAAGAAGCTCGATGGGAATTCGGATGGACAACCTTTTAAGCATCAGTCTCACCTGGGAGATTTCATTCTTCTCAATTGTTTCTTCTTTTCATTCTTCAGAAAAGGGTCAGGAAAATTCTTCTTTCAGTTCCGTTGAAAATTTGAATACCTTCTTTCTGCCATGGCTAGGGTTTCGTTCTTTCCTCCATCATTGTTTGCCTTCCTGTAGAATAGGGTGATATTCTTTTGAATCAGAAGCCTCCTTGGAACGACTTTCTCTCTCTCTTTCTCAAACTACCTCCTGTTGTTCGTGTTTTTCTCTTGAAACGGGCTGAAGAGGTATTTGTGTGCCATCTGTAGCTGGAAATCGAGCAAGGGATTCTTCCAACTCTCTCCAAGTCTCGGACGCAACCAGGCAAGTTTAGAATCTTGTTTGGTAATCTCTTCAATATATGTGCAATATTATTTGGAGCTATCATAATTTCTATTTTATAAGAGACCAGCGTGTTTTTTCTCTGATGGCGTTGAGTATGGAAATCTTTGAATGACCATGTATTCTTTTTCTTTCTCAAATTTTGGCCAGTAGTTATTCCCGTCTCCTGTTGAAATTAGAGTCTGGTGTTCTGCCGAATTTTTCATGGCTCTGTAATCTGAGATAAGTCTCTGTTTTAAACATCCAACATTCCCTTACTTCTGATACTTAAATGCCGCTTGACTCAATCAATATCTTTTGCCATGCAGCCTAAGGGTTTTGTCTCATTATAGCTAATATTTGATGCTATACCTTTGCTCTGTGACACCATACCTCCAATCTAAATCTTCAAGCCTTGAAAAATAAACTTCACCTGCATATACTCTGTAATTACCTAGAAGCATGCTTATTCACAACCCTTGTAGCAGTGGCATTATTTTGGAATGGTAGTTTTCCTCCTCATCCTGATCTTAACTTATGGTGCTCCTTTCCAATTTGTCAGTCTGGTTTGGCAATTTAGGTCTCCTGAAATCTGTGCTTGACTAATTCATTTGGATATCTCATATGTTTACCACTCTGCCTCATCTGAAAGCGTATACTTAACCATACCCTGATATTGAGTTGTCTTCGAATACATAAGTGAACCACTTAAACAAAACATTATGCCTATTCTTTCTCTTTAAAAACATCAACTAATCTTCTTTTGGAAAGATTCCATTTTAACTCAAACAATAAATTGTAAGGCCAAGAACCTAAGAGCACTTTGCTACGTTAACAATGATATATGAATTAAGAAACCTAATCTAGAAGCAGTCGTGTTGAGCAAGGGTGTATGCTGACAGCACAGTAGTGCCAGAGATGTCGGCATAGTAGTGCCAGAGACATCAACACAATAGTGCTAGAAATGCCGACACAGTGGTGCCAAAAGTACTTAAAATCCTTGCTAAGGTAAACGCCAGTTAGGCACTGTCAGCTTCATGTACCAGATATACTCTGGTCAGAATGATCCTTCTGGTTAGGAGGAACCTACAAAGGAGGGATCGACCAACAATATAGGTGCACAAACACCAAGCTCAGAGACATGATGACAATGATCCTTGTTGATTTCCCTCGAGAAGAGTCAGGTTTTTTCAGTTGAAAAACACGGGAAGACCAGAAGGTCTTGGTTGGGCGGTAAAGCCTCTAATGATAATCCCTTTTTCCAATGAAGTGTAACTCAAGAACTTTCTGCTTGAAGAAGATGTCATGATTATAAACTCTTCATGCTTATTTCCAGGTATTGCTTGTTTGTTTTTAAAGTCTATCTACCTTTAAGCAGTTGTATTTCTATAAAATGTTAGTTGATGAATGAGAAAATGTGATCAGCTAGCTATTTTATATTCTTTCATTAAAATGTTGAAATTTTGATGGTAGATAAATTTAAATTAGTAATTTTGTGCCCTAAAGATAACCCTAGTTTGACAGTTTTTCCGTTACGAGTTACTGTGAACGGTTGGTAGTTCATTTCCGCTGACATCGGTTAAAATTGGAAGTTAGATGCATCTCATAATCAGTTGAAAAACCCTAGTTCTAGTTAAGTTAGTTGGAAAACCATTAACAGTTAGTTAACAGTTTATTTTATTTTATTTTACTTTAACCGTAGATCAGCTAGGTTGTTACACATGGTATCAGAGCGACCAGGTTCGACACTGAATCTTGGGCTCATCATGCAGACTTTGAAAACTAAATCAATTGTTGATGTTATACCAGGATGGTGTTGATACGACAAACACCTCAGTTGAAGGTCCGTGACCCGATATCTATTTAGATGTGGAAGATTAGGCTATTATATGACTATTCAAACTATTCTCTCCCATCGGATATAGAGACGATGGCCGAAGCCCTAAAAAGACTCCAGAAGGAGAGGAAGAAATGGACGGCCTTGAGAAAAGAAAAAGTGAAAGTCAAAATACTAACTGATATGATCAAAACCAACGCACTGAAGACCCAACTTGAAACAACTATAGTTCCAACCCCGGGTTACAGACCTCTTCCGTACACAAAGCCCTGTGATCAGGAGGAGCCTAACACTGCCAAAGAAACTGAACCTTGAACATGAAACCGAGACTAATCATGGAAGTGTTAACATTTTGTGATCCTTGTAATGAATCTATCACAGGAGTGATAGAAAATTTTTGTACTATTATGAAATAAGTCTATTTCAGGATGTGATAGAAGATTTTGTAAAGACCTATCACAGGGAGTGATAGAGAAATTTTGTATTATCTATGAAAGGGATCAATCAAAGGGAGTGATGGTCCATATACAAACAATAAATAAAATTTTGTTTGCATCAAACAAATTTTGTGAATTACTTCTTTTAAATTCAAAATGTCTTGATGTCTGAAAATGTTGAATGAGTTGTGCAAAGGAAACCTATATGAAATTAAGGCCTAAAAATTAATAAACAAATAAGACTAACTAGAGTCATTAAGGTATACCAAGACATCATCAAATGGAAAATTCCGGACATGGATTTGGGGTGGACCAAAATAATAACCCCATGACCAAGTTGGACCAATTATTAGCTTTGATGAATGCAACCCAAACTCGGTTAGATAACCTAGAAAGAAAAGTGGAAGGACATCACGTGACCAGTGAAGAAAGAACAGAGAACCAAAGCGAACAAGGGGAAACTTCAAAAACCTTGACTTTGAAACACAAGAAAAGTAGACTGGCTGATGAACTAGCCAAGGACATGAAGAAAATTAAACCCCCTAAGTTTGAAGGCTCTGTTTCGGGTGATTCCGCGGAGGCCTGGTTAACAGAAATGGAAAAATACTTTGAACTAAGAGATTATTCTGATAATTCAAAGGCAGCATGGGCAGCCTACCAGCTGGCAAGAGAAGCTGCCACCTAGTGGGAGAACAAAAGAGCAGAAATGGGAATGGTAGCAGCTGAGGTGTCATGGGAGCAGTTTGTACGATTATTTCGTGAAAGGTGGCTTCCACAAACATACTATGATCAGAAGTTGTTAGATTTTAAAACTCTGAGGCAGGTACCTCTATTAGTTAATGAATATTGGGAGAAATTCACTCGACTGCTGAAGTATGTTCCCCAATACCAACAAGATGAAAACTTCTAGGTTTGAAAGTTTATAATGGGACTGAATAATCGAGTAGGAGGACCTGTGGATGTACTGGCTCCACTAACGATGGATGAGGCCTATGAAAAGGCAGTTCGGCAAGAGCAGAGGCTGAAGAAAGATGACTCTTTCCAAGATAGGAAGCGCAACAAAGGCAAATGGGAGCAGTCTCATCAAAATTTCAAAAAGAAAGGTCACAAGAATAACAGATTTGAAAACAAGAGGGACAAAAGGAATAATTTCAATAATAACAAGAAAGATGAAACCCCTACAAATAAAGGATCAGAAAAGAAAGGACCACTTGGGGAGTGCTTTAATTGTGGAGGTGAACATTATGCCACCCAGCGCCCACATAAGAATCAATAGGGGCAACAGCAACGAAAACCCCTACTGTTTCAGCAAACAGCCTTTCAACAAAGAATACATGCAGTAGTTGACAATCGGCAAGCTGAATATCAGGCTACCCCAATAGAGACTCCAGGTATGCTCTATGGAAACCCCATAACCATATTAATTGATACGGGAGCCACAAAAAGTTTTATATCTCCTAAGATATCGCATAAATTTCCTAAAAGAACTGGGTACATGGCTAAATCCTGGATTGTAGAATACGCTAATTAGACGAGAGCTCAGGTAGAGCAGTGTCTGTTTGAAGCTAGGATAGAATTTTCAGGCTTCGCCACAGAGGTTAACCTATATGTGGCGCCTCTGGGTTCCTATGATGTAATCATTGGGATGAATTGGTTAAGGGAGCACAAGGCAAAGGTTGACTGCTATGCAAAAACAGTAGAGTGTCTGGATGGCCTAGGAAATCCTACGATGATACATGGGGTACAACGAGAAGTTAGGATACGACAAAGAAGATGGATGGAATTAATTTCCGACTACGACTTCGAGATCAGTTATATAAAGGGCAAGGAGAATAAAATAGCTGATGCCTTGAGTCGGCAAAGGCACATAACTACTATGGTAACTATCAACACAGACTTTAGAACGCAGGTTCTGCAAAAATTGAAAGAGGATGACTACTATAATCAAGTACGAGAAGCTCTTCTGACCAACTCATAGGATTCTAAATATGAAGGATTCCGGATAGAAGAGGATGGACTTTTGAGATTCAAGGGAAGGATGTACATTCCAGATTCATCAGAATTAAGGAAAACAATCTAGAAAGAAACTCACACCGCACCATATTCAGGCCATCCCAGAGTAACCAAGATGTTGGCAGATGTGAAACCACTGTATTTTTGGAAAGGAATGAAGAAGGATGCAGCTAGATTTGTTGCAAGATGTTTCGAATGTCAGAAGGTTAAAGTTGAACATCAACATCCGGCAAGGTTATTACAACCTCATAGCATACCAGATTGGAAGTGGCAAATTATAAGCATGGATTTTGTACAAGGGTTACCAATGACAAGGAACGGACATAATACCATATTGGTGGTAGTAGACAGACTTACTAAGGTGGCACACTTCATACCAGGGAATTTGACAGATGGGGCTTCCGTAATTGCGCGGAAATTCATGCAAGAAATATTCCGTCTACATCGAGTACCTGAGAAGATCATTTCAGACAGAGACGCCAAAATAACATCTAGATTTTGGCAAACACTATTTTCGGCTTTAGGGACACAATTAAACATCAGTACAACTTATCATCCTGAAACAGATGGTCAAATAGAAATGGTTTATCAGATATTAGAAGATCTACTCAAAATGTATTGTATGGATCAGCAACATAAGTGGGAGGAGTATTTTCCTTTGGTAGAATTTTCCTACAATAATTCGTATCAGCCAGCTATTAAAATGGCACCGTTTGAAGCTCTATATGGCAGAAAATGCAAAACCCCAATCAATTGGAATAGGATGGAAGACAGGATTATCTTAGGACCAAAAATGCTCCAAGAAATGGAAGAGCAAGTCAAATTAATTAGACAAAGGCTGAAAGAAGCTAATGATTGTCAAAAGAGTTATGCTGATGCGAAGCGAACTCCTAGATAGTTTGCAGTGGGAGACAAAGTCCTCTTGCAAGTCAAACCTTAGAAAAGCGCTATTAAATTTGGAAAGACTTCAAAGCTCGCCCCAAGATACGTGGGACCTTTTGAAGTATTGGAAGTGATCAATCTAGTGGCTTACAGAATTGCTCTACCACCAGCTCTCGCCCGATTGCACAATGTGTTTCATGTTTCTTACCTTAAGAAATATTTTGCAAACTTTGAACATATGATTGACTGGAAATCCTTGTAGGTGCAGGATCCAGGGGTGTTACTATAGAACCAATTCGAGTGCTCGAGACACGTAAGTTGCGCTTATGTAATCGTGAGGTGGTTCAATGTAAGGTCTAGTGGGACCAGTATTTAGAAGAAAATGCCACCTGGGAGGACTATGAAGAAGTCCTTCAAAATTTTCCTTATTTATTTTCAAACCATATGAAATTTTGATTTTAGACTTCAGTTTATAAATAAATAATCATTGAGGACGATGATTCTCAAGGGGTGGAGTATGTTACATTCCCCTAAGACTTGAGATGTTATGATAGTGGAATCATGGTTGTTAATATTGTTTAAGAAATTGTCTTTCATATGAATGTGAAATAATGGATTAAATAATTGTTTTATTTTTGCAACTGAAAATATAAAAGTGAATGATTATTTAATTATGCGAATGTATCTGTTGATAATGATGATGATGATATTATATGTAAATGTGAATTAATGCATTAGGAATGGTCTAACTCTAGTTCCGGTGTCAAGTGGATCCAGGATCGACATCGCACGAAAGGAAAAAGGGACTATCATCAAGGAGAGGACGCAGTTGACAAGGATCTAATTGTCATCGAGCTCTGGAAAGTATATGACAACGCAAAAGATATGACCTTGGCCCCAGTAAAATAAATATTGATTAATAAAATTAAAAAAATTAAAATATAAATACTTTATAAGGGAATTTTAAATATTATAATGATAAAATTACAAAATGTTTAAATGTTAAAGCTTCAATAATAATAAAAGGACCTTATATTAAAATCAAATTGAAATGCATCATTTTGTGGTGGAATTGTGCGGGAGAAGGCCGATGAGTTTTGAAGGTTGAGCACTCCGCCAATACCATTGTGCTTCAAGGATAACGCCTGGGAAATCAAGAAGTTCGGTGGGAATTCGGATGGACAACCTTTTAAGCGTCGGTCTCACCTGGGAGATTTCATTCTTCTCAATTGTTTCTTCTTTTCATTCTTCAGAAAAGGGTCGGGAAAATTCTTCTTTCGGTTCTGTTGAAAATCTGAATACCTTCTTTCTGCCATGGCTAGCATTTTGTTTTTTCCTCCGTCATTGTTTGCCTTCCTGTAGAATCGGGTGATATTCTTTTGAATCAGAAGCCTCCTTGGAACGAATTTCTCTCTCTTTCTCAGACTACCTCCTGTTGTTCGCGTTTTTCTCTTGAAACGGGCTGAAGAGGTATTTGGTGCCATCTGTAGCTGGAAATCGAGCAAGAGATTCTTCCAACTCTCTCCAAGTCTCAGACGCAACCAGGCAAGTTTAGAATCTTGTTTGGTAATCTCTTCAATATATGTGCAATATTATTCGGAGCTATCATAATTTCTATTTTATAAGAGACCAGCGTGTTTTTTCTCTGATGGTGTTGAGTATGGAAATCTTTGAATGACCATGTATTCTTTTTCTTTCTCAATTTTTGGTCAGTAGTTATTCCTATCTCCTGTTGAAATTAGAGTCTGGTGTTCTGCCAATTTTTTCATGGCTCTGTAATCTGAGATAGTCTCTGTTTTAAACATCTAGCATTCCCTTACTTCTAATACTTAAATGCTGCTTGACTCAATCAATATCTTTTGCCACATAGCCTAAGGGTTTTGTCTCGTTATAGCTAATATTTGATGCTATACCTTTGCTTTGTGACGCCATACCTCCAATCTAAATCTTCAAGCCTTGAAAAATAAACAACTTCGCTTGCATATACTCTGTAATTACCTGGAAGCATGCTTATTCACAACCCTTGTAGCAGCGGCATTATTTTGGAATGGTAGTTTTCCTCCTCATCCTGATCTTAACTTATGGTGCTCCTTTCCAATCTGTCAATATAGTTTGGCAATTTAGGTATCCTAAAATCTGTGCTTGACTAATTCATTTGGATATCTCATATGTTTACCACTCTGCCTCATCTGAAAGCGTATATTTAACCATACCCTGATATTGAGTTGTCTTCGAATACATAAGTGAACTACTTAAACAAAACATTATGCCTATTCTTTCTCTTTAAAAACATCAACTAATCTTCTTTTGGAAAGATTCCATTTTAACTCAAACAATAAATTGTAAGGCCAAGAACCTAAGAGCACTTTGCTACGTTAACAATGATATATGAATTAAGAAACCTAATCTAGAAGCAGTCGTGTCAAGCAAGGGTGTATGCTGACGGCACAATAGGGCCAGAGATGTCGGCACAGTAGTGCCAGAGACATCAGCATAGTAGTGCTAGAAATTCCAGCACAGTGGTGCCAAAAGTACTTAAAATCCTTGGCCAAGGTAAATGCCAATTAGGCATTGTCAGCTTCATGTACCAGATATACTCTGGTCAAAATGATCCTTCTGGTTAGGAGGAACCTATAGAGGAGGGATCGACTTGTTGATGTGATTTTTTTGACCGCACCAACACAGAATAAAGTTTCCAATAGATACTCTATCCTCTCTTGATCAAAGTATTCCGCACGCTAAGATTGCAAGAAAGTTCGTGCGTTCAACTCCAAGGTTCCTTTATGCAGCGGATAGTCTCAGTTGGCTTGATGTGATTTGTTGGTAATTTCAAGGGGGACTTACGTAGTTATTCGATAACAGATAGTGGACTAGGTGAAAGGGGATTTTACTCAACTCGAAAGGTATATCTATGAAGCTCTTTTTCTTTCTAAACTAACCAGAAATGTGTTGAATTGAATGGCTGCAAGGATTAGAAAGCTAAGGACTAATCTAAGAGTGGGATATGGCGATCAATTCTCACAGACTTCAACTGAGCTCTGCTTTGCCTCACTTCGGACAGCTTCCGCAGGACTGGTGCAATCTTCAAGGAGTAGCCGAAAGTTTTCAATTCACAACTCAACATAAAGAAACCATCACGACGACGCATGCCACCATGTGAATCATAATTGAAGTAAAGTTCACAAATTTCCAGTTGACCACGCAAGGAAAACTTACCATCAGTAAGCTTGCTAGTGGTATGGACTAAACAAAGCTTGTTCAAATTGAAAACCACCTTCCACGATTACTATCTACTTGCATGAAATAAAATTTACCTTACTTTTAGGATTCTACTTGAATTAGAAGGACGAAGAAACCTTGCTAGCTGCTCACAACAAAGACGAGATCATTATCAATGAAAAACTTCTTTTATTGAGAGAGTGTTCACAACAATTTCTTATAAAGTTTTCTAAGGAAAAACTTTCCTTCTTCTCCAAAGTATGCTATCGATCTATGCTAAGCTATCTCTCTATGCTCTATCAGAATGTTTACAGTCTAATGAATTACAAATGAGAGGGGATGCCCCTTTTATAGATGGCCCAGTCCAATGGACGGCTCAGATTACAATCGGCTGGATGGCCTAGATCATGCCACCTCAGCCCTAAACAAGATTCACCCTAAAAACCACCACCAAGAGGAGTGGGGCAATAAATGAACAATGGATCTTCCACTCACTCTCAAAATAGCATATGCAATTAATGCCCACCATCATCTTCTAGAAGATCATCATCCAGAAGGGCACTTCCATTTTCTTTCTCCCTAGCTGCAAAATCAATGAACCTGGCCAGTATTGCCTCAACTTCCTAGACCGAGATAGGCGGAATATGATCGAGTTGGAACTCAAGTACTGTTACCATATGCCCATGTCGAGTGCAAGACTTTCTCCAAGCGGTCAAGGCATCCTGGGTATTTTGAATTAGGCTGGAGAAAGTCGAGGTATTCTCAAAGTCATCCTGCACAAAAGCCTTCACCTCTGAAAAGAAAGGCGGCAACCTACTCTTCAAGCCATCAGTAGTTACCCCCTCCGAAGTCAATCTCCTAGCAAAGATAGCCTCAAGCGTTTTCAGGACTCCATCTATAATATTCCTCATGGCCTTTCTAACTCTGGCCGAATCTGCCTGTGCTGCATCGAAGAATCCTCGGCCTGTGACAACTGAAGAATACAAGTCGGTGAAGTCATATCTATCCCTCCTGTATCACGCCTCCCTCAACCAAAGTCTGTAAGGGAGTATGCATCAAAGCCTCTAAAAGAAGGACAACCTTGGTCCGATAGATATGAGCATCACCCCAAGCTTGATCAACTGCATCCATTTGTGCCATAATGCCAGAAGCCTGTTGGTAAGTATGAGCAAGATCCTCCATAAACTTTTCCGTCCCAACACAAATGTTAGCAACCCACTTATCTGCCTCTTGTGCCATCTTCCTTAAATCTTCCAAGCCGCTGATAGACTCTCTAGGAAACTTGGTTGGAAGCTCAATCACCGGATTCTCTTGCCCACAAGGACGGGACAAATGCTATACATAACCAATCAAAGTCTTCTGCTCCTTCAATTTCTTATATTTGCCTTACGTTCGGAGCAATCTGTCCTTGAGCGCCTGGTAGGAGTTATCACACTCCTCAATTATTTGTGCTCCCGTGGGGCGACCTAACTCCATGGTGGCTATCGCATAATTTTCTAGAACAGCCTCATCTCGATCACACTCAACTCCTGGCACAGCCATGTGAAGGGTGTGAGAGCCATCCTCATCTATTGAAATCTTTGAAAACTTCCTAGCTCTCTTCTTTGTCGAAGGTGCACTGATCCTACTCAGGAATTCCTCCATCTCAACTGCTGGATCAGTTTCTTCAACGGGGCTCCTCCTCATCCTGTCTCTAAACCAATCTGGTACTACCTACTGTAGGTTGAAAATAACAAATGGCTGCTCATTCCTTTCCTCTTCTTCATGAACTTCTTCTCTAACTTCATCTTGACGAAGCTCACCGACTTCTACAGGCTGAGTATCTCCTAAACCCTGAGCTTCTTGTCCTATAACTGTGTCATCATCTAACGCCGCCTCAAGCTCATGCTGGAAGCGTGTATCTGTAGCAGTTTCTTCATCTTCTTCCTACTGGTTATCTCTGGTAGGCGCGTTGACACTCTGGCCAACAGATTCTCTTCGTTGTGGCTGATTTGCCTCCTGTAATTCTTGTTCCTTATTCAACATATCCCTCTGATCAACAAATAATGAAACCTCTTGTATACTTGGAGAACGTGTCTCCAATGGTATAGGTGATGCCACCTCAATTCTCGGAGGCTTTGGCTGGACCGGCTCTTTCCTTCGTGATTCTGGAGCTCGAGCAACCTGTTTCTTCTTTGTAGTAGTTGGCGTCCTATGATCTCCCATCAAGTTATAAGAGGAATTTTCCTGCTCTTAAGCCTATTCACATGCCTCTCAACCCATCCTCTGGTGAATGTCAGGACTGGTATGCAGAGTGTATCCAAATCTGCAATCTCCGGCTCTGACCAATCTAGTAGTGGGAGTGGTGTATCCCTCACTGTCTCATAATCTGGATGGAGAACATTCATATCCTCGTCTACCTAGTCTCGCACTGGAACAATCTCGCACTCCCTAATCATGCTCAAAGGTAATCTTGAAAACATCCTTTTTCTTACCTCAGCCTCATCCAACACACTAGCCCAAAAATCCTCAACATTTGCCTTATGTTTGAACTCCTCTGACAGTATCCATTTGATATTCCTGTGAGGATCATAATATTGCCTGCTAGTGTGGTAAGAAAGATGGAAAAACTGAAGTTCATTTTCAGCTTCCTTGGCTACCTGCAGTGAAGGACACACTTCATCTGAATTTCCCCTGATGATTGGGAAGTCAAGTCCTCCCTTCTTCTTTTTCTTCTGAATCTTTTCATAGGAAATGAGTTGCCTAGATATTTCCAACATCAAGATCCTATTCGTAGGGTATCTGGGCAACCTATATGGATATGAAGAGAACCCTTGCAGCCTAATGTAAGTAAATTTCAGAAATTGGATAAACCAACACTCGTACCTTTCTATCAACTCCTGAGCTTCCTTGGAGATCCTGTGATGAGTTCTTTGTTGAAGTGATCTCGTTATGTGCATGGTGAAGGCGTCATTTACTCTCTTGTAATGAGATGTACTTGTCAAGTGCAGCTGCGGATAAGCCTCATGAATCTTAAATTGCTGAGAGCCACACCCAATAGGCTCCTTGTATGATATTCCTCTGTATTTCGTCATATGAGTCAACATGTAGATGATATATGAGCCCATATAGAATGTTTTCGTTTTCCTCAAACTCCGGAGTTGCTCATGCAAATTATCACTAATCATCACCGTCCAGTCAATATGCTCCTTGCCTTCCAGCACAAGGTTGATGTAATAAAACATCCAAGGCTCAAAGATGAACGCCTGGGGACATCCTCCGACTCTGCTGAGCATCATAATCAAATCACAATATTCCTGCTTTAGATCATCTGAGAGTATCTGCTTTGGCAATTTCATGCGAGAGGGCTTGGGCTTGTTCATCCAACGAGAGTTTATCATATTAGCACATTTGTCAAATGTAGAAGCATACATACGCTCAACACGTTCTCTCGTTTTGTAAATCATCTTCTCATGTGAGGGAATTCCAAATACTTCGCCAATAGCTGCAGGCGTGAGGTTGGCGAACAACTTGCCATCTGATGAACTGATAGTCCTTCGCTCTGGGTTGTAACAGTTAGCACACTCCATGATCAATTCGGGACATTGAATGGCTAGTGGAAAACCAGCAGCTGCATATAGTCCACTCCTGAAAAATATTATGCCAAGTGATTGATTGACAGTGGCCTCCAATTCCCATCATTCGGCATTTGAAAGCTTCCATATTGAAACAACCCAAATTTGTATCAGCCAACTTTCCCAACTTTGAAGCAAACTTCAACTCTGGCAGGAAAGACTTGCTCAGCGTCTTGATCACAACCTGTCTGGACACATTTGCCTTGTTGGATTCGACATTATTTTCCTTGCCAGTCGCTCTTACTTCAGCCATTCTGCAAAAACAAAAGATAGTCATTAGAATTTAACTTAGAAAAATCAAATCACATCAGGGCCACCAGCAGATTTTCGAAAATGAGAAGCTGCAGCACTAAATTTCAACTTCAAACATCAACTCCTCCTGCAGCACTTCGAACTCTCAACACTTACAAAATTTTCTTGCAGCAAAAACACTTCAGCACTTAGAAGAATTCGACCCAAGCTTGCTTCAGCACTTCTCAGCTTCAAATTTATCCCTCCTCAAAGCTCAACTTTGGCTTCAGCACTCTCACAACTAGAGCCCAAGTTCGAATTTCTTCACCAAGTTTTAGCTTGCACTTCAACAACTGATAAAGAAAATGAAAATCATCTCAATTCTTATAGCCAAGTCGATTTCTAGAAGGAGCTAAGTTTAGCCAGTACATTCAAATTTCGATTTTCCCTCCTCAAGCAGCTGCAACACTTGGCATCTGGCGTCTAGAATATTTTGACCTTCTAGAATTTCAAGAAGATTCATCGGTCTAGGTGTACTTCACTAGCATTTTTAAATCATCTTTTGAAAATATTAAATTCAATTGCATCCCCCTCAATAAATTCATTCCACCAGCTGAGGCTTTGACATTTTGATTTTATCCACCTCTGAAAATTTTGATCAAAATCATCTAGGCAATCAATTTCATCTTCACCAATCAAGGCATTTCATCTTCAAAAAGAACACTTCTATTCCTTGCCTTAGAAAATTTTAAATTTTTACTTAGGAAATCCCATTATTCAGGCACCCATCAAAAAAAATCTTCATCTTAAAATCCTTGGCGAGGTGTGGAGAATTTTAAAATCAATTCTTTGTCGAAAATATCTAGTACCCAAAAGAAAATTCCCCTCAGAAAACATCAAATTCATGGGTCTATAGACGAAGGGATACTTTTAATTTTTGAATTTTATACCTTAGAAAAATATTTTCATCAAAATTCATTTTCATTCTTCATCTCTGGGCGTATTTTTCTTGCTTTGCCTTGACAATTTTCTTCAACCTCATGAAGCTGGTGCATTTTGATGTGTCCACTGCCAATTCACACATGCCTTAGTAAATTTTATCATCCTCTCTCAGGCTTAGGCGTATTTCTCTAGGGGAGGAGAGACTTCAATACTTAATTTTTTTTTATCATTTCCATGAGCATGGGCGCATATAGGGGGTCTAGGAGGAATTTTGAACACCTTAGATAATCTTTCTCCCATCCGTCTTTCTCCAGTCATGGGCGCATTTGAGGGTGTGAGGAGGAATTCCTAACACTTAGCATTTTGTTCACCACTATCTCTCTTCACTTTGGGCACATTTTGCTTGGGGTGGAGGAATTAACAATACTTAACACTTTTTCCTAGAGTCACTTTGAACTTGGGCACATTTGGGGTACAGAGGAGGAATTTACAACACTTAGAAAAATTTTCAACGTCCTCCATAGCCTAGCAAGTTGGGCGCATTCAAGGGGTCGAGGAATTTCCACTTGCCTTGGAATTTTTTCATCACCATCTCTCTCCTTGGGCGCATTTGGCATGTTGTGGAGGAATTAATGACGCCTTGAAACTTTTCTAAAGAGATTTCCATCATGGGCGCATTTGGCATGTCAAGCAAGAATATCCCAACGCCTTGGTTACTTTTTCTTCACACCTCTTGGAGATGGGCGCATTTTGAGGGTCGAGGAATTTACACTTTGCCTTAGCCATTTTCTCACCCTATTTCTCTCCTTGGGCGCATTTGGGGTGTGGAGGTGGAATTTAACAACACTTAGAAACTTTCTTCACCTTGGCTTGATGAGGGCGCATTTAGGGGGTGGTGAAGGAAATTGCAATGCCTTAGAAACCTTTTTTTTTCATGTCCTTCATAGCTAGATAACTTGGGCGCATTTCATGACCCCAGCAGGAATTAACAACACTTAGCATATCCTCCAATGGCAAGGTGACTTGGGTGCATATGAGGGCGGGAGGAGGAATTCTCAGACTTCAAAAAAAAATTTATCACCTCTGCCAGTCATGGGCACATTCTAGAGGTCAAGCAGGAATTTTCTTGGACTTCAAAACTTTTTCATCCTTCTGCCAGTCATGGGCGCATTTCAGAGGGTGAGCAGGAAGTTTCTCAGACTTCGACATTTTTTAGCTTGCTTGCCCTGGTTTGCTATATTTAGTAAGTTTCTGATTTTCACCCTTCTGAAGCTTGGATTAATCTGAAATTTTAACCACAGGATCCTCATGATCCAATTGATCTGTTCACATTACCATCTCGTGCTGACTTGCTATTTATAGCATGTTTTTGGAGGTGATTTACTATTTATAGTAACTGCTTGATTTCAGGACTCCTGCAACTCTATTCAACTTGAAATCTGACTGACGTGATCCTCATGGGTTGACTTGCCTGTTCACACTGGCGCCTTGCGCTGACCTGCTATTTATAGCCTGTTTCCAGAGTGCCTTACTATAAATAGTAAGTGCTCAGATTGCCTTCAAATTTTACCAGTGGATTCCTTGAAAGATACTAATTGCAATGCGATACACCAGTTTTCGGAGATTCTGGCATTTGACCCCTCATTTTAGGTCCCGAAGCTGGAAACCTTAATCTGACTTGCATGTCAATCAAATGATCTTCGTTTGACCCCGTTTCTGTTGCATGTCACCCTGTTCGTGATACTGAGGTGTTGGGCAGTTTCCAGAGTGATCCTGCTAAAAATAGTAAGTCCTTGAAAAAGTGACCAACTCTGCTTGCATGTCACCTTGCTGCGTAGCTCTTGAAAAACCCATAAAGAATAACCTGACATGCACTGAAAAGTCCTGCATGCAAACCCTAAAAATAGCCTCTGAAGACAGCTCCTGAAAAAGGTCCTAATTGTGGTTTGCATGTTACATCACTCCAAAGCTTTTGAAAAACCCACAAAGAATATCCAGACATGCGTTGAAGACTCCAACATGCAAACCCTAAAAATAGCCTCTGAAGCCTGAGTGTTGAAAGTTATCGTCTCATCTTGCATGTTATATCACCGCATAGGTCTCGGAAAACCCAGAAATATTCTCCAGACATGCACTGAAAAACTTCACATGTAAACCCTAAAATCTGCTTCTGAAGGTGATACTTGCTAAAAATAGAAAGTTGTCAGATCTGGCTCAAATTTTGCAGACAAGCAGTTTGACGTGTCCTGGATGCAGTGTAACAGTTAGAACTTCAAAAGTGCTGAGAAAATTCGATCTATCTTCTCCTTACAAATATATCTGTCTTATTAAACTGCTCCAGCATCTCTCGACAATTCTACTTTGTCTTTAGCTTCAAATTTTATTTTATCGAGCTTCTTTAAGCAATATGATGCCTTACCTTAAATGTTCCATTTCTTATCTTATTGACAAATCCCATGCGATTGTTTGTCTTTCCTCCCTTTGTCTTATCTTTGCATGAGCTAGCATGCCTTTTTTTAATTCAAAATTATATATACGACTTCCTACATGAAGCGCTTTCACCAATATTATATTCCCTTTGACTTTCCTATTTACCAATATAATGATATTTTTCCAAATTCTAAATAATCTGATGTAACCGAATTCCTCAAAGTCTCCAATTGCTGTAAAGCCACAATTTCTCACAAATGCCAAAAGCCTCCACAAATAGAAATCGATCTAAGCAGAGAATAATGTTCATGCTGCCAATAATCGATCCCAATACTACAAAATGGCTAAACTGGATTTTCAATAAAACAACCAAACTTCTTCCAATCTCCACAAACTTGGTCAAAGACCATTATGTTTGTAATAATTGAATCAACGAGATGCAACCTCTCTCCACAACTGCAACAAAATGCCAAAAGCCTCCACAAATAGAAATAATCTGATGTAACCGAATTCCTCAAAGTCTCCAATTGCTGTAAAGCCACAATTTCTCACAAATGCCAAAAGCCTCCACAAATAGAAATCGATCTAAGCAGAGAATAATGTTCATGCTGCCAATAATCGATCCCAATACTACAAAATGGCTAAACTGGATTTTCAATAAAACAACCAAACTTCTTCCAATCTCCACAAACTTGGTCAAAGACCATTATGTTTGTAATAATTGAATCAACGAGATGCAACCTCTCTCCACAACTGCAACAATAAACCAGCTGCCACAATTGTGTAATGCAATAATAAACCAATTACTGCAAGTGGAATGATGATGCAATAATAAATCAGCTATTGCACCCAATCAGCTTAATACTCAGAACTGCAATAATACAACAACTATTGCAATTGATTGAATCCTTCAATGAAGCACAAGTAGAAATTTCTCAACAACTCTAGCTAGGTTTGATGTTGCACAACTGAAACCAGTACCTTAGAGTCTTCAAACCCTCAGGCAATGCAAAGAATTCAAGCTTTCTTACCAAATTGGTAATGAGAATATAATGTCCCTTGCTAGATTTGACCTTAAACTTGCTGATTAGAACCTTGGGAATTTTGTCAAACACTTGTCAAGCGTTAACTGAACATGCTGATGTAAACTCTTTGATGGTTTTTGATGTTTTGAGAGTGCATATGCATTCATAAATCTCTAACTAAGATGTGCAATTGACTGATATGAAATGAGTATGCAAGCAACTATCAATGTATGACTTACCAATGCAATTATATGACTGAAAATATGCATCTACAGCCAAGGGACATTAATGCAAACACTTGGCAAGCATCCTAGATGACTGAATTCTTATGTAATAATGCAACTATAGCAATGATCATTATACCAAACACTTATCATGGAATAATAGAATGTAAATGATGACTTCCAGCTATTGGAATTTAGACAAACAATTGTCTTGCAAACTGAAATGAATGCTACAACTGATCAAAGATGCATTGCCAAGATTTTGGCTTACAAGATCATGCTATTACAATGCCTTAGTAGAATATGCACATGCAGCCACTAAATGGCAGCTGCTAATCATGAACCTAAAGGCTGATGTAAATATACAAATGTCATACAAGAACCTGATTATATGAAGCGCCCTTGAGAAGTGGTGTTGTGGCAGCCTTGCCGAATGGATATGAGTCGTCAACTTGCCAAATCAAACCTCTAATGGAGCCGCCCCTGTTCCGGTCTGAATACTTCCCAAATAAATAAATGACAACATATGACTCTCCTTTTAAGCTTCTCAAATCATTGCCATACTCTCTAGAAGGCAGCGCCTCAGTACCCAAATGCAATCGATGTGTGCTCTGCTCAATATGAATAAAATCATGGGTTCTATATTTGCAGCAATTACCTGAAAATGGTGCTACTAATCGAACCTCCTCAATGCCAAGTCGTCTCCTCTAATGAAGCAACTTATCGTCAATGATTTCTTCAAATTGAATCATTCAAATGTTCAACACAAATTGAAAATGTGTTCTCAAATAGCTGCAACAATACATCAGCTGTTGCAAAACCCTTATTCAGAAAAGTACAATAATACATCAGCTATTGTACTCAAATAAATTCCACAATGAAGCACAAATGGAAAGACTGAAATATCTTCCCCAATCTCCAGCTAGGCTTGATATTTCACAAACGAAACTGGGACTCTAGAGTTTTCAAACCCTCGAGCCAATGAAAGCATTCAAGCTCTCTTTCTACCATGTGGGTATGTAAGAAGTAATAAAATCCAAATGCGCTTGAATGACTAACAATGAGCTTCTTATATACTTTTTCTAACCCATCTCCAAGAAGCTTTTAGAAATATTATTATTTTATTATTTAGTGACTTTTTGATATAATATTTTATTTAGTCACTTTATTAAATTAATTAAATATAAAGTCATCCTTAAGATACTATTTATTGGAATAACTTTTTAAATAATTAATCTAATATCTCCACTTTATTTAATTAAAATAATCAATTAAGCTATCCTTTTGATATATTATTTCTTTTGGACAACTTAATCAATTAATTTAATTAAATCACCATACTTCCAATTCGGGGACATGACAGAGAAATGAATTCCAAATCAAGCATGCCCAAATGCCAAGCCAACAACTCCTTATAAATATTTCTCCAAGACTTCCAAGAAGCTTGTAGAAATAATATTATTTTATTCCCTTAAATGACTTTATGATATAATATTTATTTTAAGTCACTTTATTAAATTAATTAAATATAAAGTCATCTTTTAATTTTACTTTATTGAAATAACTTTATAAATAATTAATTTAATAATACCTCCCTTATTTCTCCTGTTTAGCCTTCGGGAATAAATAAAGGATAAACAATCCTCAAGGTGGTTATCGAAAAGGGAACATGACAGCCCTCCCTTCCCGAAATTGCTT
Source organism: Sequoia sempervirens (assembly GCA_007258455.2). NCBI lineage: Eukaryota > Viridiplantae > Streptophyta > Pinopsida > Cupressales > Cupressaceae > Sequoia > Sequoia sempervirens. The sequence continues at coordinate 27,309,612 of VDFB02000009.1, read as the reverse complement.
GTCCCCAAGCAATTGCAAACCGATATGATGAAGAATCTGCTCATCTATCCACGTAGCATCCTCTGCTGGCAATCCTCTTCATCTCACCAAATATCTCCTAACCACCTTGTTCCTCAATCTCTTCTCCTGAGTATCAACAACCTCCTTTGGAATTAGGACCAAATGTCCCTCCCCATCAATCAATGGCAGCTCCGTGGAAGAAGTAATCCGCTGTCCAAGTGCCTTCCCGAGGCACAGAACATGAAACACACTGTGTATCCTATTGCTCTCTAGCAGTTCCAACTCATAGGCTACCTCCCCAACACACTTGATGATTCTGTAAGGTCCATAGAATCGAGACTTGAGTTTCCTCGCACTGCTCTTCCTCAAGGAAGACTGCCTCTAAATCTGTAACTGAAGGTAAACCAAGTCTTCAATCTCAAATCTATGCTTAACCCTATGCTTATTAGCAAATGTCACCTACTGATTCTGTGCCACCTGCCAACTGTCTTAGAGTGCTTGCACGCTGTCCTGTTTCCCCTAAATGCCATACTTAGCTTTAGGAGTTCTATACTTCCCAAAAGTCAAGTCAAAACCTATCCATTTGAATAACTCCTCAACAAGGCACTTAGGAACTCACTGTCTATGTCACCACCTAAGAGTCTCGACAACCCATGCAATCTGATGATCTCTCTAAAAAACAACTCTGCCGACCAAGAACTGTAGTGATGAACCTCGGGCATCCATAAACAAACTTCGCCTGGATCCCATGAACAAGCTGGAAATCCATCCATCTCCACACCAACTGACTTCTGTTGCACCACTTTGATAACCCCTAGAGTCCAATTGACCCAAATCTCAAACTCCTGCATTTGTAAGCATTCGACTAGAGAGAACGAAGTGAGAGACTTGGACTCATCACTTGAAAACATATCATACCAAAGTGAACCCGTACACCTCTCATTCAACCTAACTCTCAAACAAATCCTGCGTATGTGGGTTGAATGAAAACTGATGAGCACACCTCATAATGCAATCGAGGTGAAACTCCCCTAATTGCACTAATGGAATACCAAAGTGGTCATGTGTATCCCATCCAATATTGCCATCACCAGAAGAAGACTCACAATTCACAGCTGGATGAGTTGGTCTTGCAGCAATTTCAGCACAACCCTGTGCGACCCTGACAATAAGACCTCTGTCAAATAACAATTGCAAGTGTCCTGACTCACTATCAGGAGTGGAAAGAATACCATCATGAGTTCCCTCAAACTCCTGAAAAGATGTTGAAACAACACCGGGGTCCAGTGTGCAAGACTGAGAAAAACCGTCTTCTTCTGACAAGACTAACCAATGTCAATCTCAAAAGTACCAATATAGAGCCTAGTGCTGAAGTCTACAATGATGCCTGAACCTGTAGCCAAGACTGATGTATTTGTATCATCAATGATCCAATCCACACTAAATGGTCTCCTGCAGACGTGAGACACCCAATGAAGGTGCATAAAAACATATACCAACATCTATCAAGCTATAGATGAAACACATTGTGTATCCTACTGCTCTCTAGCAGTTCCAACTCATAGGTTACCTCCCCAACACACTTGATGATTCTTTAGCTCTCTAGCAGAACAAGTGAGAGCATTCACATCCGGCAGGCTTGTTGCAGCCTTTACCCATCCTAGAGAAGTGGGAAAGTGTTTCAATCGATTTTATCATCGGTCTACCCAAGGTTCATGGTAGGGACTGTATATATGTGGTTGTAGACCGTTTGACTAAATATGCTCATTTCTTTTCCATATCCTTGGACTACAAGGCACCACAAGTTGCAGAATTATTTTTCAGAGAGATTTTTAGGCTGCATGGGTTGCCGAGGTATATAGTCAGTGACAGGGACAACAGGTTCCTGAGTGTTTTTTGGCATGAATGATTCAGGTTAGTAGGGACAAAATTGACTCCAAGCACGTGCTATCACCCTCAAACAAATGGTTAGACTAAGATTGTGAACAAGTGGATTGAGGGTTACCTACGTAACTACATCTCAAGACAATAGAGAGCATGGATTAAGTGATTGCACTTGGGTGAGCACTTTTACAACACTTATCACATGTCGATTGGGATGACACCCTTTAGTGTGTTGTATGGTTATGATGCACCTTCTTTTAGGGACTTGGCTTTTGGGAAAAGCAGAGCTCCTAAAGCCAAGGATTGGATTCAGGCGAGCTAGGACATTCTAAAGGCTCTCAAGGATAATTTTGCAAACAGCTCAAAATCAGCAGAAGACATATACAAATAAACACAATGTTGAGCATAGCTTCGAGGTGGGAGACTTGGTTTTCCTTCTTTTACAACCCTACACGCAGTCTTCGTTGAAGAAGAGAAGTGCAAACAAACTCAAGCCTCAGTTTTATGGGGCCTTAGAGGATCATCAGACGTGTGGGGGAGGTAGCCTATGAGCTGGAACTACAGGAGAGCAGTAAGATTCATAATGTGTTTCATGTTTCATGCCTCAAGAAAGCACTTGGACAGCAAGTTACTTCATCTTCAAAGTTGCCTCCATTGGATGGGGAGGGACATTTGGTTCTAGTTCTTGAGGAGATAGTGGAGACACAGAAGAGGTGATTGAGAAACAGGGTGATCAAGGAGTATTTGATCGGGTGGAGAGACTTGCCAGCAGAGTACACAACTTAGGAAGGTGAATAGATACTACAACATCCCAACTTGCAATTGCTTGAGCGAAAGCAATCTTGAGAAGGGAAGCCTGTAATGTCCCCTTCTCCGTGACCACTTAGAAAGCTATTTTAGCCTTATTAATTCCCGAAGGTTAAAGGCATAATAAGGGAATTCATTTATTTAATTATTTAATATTTCTTGGGGAAGAAGATAAAGATAAAAGGTAATATTAAGTGATTAATTAAATAAATTTATAAAGTGACTTTAAGTGAAATATTTAAAAGATAATTTTTTTAAGTCACTTTATTATTTTGAGCGGGAAATTAAAGTGAGTATTATAAAAAGGCGTTTGGGGGTTCATTTTCATTCATGCTTGGATTATTTTCTTACTTTTCATTTGGAGAGCTTTTTAAAAGCTTCTTTGGTCTGTGGTTTGGAAACCCCAGGGCACCAATTTCAGTAGTGGAACTAATCTACCCTAGCTGGATTGGGGAGGAAGTCACTCAGGTTTTCTATAGGGCTTTATTAAAATTTGGTGGGTCTCTTTCAAAGACCAAATTGGAGGATTTCGATTACTTTCAATGCAGAGTTTGGACAAGGGTTTACATTTTTCTTTCTATTGCTAGGCACCACCCCTTCTAAGCTTCAGCTATCACATTAGATATCTACTTGTCCTTCTGTCAAGCACTCTACCATCTGGGTGTTGGAATTTATGAGCCTAGTATTTCTGTATTGGACGCCATTTGCTAGTAATGGGTGCATATTTCTGTACGACGTGGGAACAATGAAGGTAAAGTGTTGGTATTGAATCTTATTGGCAAAGGCGAGCTTATTGGAGTTTATGTTGGATGTTTGAGGAGTGTAAGCTTACACAAGAACATAAGCGCTATTGAATCTCTCATTGGGCATTGAATGCAAGGTGTCTGAAACCCTAGACAAGGCGTGTACTCTATTCCTGCCTGGTGTGGAGATCTGAGACTATTTCGCTGTCATTGGAGGTGTCTAATGCTCACGTCTTTTGCTTATACCCTTCCAATGAGGGTTCCATAACCTGGGTTCAATGTTATCAGCAACTGTGGAGGTAATTTCTGGAGTGTACATTGGTTTTGTGTCTGTCTTGGAGCAGGTTGAGCTCTTTCTTGGCATGTAGCGTCATTCTTACCAGGTCTGAGCACTTTCATTCATTATAATTTGTTGGTATCTTGGTCTGCGATCACAATATATGCTAGAGGGAAGAGTCTAGTGTTTGCTGTTGTAAACTGAGTCTATTGTTCATGTATTACAGACCTTGTAGTACTCCGAAAACTACATATCATACTGTTGTTTCAGTCTTAATACTATTTATGTGTAATGCACATGCTGTCACAAAGAGTCCTTGCAGAAAGGTTTATTATTCTAATGCTGTCACAGACTTTGGTTAATAGAAACATTGCTTAAATGTACTGCTGTCATTGAAATGCAAAGAAAATATGTTAAATGCCCAGTAACTGCTCATGTTTATATGTTCTTTCTATTGAATGTCAATACTTCATGCATTATATCTATCATTGTTTGATAAAATGAAGTCTATCAAACTAAAACAATTGGAAAAACTTTGCACCTCCCGGAAAGGATCTTTACGAAAACCCTAGGCATTTGACCCTATGAATCCACATGCCCAACAAGAGGTGCGGCCTACTTGGAAACCACATGCGCTAGTGGATGAACCAACAATAACAAACAGCAATAAACCTCCTGATCTGCTATATTCTCCTTTGTATGTCTGAAATGATTGATTTTCTGATTCCAATGAAGCTTAATGATAGCCCCTGAATGAGATTATCCAATTAAGTGCCCTTCGGTGATCTTTTACACCCGCAAACACTCCTTTTTGAAGGATTTAGTCCTTAGAAGAGATATAGCTTTCAACCAGCAAACCCTTGCTCAGTTCTTCTCAAAATCTGTGCAAATAACAATGAATGAATAAAAAGCATTACATATGCTTTTTATATCTCCTCCAAATCCCCACACCCCACTTGGCCAAATAATTCCTTTTTATTAATATTTACTTTTGATGACATTTCATAAAGTTGACATTAAAATATAATACTTTATTTAAATGTCTTATATCACCCTTTTAACTCTTCATAACGCCATATTATAAAGTCACCAATTAAATAATATTATTAAACTTAACTTTAGTAATATAAATTAAACCATTAACTCCCTTAATAACACCAACGCCAACTCATGGGAGTAATTCATCAACATTTTCCAGATATAGGCATGATGAGAGCTGTCCAAACCATGACTTACTAAAAATAGTAAGTATGAGCAATACAACCAAGTGTCTTACTAAAACTAGTAAGTGTTGGGAAAAAAGTCTAGAATGGCCTCCAGAAGGCACACCACAAATAAGTTAAGACACTGAGCTGAAGAGTACTGAAATAAACACCAAAGGGCCTGCTGAAGAACCATAGATCGCCGTTAAAGGGGTCCCCTAAATACCATGTTAGCCTACGGGGAGTAGTTGGTAGACTAACCACTACACCTGTCAACTGCCTAGGAAAAGGGGACATTACAGTTGGGGTTTGAAGGTTTTTGTGAACATTTCAGTATTCAGGCTTTAACATTCCTGCTGCTAGTTATTTTGTGCATATTTTGTCCTACTTCTTCTGAGGTTATACAGTCCAGCTGCCCTGATTTTGAGGGTTTATGCCTTTATTTCTAGGCTGTAGCTCCCTATATAGACAGGCTGAGAATATCAAGGAAGGCGTATAGAGTTTCAAAGGGAGTCACTGCTGAAAGAAACTCCTTATCTACTTCTTTCTCCACTCCCAGTCCAGCCACTTCAAGCTGTGACAGATCTGCAATAAACATTGTTTGTTTTGGGTGATAAGGAATGAATCTTTGGATTTTGGGTATCTATAATGTTCTGAACAGCTTCTGTATGCTTCCCATCAAGAACATAGTGTTATAAGCTCATTCTACACACCAAAGCAAGGGTTTCATGGCTGCCCAGCTTCAGAGGCAAGTTTGCAGCCTTGGTACAGTCACTCAGCACATCACAGCCACCATAGCAGACCATTATCAGGGTTTGTAACAGCAAAGTTATAATGTTAGGCTCATATCCACTATAAGGAAGATCTTCTGAATAAGGGAGTCAAGGTGTGAAGAGGTGATGTGGGAGCCAAGTGGGATCACAGGAGTTGTTTCCTCAGTCAAACAAAGTCTGCTTAAATTAAAGGAAGGGTCACAGCCTTTGGAAAAGAGTTTCATTCCCAAATAAAGTCACAGCAGGTATGAAAGTTTCATTATCAGCTGCCCATTCCAAGTTAGATCATCCCAAACTTCAAAACTTTAACTTCAGGTTCTGGTTTAAAGGTTAGAGAATTATCGAACTCCATTTGTATGTGAATAAAACTTTGCCAGCTGATAATAAAATATATCAGAAATTTAGTGAGTGAGAAAATATTTAAAAATTGTCATTGTTCCTCTATTATGCTATTGAAACTGAAAGTAATTTCTATTTATGCATTGCAATCTATATTGTTATCTTGCTTAAAATTGCAAAAATCATATAAAGTCAGCAGTTAATCAGTCACAGTATTTTGTTATACATTTGAAGAAATTCAAAAAAAAAATATTGAGGAACTTTACAGATTTTTCCATATTAATTTGTCTCCAACTGCATGGAAAATAAGTTCCTGAGCATCAAGTTCTTGGAGAACCATAACAGGTTTCTTGGGTAGGTGGTGTCCCATGGTGTAGATCTCCTTTGATTACAAGAACACTCCCAGATCAGAAATTTTCAGTCCTATGATATGGAAAACTGTATGACCCTCATGCTTTTAGCAAGCTTGAAGCTCTGGAAAGCCCAACTGATAGTGGAGGGAGCCCATTCCAATTGCCATTCCAGAAGTTTATTGTTTCTCCTATCTCTGTTTGCCTAGAGAAGTATTTTCTGAGATGCTCCACTTCTTGAAATTAACAGTTTGCAGGGCCTGAAAGAGGGGAAACTTTATTGCAATTTGTATTGGTCATCAGAGAACCCAAATTTTGTAGCAATCATGTTCTGGACAACTGTATTAGGATTATTTGGAATTCTGCAGGACGGATAAAATAATGATACATTCATTTTGATAGTCTTAGACTCTTAAGGGACTTCGGACCAAGTGTGCTTACTTCTTTGTCAAATATAGAGGAAAAATTTTGAACTCTGACTGTTATGTCTAGGAGCTTTGATTATCCTTCAACCCACTATGCAATTCTTTTATCTTGTCAAAGGTGTCAAGGTTAAATAATCTATGCAAAGTATCCCTTAGCATTAAATCGATTGGATTCCTGATATGTCTTTTTGGGAAGCAATTTGCATGCACGGTACATTTCCTTTTCTTTGTTTATTTGGACTTTAAGATGCTTAGTCACAAGAACTCAATAAAAGGTCTTCAGAATAGAAACAGGTTACTTGGCTGAAGAATGAGCACAAACATACACAAAGAAAATCATTTCAATGAAATTCCATTTGCAAAGCTTTTTTGTGACTAGAAAGGATATTTTCTAAGCTTGATAAAAAAATTTATACCTCATTGCTTGTGGGATGGTGAAACAAGAGCCGACTGGCATGTAAGTGGTAGCCACAATCTCCAGGCAGAGCATTCAGAGGTTTTTCATAGCCACTGCAAAATATGTTAAGTATATAATTGGACACAGGAAAATATTTTTAAATTTGCATACATACATATATATATAGGTATGTATGTATATGTACTAGAAAAGATTTCAGAGAGAGAAGCTGTACACTCAAATTGATACCAAAATGGAAAAACTCCAAAGAAAGAACAAAAAATATTAACCAAATGAAAAAGCAATAAGTTTATAGTGAAATCCACTATCCAAGAAAGTCCATTCCTTTTCAAACAAAAAAAACAAAGATAAAATGCCACATGGCATGATTCCTTCAAAACAAAGAGCCATCTTCAATATAATCGTCTATTTCTAAAGCACAGATGAACTGTGTGATGTTAAAATTATATTGTATTGTACTTTCACAGACCAAGAGAGGTCTATACTTCTCCATTTTGACTACACCTTTTGGAAAATGTTCAAATTAGATAATAATACTAGGAAAGGATTTATTGGATCAGTATCAAGGAAGCCATCTATTAGAATGATCACTTCTATTAAGCAAGATTTATCAGATAATCCTTGGCTATTCATGCATGCTAATGATCTTGACCCCTTTTTTGTTTGTTAGATTAAAATTTTAAGCTTAATTGATCGCATTGCAGATGGAACTTCTAATTATTACTTCTCCATGTTGGGAACAGTTTTCACCTCTTGGATTGTTAATGTTATTTTCCTGATGACAATTTGGTCTCTTTGGTATGTTCTTGATGAAATTCAATGCCTTTTCTTTTCCTTCAAGGAACCATGAATGCATGGTTTCTGAGGAAACCCATCACAGAAGTAGTGTAAATTGAGCCTACAGAGATTGAACTGAATGAATTCTCTCTACCCCTTTACTACTACAAGAGATTTATACACATCTTATCTTCTACTATTGTGAGAATGCCATGGTCTGTCCTACTGCTCCCTTTCTAATATCTTTCAAATATGCAATGACCAAAGATCAAGTACAATAATCAGTCCTTAAACCAAAATTTCCATCAAGAATGGCAAATGATTGTTTTCAGAAAATGAAAATCCATACAAACTGCATTTTTCATTGGAAAAAAATAGAGAAATACCTCTAGGTCCTCAATATTAGAGCTGTGATCTGCATATTTATTGGAATTTACCCAGGCCCAAACACTTTGAAACATTGAATTCATGAAAACTGGAAACCTGCTGGATCTGTCCCTTTCTCATGATGCCCAAAGGATACTTCATGATGATTGCGTAAAAAGAAATGATAAAAAAGTAAAACTTTGTTCCAGAGAGCTCCCTGGTTCTATAACAAATCAAGCTCATTCATGAATTCATGAGTCCCAGCTTATAATCTAACAATGATTTTGCTATGACTGTTCTAGTGTGGTGAAATAATCCACTTATAATTTTTCAATTTTCAGCAACAACAACTTCAACAAGCACACATCAGCATTAGCATAAACTAAACAGTTGCTGAAAGTAACCCTACACCAAGAGTGTTCACTCAAACCCAAGGTGGGAGAGGTGATATCACATGGCGTCGGGGATCATTAGTCTCAAATGAAATGAGTACAATGCTGGAAAGTAAAGTATGCAACTCGACCACTTTCAGTGGGAGTAGATTGACGACATAGCCGATCAACAAATGAGTAATGCAGTACAAAATGTAAAGACAGCAAGGCCTGTTTCTTCCACCAATGGTGGGAATGATAATGCTTAAACTGAAAGTAAACAAGGCGGCATAACCATCCTCTTCTACTAAAAGTGGGAATACAATAGGAAATGCAGAAATATAAAGAGTTGATCAGTACTATTGAAACAACTTTACAATATGATCAAAATCTGCAAGTAACCAGTATTCAAAGCTGCATAGGAAGTTGCAAATGTTATTATATGATCTCCAAGCATCAAAGACTCATCTAGTATGAAAACCCACACTAAAATCTCCAACTTCTACAAACTAAAATGACAGACCAGCAAACTGAAAACTACAGACCAGCAACTATGAAACTCACTAAAATGCACATAACTCCCTCAAAACAACTCCAAATGACATGAAACCAAATGCAATGCACTCCTAGGACGATGGCGACCAATCCAGAACTGAGAAACTGCAACAAATTGAAGTTATTTTTTTTTCTAAAGTTTTCTAAGACTTCCTAGGCAAGAATACAGCTTGGTAAAGGGCAACCAGCTAGATAAAATCATAGACATCTCCAAAAAATCCCAAAACTTGCACAAAGGGGCACCCAAGGCCAAGGAAGAGATATGACGAATACCTAGAACCAAAAAAAATTTGCCCAAGGAGCTACGAGTGAAAATCTACTTTAGCTACACCCAAACCAACAACCTGTAAACTGACAAAACACACCAAAAGACATCAGAAAACATCAAAAGACTCTATTACAATATGCTCAATTTGCTTTCAAGAGTTAAGAACAGCCTCTAACTTAGCTAGTTGCTATCTTTCAAGCAAGAAACCAAGTCGAAGCTAGGAGGTATGCATTCCTCAAAGCAAACCACTCACCATTTTGGCAACATAACATTATAATTTCTTCATGGATGAGAAATGAAGGAGCAAAAGCCTCATTATATAGATTTGATATGATTCTCCAAAAGCTTCTAGAAGGGGCGCCCAAATTCAAATTACAATTCCCTCCAAAATGGATCCCAACTCAAATGCAATTCATTTCATTTCCTCCAAGTCATCCACTTCAAGGGACCCATAAACTTTATTAAAATTGCAAATATTCTTCAAGTAGGCGTCCCAAGTATTAAAGAGAAAAACTTTATAAAATAATATCATCTCAAGGCTACGCGTCCCAAATAAAGCATTAAAATATGACTTTATCAATTCTTCAATAAATCGTCCTTCAAACCTTAGCCAAGAATACTTAAATATTTTACCTCCACCAAAGGACGTCCAACTGTCATGTTCCCGAATTGGAGGTATGGCGATTTAGTTAAATTAATTAATTAAGTTGTCCAAATTATCGATATTTTATGGGGATAGCTTGATTGATGATTTAATTAAATCAGGACTTAATTAAATTAATTATTTATTAAGTTATTCCAAAAAAATAAAATATCAAAAGGGATGACTTATTATTTAATTAATTTAATAATAAAAAAAAGTGACTTAAGTGACTTAATAATAAAATAATAAAGTCACTTAAGGAATAAAACAGGAATCTTCTAGAAGCCTTTTGGTGATGAGGTTGAAAAAGTATAAAAAGAGGCTTTGGCTATGCATTTGAACATCTTGAGTTGAATACACCTTTTCTACTACACTGTTGAAGCTGAATGCTTAGCTTGTTGATTTCTAGTCTTTGTTTGTGAAAGACCAAACCTAGCTAGTTAAGTGCCAATTTCGGTTTTGCAATGCCAACCCTAGTTGGATATTTGAGGGAGTTACTTCAGACTTCCAATTTGTGCTTCAATATCAAAAATTTGTGGCCATTGGCCAAATTTTGGAGATTGGAGGAGAAATCAATTTATCATAAGTTGCAGATTTTGTTGAAGCAATTATCAGTATTAAGGACGGCGATTTTGTTGAAGAAAGATCATAAAGGTGGAGAGTTCGATTTACAGCATGTTGGCTGCCAAGAATTCGAATTTGTATGACAAGCTGGGCGCTTTGAGGATGGCTGCGATTTCATGAAGGAAAGCAAATAAAATTCTCAGAAAATTCCAAAGGGGTCGACTTGCATATAAGAAGAAGGGCGCTGCACTTTTGAGGCTGTAGAAGTCTTATTTCAAGAGAATTGAATTGATCTTTGGCTGCTAATGTATTTTCCAGGTTCCTCCATTTTAGTTTATGTATGGCATTTAGTTGGTATTTGCATATAGTAATCATTTATTGTTGTAAGTATCACAAAGGTGTTGTATTGCAAACATTTCTTGGCAAGAAACATCCATTGTAAAGCTGTGTACTTACAACAAGTTGCATTTTCAGTCATAGGAGATAAATTAGATATTTATGTCAGCACTATACAATCAGCTTGTAATCACAAGTCATTGTAAGACAAAGATATTGCATTTGAAAGCTATAATAGATATAATCGAATTGCATTTAGTTTGTACTCTTCAACATTGGCAATACAAATTGGAGGCATAAGGAGTTTGGCTGCAATATGTATGACAAAATGTCATAGTGTTGTAGGTGGTTACTTGCATTAGCAAATTGCATGGAAAGTGTTTGATAAAATGTCCCTTCTATGTAATTGCATTTCTCTAAATTAGTATGCATGCCAAGTGTTTGTAGAAATGTTCCTTGGTTTACATTTTACATCAACATTTCATATATATGCATTTGAAAATAGAAAAAGAAAGTGCATATCATCTTAGGACAATTAGTAGATGCTTAGAATCATTTGGAGAGCATTTATATCTTATTTGCATTCCTCAAAAGCATTTCAAATACAATCTGAAATCAATTACCAGCAAGTTCAAGGTTGCAAGCGAAATGTTTGTCAAATTGTCTAAGGCAGAAAATTAGAGTTTATACATCAGATTTGGCAAGGCACTTTACACCAACACTAACTCCAACTTGCCAAAAATAGCTCCAAGAATGCTGGAAAGACCAACTGCCCAATCTAACCTGCCGGAAATAGCCACTGCCCCAAATTGCTGCTAAAAGTACCACTGCCAAAAATATAACTTACTAAAAATAGCATACTACTAAAAATAGTAAGTTGTTCCAAACTCAATTTGAGCACAAACTGAGCAACTATCGTAACTTACTAAAAATAGTAAGTTCTGAAAAGTTCTCTGATTCAATTTCATGTCACATCATCGTGAAACTCTCTGAAAACCCAAAAGGTATCCAGAATTAGAACTATAAAACTCCAACATGCAAGCCTCCAAAACTGCCAAGGAAACAACCAAAAATGGAAGTCATTATCTCGTCATGCATGTTACCACATCCCGAAACTCTCCAAAAACCCAGAAAGCTCCACTAGACATGCATCAAAAAAACTCGCATGCAAGTCTTCAAAACCTCCTTTGAAAGTGGAAACCCTAATTTTAGTTTTTGACTAGCCTACGGGCTTCCAGAAATAGGCTATCAGACACAGAAGAGCATTTGGCTAAAATGGGGACATTACAGTCTGCCCTTCCCAAAATTGTTTGTCCTCAAGCAATTGCGCAACACTCCAACGGATCCCAAGGTCCCATGTCCACCTCTGCAAAGACCCACCATGTTGATGTTGCACCACTCTGATCACATCAGTGAAAACATCATGCCAAAACTGCACTAACCTACCTTGTAACTCCAAAATGTTACCATCAATGAAACTCAAGCTGAAAACTATGGAAGGACTGAAATCAATATCATGCAGCATCTCATGCCTAAAAAACTCTGAGTAATCGATATCAACAATGCCATTGTCTTCCTTAACTCTGGGCAACCAGGAAGGAAAGTCTGCTCAACTCGACAATGTACTCCTCAACATATCTCCTCAAGGTGTCAAGCAAAGCCACGTTTGCAAATGTGACTTCCCCAAAGCTTCTTGCAAAGAAGAGAGCTATCCTTTGCAAGAGCTCAACAAACTCATGCTCATAACTCCACATGAATCTATTGTGCCTCCATTGTGATATTCTAATACAGCCATGAAGACATCTGAACACTCTTACAGTTCCAACTTCAAGAATCTCAAAATGATAAGCCAAAGCATGTGGAAGTTCGCTGTCCTGAACCAATATAGTGAAGAAACTATCAAATTTTGCTTCACAAACCTCCATAAGATGAATTCTGAGAATAGGATAAGTTTGAAGAAACAAATAATCTATGTTGTTCATGGCTGGAGTCAGTGAAGTACAATATGATTTTAGTGCTCTACACAAGGAAAAACAACAGCACCAATGAAATTCCCAAGTGTGAGCGTGTGAGATGAGCATTGAGTTGCAAGAAATCCCCTCCAAAGTGGCTGGAAAACACACTAGAGCAATCCCCAACTGAAAACTACCACCTCTTTGACAAGTAGTGATGGACAAACTCTCCTGGACAAGAGTAACTCCACATGTAAGGTGGTTGGTCTGCCTCCAACCAGCAAACTCATGTCTCTCAAAATATGCCCTTGTCTTAGCCGAGGATCACTCCCAAGAGCAACCAATCGTTCATCTCTCCAACCCATACTCAAAATCTCTCTCCAATCCATTTGTTGATGAACAAATGAAACCATCAAGTGGCTGGTAAAGAAGGGGGCAGTACCAAAAAGTATGAAAATTTGATCCTTATCCCTCCAAAAATTCTTCTTTCCACAAGCAGTAAGCTCCATCAACCCATGTGGAGAATCCCAAGCATGGATACCCAACTAAAAATAATCTCCAACACTCTAGAAAGAAAGCATAACACATCTCTAAGTGCTGGTCAAAACCAAATGCATACTTGTGAAATTGGCATCCCCTCTAATGAACCTCTGAAACCAATCCATGAAAGCTTCAGCAACACCAGAGCATGAAACATAAGATGACTTCAAATTCAACTCCCAAAATTGACTAGCATCACCCAACCCAAGGAATGGATTGACAAGAGTGCAAACACCATGTTCTAGTCCATCTTCCCAAGTGAAAACTACATCCTCAATCCCTCTTAAGCATTCTTGATCAAACACTCTTCTTGGAAGATTATCAATTGCAAGGAGTGAATCTCCCTTATGCTTTGCTTGCAAATCTTCAATAAGCTGAAAATCACGTTCCATATTGTATTGGGAAACTTCATCGGGATCCCATTTCGTGCTATTGTCAATTCATGCTTCATCTTCCATCACAAAAAGAGGATTATCATAAGTTTCTTCTGCACCCACTTCAAAGAGAGGATTATTCATAGTTCTTTCTCACATTCAAGCCCAATTTGCTGTTCCAAATCTGCACATGCAAATTTTGATTTTCTTGTGATGCTTTCAAGGTCAAACTCCTCTTGAAGATTATCAAGCTCACCAATCACTTGCTTGATTTATTTAGCTCTTTGTGCACTCTCTTGCTCATCGAAAAGTTTGAAGTCAGCAAACTGGTCTTCAACGTCCATTAGAGCCAACTGAGTTTCTTTCAACATGTCCTTTGTTGATTCGAGTTATAGAGTGAGCTCACCAACCTTTCTCTCATTTTCTTAGAAGACACAAATGATCTTCTTTGCAACTTCAATGGCATGATCTTGATCTTCAATCAAGTGCATGTACTCAGACTTCAAGGTCTCCAAAGAATCTCTGATAAGTTGCAAATTGGGAAGAGCAACTTCATCTTTCACTTCTCTTCGTCTCTCTTCAAGATGAGCCTTCCAGTAGAGCTCTTCAATTAAACTATGAGTGCAATCAAATTGGGATACAACTCGCACTTCCCTTTCAAAGGACTCTCTGATTTGATCTTCCCACTCAAGAATATGCAAAGATGGTGGATTGTTGGTTGGCTGCTTTTCAAAATCAGAACTTTGTTTTGTGTCTTCGCTGCCCTCATAGTTGCTTCAACCTTCTTGTCTTTCACCATCAACTAGAGGAGAATGCTCAATGTCATGGAGAGGAACATACTCCACAATTTCTTCAACCCTATTTTTGCAATCAGCTTCTTAAATTGGAAAATCAGACTTGTGTTCAAAAACCTCTTTAACTCTTTCTTCTTCAAGAGCCTTAAGGTCTTCCAACTCTTCTTCCTCCTCACTGTCTCCTTGATCAAGAGTTATCGCAGCCCCAAACTCGATCAGTGATCATCAAAGAACGTTGTCCTGAAAGTTTTGGAAGCAACAAACTCCTCCTTAGTGGCTGCAACCAACTCAAGGGAATCATCATGGAGCTTTTCAGGGAAAGCTTCTTCATCAAAAACAACTTCTCCTTCCGTGGCCACCTCATAGCTTGCAATGCAATCAGAATTTTGGTCCTCATCGGGATCAAAGGGAAACTTATCCCACACAGGTTCTTTGTCATATCTTGATGCCAACACACCCAAATCCCAAATGCTAATGGGTTGATTAAGATGGTCCACAGGAAAATGCTTATCATGCTCCACTTGAAGTGTTGACTCTGTGAATAAGTCAGCTCTTGAATCACTTAAGTTGATATCTTCATTAGTAACTTCCTCCAAGAGCTTAGTTTGATGATCAAACCAAATACCACCTATGTCACCATCATTGTACTGGGAATAAGAGTCATCAAAGTTGGCTGCATTGATTACTTTATCATTTTTATCTTCAACAATGCCATCATGAATAGGTATGTTGCTGATTTCTTCATTAGCAGCCCAATGAATACCAAAGAGGTCTTCTTGGCTACTTGTCATAAATTTGTCTTGTGAAAACTCTTGAGAGGTTTGAACAACAGCAAGAGGGGAATAATCCTTTACCAAACCTTCAACAAGAAGAGGTATAAACACATTGGAATCACCACCAACATCACCATGGTAATGATCATAAGCTGGTTCAAAGACACCACTAGTATTTTCTTCATCGTGCTCTTCTACGAACTCATCCCACACAATAGTACTTCCAACATCTTCTGTGAAGCCCTTAGTCTCAAGACCTTCATTGGATAAAATCTTCATTAGGACTCAAAACTGTTGTTATGTTCTTTTCATTGAACTGATCTTCATCACTTCCTATCACATGAAATTCTAAGGGAGTATTTTGAAGTTCTACCACACACTCTTCAATTGTCAAGGTATTTTCATCAAACTCACAATCATTCTAAGGTGACATGTGCACCTTGCTTGTGCCTTCTTCAATACTAGTTGACGGATTTCTCTCTTCAACTTGCTTACTCGTGGGCTGCAAACCACAAACAGACACTTCTGCTTCTTTCTCTTTCCCTTCATCAGTAGAATGTTCTGCTTTTCCATTCAAACCTTTAGATTTTGCAAATAATTTCAAGTATGCCCCTTTAATGTCAAAATCTCCCATAAGCATGGACAACTCCTGTAACAACTCAAATATAGACTTCTCTGCAGCCATCTGACAACTGAGCTCTATCTTTTCACAGGATGGCAGGATCTTGGCTCTAATACCACTGAAATAATCCCCTTATAATTTTTTTCAATTTTCAGCAACAACTACTTCAACAAGCACTCGTCATTGTTAGCATAAACTAAACAGCTGCTAAAAGTAACCCTACACCAAGAGTGTTCACTCAAACCCAAGGTGGGAGAGGTGATATCACATGGCGTCAAGAATCATTAGTCTCAAATGAAATGAGTACAATGCTGGAAAGTAAAGTATGCAACTCAACCACTTATTCAGAGGGAGTAGATTGGCAGCATAGTTGATCAGCAAATGAGTAATGCAATACAAAATGTAAAGACGGTGAGGCCTGTCTCTTCCACCAATGGTGGGAACGATAATGCTTAAACTGAAAGTAAACAAGGCGGCATAGCCATCCTCTTCCACTAAAAGTGGGAATACAATAGGAAATGCAGAAATATAAAGAACTGATCAATACTACTGAAACCATAGTTTACATACTCGAAATCGGAGAGTACTCGGCAAGCCAAAAAATTTTGACTCGAGAAATACTCGGCAACTTAAAAAGTAGCAAAATTTCGTATAAAAACACATTTTTTTGCAAAATTCAATTCTAGAATGCATCAAATGAGTAAAAACCATAAGGGAGTGTTTTATATAAAATTTCATTGTTCAATACATATGGATTACAAAATGGCATCATTATACGAAGCCGCATAGTAAAACTACCAATAACTATAGTGAATTTATGATGATTGTATTTGAAAATCATCATCATAAATTTCATATCTAGGAAATTACAATTTCCTCTTCCCCAACCTAGAGAAAAATTGGGGGGTAGAGGGTACGGTCCTCGCACTCGATTCTAGCTCCCTGCTTGCCGTAGAAGATCGTAGAAGTGGCTCCACCATGTTGGTAGGTGGCAATGGCTCCTCCACCACCACATCAATGTCATCCACTCCAATCTCCCCTACTTCTACTGCAGGAAAATCCTCCATAGCTTGCCTCTCGAAATCAGCAATCTCATCCTCTGTAAACAAGGAGGCCTCATCATCCTGCACGGTCCAATCACTATATGGATCAATCTCATCCAAATCAATGAGCTCTTCTGACTGGTCTTGCACCTTTCTTGTGCGAAGCCGAAGGTTATATTGAACAAAAACAAGATCATTGAGGCGTTGTTGAGTCAACTTATTACGCTTCTTCGTGTGAATGGCATCAAACAAACTCCAATTCCGTTCATAGCCAGAAGAACTACAAAGTTGAGACAAAATTTGAAGGGCTAGCCTTTGCAAATTTGGGGTTCTTCCACCCCAATCTTCCCAACAAGAACCTAAAATAAGATATTCAAGTTTTTGTAAATATTAATAAAACAATAGTAATAAGTAATAATAATTATAATTCATAACTTGCAAGATATAAGGCTTCACTTTTTCTTACTTGGTGTTTGGATCTCTTTTCCTCGTTCACATAATTTGGAAGAAAACAAAGGCCCCCTAGCTTCCTTATATTTTTGCAACTCTAGAAGGATGAGGTCTTTCACTTCAAAATTAGGTGTCATCCTTTCAATACATGTGAATAGACCCTCCATAACCTCCCCATTAGCATCCATGAAGCCATCAGAGAAGTAGAACTTGGGGTTGAGAAAGTAGCCTGCTGCATGAATGGGTTGGTGGAGTTGATTGTTCCACCTTCGATCAATGATCTCCCATTTAGGGGTAAATCTATTTGCATCCCCCATGTAATAGTGTTGGATGGCCTCTTTGGCCCTATCCATTGCCTCATAAAGATATCCCATCACATTTTTCTCACTGTCCACCAAGCGCAAGACCCTCACCAATGGCTCAGTCACCTATAAAGTACAAAGTAGAACCAAATTTAAATTACACCTTACAATGAAACAAAATACTTATAGAATTTTAAATTAAGAATAAAGGATTCAATCTGAAAATTCATTAGAGTTGAAGTTACCTTGACAATCTCTAATGCTCTAGTTCCAAATTGACTATCAAAGATTATTGCTTGAATCTTTTCTCCATCAGCCTTCTTTGAGTAAGTTGAGTCTACCCATGGTTGACTCACAAACATCTACTTCAAGGAAGTCAATAAACCAATGATACTTTGCAATGTTAGAAAATTAGTTGCAAACCTTGTAGCACCTGATCGCACAAGCTCTTTCCCCTTGGTGTGATCTCTCATCAATTGAAGAACCCATGGGTGATTATATATATATTTTGTTGTCTCTTGCTTGTTCTACAATTGGTTTCACCCAATCAATTTTGCCTATATCCTCCAAAAGAAGGTCAAGGCAATGAGCTGCACAAGGGGTCCACAAAACTGTTGGATGCCTCGCTTGAAGCAATCTACCAGCTGCCACGTATGCTGCTGCATTGTCAGTAACAACTTGGACAACATTTTCTATGCCCACCTCTAAAACAACCTGCTCCAACATCAAGCTCAAATTTTCTGCATTCTTTATTATGTTGGAGGCATCAATTGACTTTAGAAAAACCATCACACCATTGGAAGCCACTATAAAATTGATAAGTGTGCGGTTTCTTCCATCTGTCCAGCCATCTGAAAGAATTGAACATCCAAACTTTTGCCATTTCTTCTTTTCTTCTTCCACAATTCCTTTTGCATCTACAATAGCATCTTCAAGTAACTTGCCACTTAGATCTCTTGGAGTAGGGGCCTTGTACCCTTTGCCTGCAACTGTCAATGCTATCACCAAACACTCCCAATATGGACTCCTTGCCACATTGAAGGGAAGATTGTTATAAAACCAAAAATTTGCACAAGCCTTGTCTGCCTCTTTGTGCACCTCCTTATTCCACCCAGTTGCTTCCAATGAAGGTTGTGATCCTTGAATATTTTTGGGCACAAAAAATAGGAATTTGCTCGAAGTGGAAGAAGTGGATGGGGTATTGCGACCAGCACATATACGTGGACCACGACTAGAGCCCGCAATGGTTTTAGTTTGCATAAGCTCTTCAAAATATTCAGCCAAATCAGGAGCAATGGCTGCTCTCATGGCTGCTTTTACTTTTTCCCTCTCCATTTTTTTTTCTTCAAGTGTTGCAAGAACAGCTAACATCTCTCGTTTCACCTCTAAACTGGCCAATTCACATTCCTTTCAATCGTGACAAAGAATACCAGCAAGATGGTATTTGAGGCAATTGATGCCTCCACTAATCTTCTTCTTGCAATGAGTACAAATAACACTGCCTGGTACTGGCCCGTAATAACCATGTTTCCAAGTAGGATCACGACTACCAGGGGGTCTCCTTTCAATGACACTTGTGCCAACTGAGTCTGAAGCAGATACAGAGGCAGATGCCATTGTGATTGAATATTAACCTACAATATTAAAAGTTGAACAATAAATATATTAGTTGTAAGTTGTAACAAATCTTGTACAAAAGAACAATGAACAATCAACTAATTTTTTAACTTTATTCAATCATTATCTTATTTCAGTTTTTGCATTCTAATATTTGTATTTTTTGTTGGATGCAAATTGATTTAATTTACTTGTATGCAAATTGGCATTGCAGTCCTAACTCCTAACTCCTAACCCTATTGACTGTTGCAAATTTGCAGGTGGGAGCAGCAGATCATCATTACATAGCAATTGCTCAAAACTATACTGTATTTAATAATTTGAAGTTTTGAACATGTTTATTCATTAATGAAAGATCAAATTATCTATGACAGCCGACAGGTATGATGAAATGAGCTTTGTTTCTGCTTATTAAACCCTGATTTCAGCACTCCTTTGTTTCAAACTTTCATGAGTTCATCATTCATGGCCATGCATAGAAATTTTGTAACAAAGTTTGAAACAAAGTAGTGTTGAATCATGGTATGATGAAATGAGCTTTGTTTCTGCTTATTAAAACCTGATTTCAGCACTCTTTTGTTTCAAACTTTCATGAGTTCATCATCCATGGCCATGCATAGAAATTTTGTAACACAGTTTGAAACAAAGTACTGTTGAATCATGAAAGTTTGAAACAAAGTAGTGCTGAAAGGAGGGTTAAATAAGCAAAACTAGAAGTCTGTTAAGTTATAAACTTTCATTGTTTGAGTTTGAATCATCACATTCACAGCCGAGCTATAGTTTTAAATTTCATATTTGATTTTCATGGCTTCTTATAAACGAAATTCATATAAAATCATTATTTTTGCTATACATTGTGAAGTTAAAAATAAATAATAAAATCCCACAAACCAATTTATATACATTATTAATAATAAATATATTACTATCTAATATTCTATAATATACATATTTTTTATTCATAATAATATTTATAAATCAAATTTTAAATTTTAATATATATATATATTAAAATTTGAAATTTAATATATTATATTATATATGAATCAAAAAATATATATTATAGAATCACAGATAGTAAAAGTAAAACTATAAACGGTAATAAATTTATTATTAATAATGGATATAAATAAATAATAAAATGTGATTTTATTATTTTTTATATACATTATTAATAATAAATTTATTACAATTTAATAGTTTAAACTTTACTATCTATAATATATATATTTTGATTCATAATATATTAAATTTTAAATTTTAATATATATTAAAATATATATTAAAATGTAAAATTTAATATATTATGAATAAAAAAAAATTTATAGACAGTAAAATATTTATTATTAATAATATATATAAATAAAATTATAAAATGGAAAATTATAGTTTAACTTTATACTTCATAACTTATAAGACACATATTTTAAATATAATGCAAAATGGCAAATGAACTGTGAACGACACTCTCAAGTCTCAGACACAACTCACAGACCAGGAAGGCAGAAGCCATAAACACGTCACACAACAGCTATGATTTGTAATGAACTATGAAGATTCAAGAAGCCATGAAAACCAGAGATGAAAATGAAAAAAATAAAAACCCTAACCTGTAGCTGATGCTGCAAGTCGCGCTGAAATCGAAGCCCTCAATCGCGCCATAAATAGATGTGAAAAACGCGGGTGTGTAGAAAGATGGAAACTTGATGGCTTAAGTAGAAATTTTCACTCAAAAAACGCGTGAAAATACATGAAAATCCGCGCAAAAATGCAGGAAAAAAAACACGTCACATTTATTATCGACCTAACAGTGATTAATCATCATTTTCTGCCACCGATTACTCTGCAAAAAGTGGCGATTATTTTCACTGTAGCAAATGGCAAGTAAAGGCAGCTTTTACTCGTTTTGAGAAAAAAATGGCAATTAATCTTTCACTTGCAGATTAACCTGCAATTTTGTAATCTATGACTGAAACAACTTTACAATATGATCAAAATCTGCAAGTAACCGGTATTCAAAGCTACATAAGAAGTTGCAAATGTTATTATATGATCTCCAAGCATCAAAGACTCATCTACTATGAAAACCCACACCAAAATCTCCAACTTCTACAAACTGAAATAACAGACCAGCAAACTGAAAACTACAGACCAGCAACTATGAAACTCACTAAAATGCACATAACTCCCTCAAAACAACTCCAAATGACATGAAACCAAATGCAATGCACTCCTAGGACGATAGCGACCAATCCAAAACCGAGAAACTACAACAAATTGGAGTTATTATTTTTTCTAAAGTTTTCTAAGACTTCCCAAGCAAGAATACAGCTTGGTAAAGGGTACCCAGCTAAATAAAATCATAGAAATCTCCAAAAAATCCCAAAACCTGCACAAAAGGGCGCCCGGGGCCAAGGAAGAGATATGACAAATACCCAGAACCAAACAAAATTTGCCCAAGGAGCTACAAGTGAAAATCTACTTGAGCTACACCCAAACCAACAACCTATAAACTGACAAAACACACCAAAAGACATCAGAAAACATCAAAAGACTCTATTAGAATATGCTCAATCTGCTCTCAATAGTTAATAACAGCCTCTAACTTAGCTAGCTGCTATCTTTCAAGCAAGAAACCAAGTCCAAGCTAGAAGGTATGTATTCCTCGAAGCAAACCACTCACCATTTCGGCAGCATAACATTATAATTTCTTCATGGATGAGAAATGAAGGAGCAAAAGCCTCATTATATAGATTTGATATGATTCTCCAGAAGCTTCTAGAAAGGGTGCCCAAATTCAAATTACAATTCCCTCCAAAATGGATCCCAACTCAAATGCAATTCATTTCATTTCCTCCAAGTTGTCCACTTCAAGGGACCCATAAACTTTATTAAAATTGCAAATATTCTTCAAGTAGGTGTCCCAAGTACTAAAAAGAAACACTTTATAAAATAATATCATCTCAAGGCTAGGCATCCCAAATAAAGCATTAAAATATGACTTTATCAATTCTTCAATAAATCGTCCTCCAAACCTTGGCCAAGAATATTTAAATATTTTACCTCCACCAAAGGATGCCCAACACAAACTCCAAGTTGCCAAAAATAACTCCAAGAATGCTAGAAAGACCAACTGCCCAATCTGACCTACCAGAAATAGCCACTGCTTCGAACAGCTAAACTGCTACTAAAAATACCACTGCCAAAAATAGAACTTCTAAAAATAGTATACTACTAAAAATAGTAAATTGTTCCAAACTCATTTTGAGCACAAATCAAGCATCCGTCATAACTTACTAAAAATAGTAAGTTCGGAAAAGTTCTCTAATTCAATTGCATGTCACATCATCACGAAGCTCTCTAAAAACCCAGAAGGTATCCAGAATCAGAATTGTAAAACTCCAACATGCAAGCCTCCAAAACTGTGAAGG
This sequence comes from Sequoia sempervirens, assembly GCA_007258455.2. NCBI lineage: Eukaryota > Viridiplantae > Streptophyta > Pinopsida > Cupressales > Cupressaceae > Sequoia > Sequoia sempervirens. The sequence goes on along the minus strand of VDFB02000009.1, from coordinate 27,286,616 downwards.
AAACAGCCAAAAATGCAAGTCATTATCTCGTCATGCATGTTACCATATCCTGAAGCTCCCCAAAAACCCAGAAAGCTCCACCAAACATGCATCAGGAAAACTAGCATGCAAGTCTTCAAAACCTCCTCTGAATGCGGAAACCCTAATTTTAGCTTCTGACTGGCCTAAGCTAAATAAGAAAACCTCTCGTGTAAGTTAAATGAGAAATAAGTAGCTTTTAACTAGAAAGCGATAAGGCAACTGACATTAATACATAAAAATGTAATTAATGTGAATGGAATATCCTAAAGATCACCAGTGAAACAACTCATAGACTATACTCAACTAATGACGAAATCAAGTTAAAGCATGAATAAGAGATTTCATAATTGCAATAAAGGAAATAAATGTAGTAGAATAAATCTTACACAAAAAATATATCCTATATCGTACATGACTCACAAGTCAATACAATCAACACTACATCCCACTAACGACACACAGATTGGAAGCTACTACAATTAGAAATAGACTAACTGAAACAAATCCTAAGTGTTCCTTCCTTCACTACAACACCGTGTAATTCCATAGATCGGACACTTGGCAAATAGTCTTTTTGCCTAGATATAGGAATCAAATTCCCTTCTTGATGGTTACCGATTGGTTGCGGTAACATCTTCTTGCCGTATAACTATCTATCTTGAAAACTAGTGGCCGGGAAATAATAAATAACCAGGATGATTACATTGCCAGTGACGGAAATAGGCTATCAGACACAGAAGAGCATATGGCTAAAATGGGGACATTACATGTGGGTTCAATTGCAAATTTTTCCCCATGTGAATATTGGAATGAGTATTCAGTGAAGATGATTGGTGATTCATCTGGAGAGTATATTGAAGCCTTAGAGCTTATCCCACAACCTAACAAACTCAACTTCACTCAAATTTGTAATAATCTTCACCTAGATAAACCCTTGCCACAAAGATTTTTTCTTGAATTAGGGGGAATTAAATGGGAGTACCCAATAGATGTGAAAATGTAAAGGTTCATGTGAATCTTGGACAAGCCTGTTCCATCCATGTTGTTCAACCTGAAACCAAAAGCTGGACAAAAGAAGCTTAGGCACGATTGGAAAAATAAAAGGCACTGGAAGTGACCAAAATCAAAAACAGCAAAATGGAACACAGAGCACAAGTGAATACACCAAACTCAAAAGTAATACCAGAGGCATTAGAGCAGGCCAAGATGCCTGTGTGCAGAACACAAATCTCCAAAAGAAAAAAAGTTGCAGCCTCTCCCTAGTGAATTCCTTTAAAATCCTTGACAGCAATGGAAAAGACAAGACAAAATTCTCAATTGTCTCACCACAAGGTTTCAAGATTGTTCTCTTTGTCTCCAATATGTGCACATCAGGTCATAGTAAATTTTATCCATAGTGCCCGAATTCAAGTATCTGCAGTAAATACTTTTACACATCTTTGGTGTCTTCTGCAACAAATGTTTTGAAGTGTCTTCAACATTCTAGTTCACTTCTTCTCCAATATTGTTTAATATTTTGTCTATGGTTGTTGGAACTTGGAAGAATAAAGCATGAATGCATGAATTTGAGAGAATATGATGACCCACATTTCAATGAGGGTGGCTTGTATTTATTATTAAATGGGGAAGTTACAAGGTGCTTGTAACCTTTAAGGCATAACTAATGTGGTCTTATTGCATCATTAGCATAAGCAATACATGCCTGTGTATAAAGTGTATTCTAATTGTTACATTACATATAGTATTGTTGTGATGTCCATGATGCAGGCATTTATATGTTATTGCAAATAGACTTTAATAAGTTATCAACAAACTTGCCTCTCAACAATTCTGGGACAAATATGAAGACAACTGTTTAGACTCTTTCTCGGGATTTGTTCACAGGCTTGAACTAGTCCTCCTTTGATGCCATTTTAGAAAGATTGAAGACACATTAACAGATAGATTGAGAGAGCATGAATTACACTGCTGCTGTAGGAAAGGTACATAGGTTGTTGGTGATGGGCTTCACAGACATGTCTCTTCGATAATATAATAAATGCGATGACCATGGTATAGCTTGCCAACTTTCCTTAGCTCATTTGATGTTAGTCATGTAAACACACATTTGTAATATTTATCATCAGAATCAAATGATCAAATATAACAAGCCTTATTTGAATGATAATTTCTAACAACCAAAAACTCTCTCTCAACAACAAGATGGTTTGAAAAGCAGAACATTCAGGTGACATTATTACTGCTCAACAAACTACTTATTCTATTAAGATGGGTGAGCAACTATAGTATGCTCATTACTATGACATGTCCTAGTCTCTCCTATAGTGAATGGGGATTTCATTCATCAAATCATTACCGAACTGGAAATCAGTCGAGACTATGGTACTTGGATCAATAATAGTAAAACAAATGCATTTTTTGATTCTCTAAAGAATGAAACTGCCATAGGGAATGTTTAAAGCAGGCCATGGATGATCAATCCACTCTCCCTGTTCTGTCATGATGGAATCTCTCAACACAGTAATCATTTATGCAAAGAATTGGGAAGCATGACTTCAATTTATGGATTATACAAGCTACTGGGGAGAATTAATTTGTAAGAAACATGAACATAAAAGCTCTTTTGGACTTGTATTCTATTGCTTCTAGCCAAGAGGTCAATAAGACCAATCAGGTTTACATTTTCTAAATACAACATTACAGTGGTACAAAGAAATTGATCACCTTCTTAGATTTGAACTTGCCAAATTCCTTATCAAGCTAAGGTATTCCATTGGTAGTAGGAGTGGAGGTATTCCACAGGTTGTTGAAAGAAACGAAGCAAAATTGCAATTAATTGCAACTCCTAAGATACAAATATCCAAGAAGAATCAATTCCAACTATTTTGAAAAAAAATTGGCACAAATCTTGAGGTGCAATTAATCACAATTTACTGGTGAATAAATCACCCCACCCAAAAAAACCTATAAAATCATTTTTATTTTCTTTTCATTTTGAGCACCATTTTACATACAAAATTTGTTTTTTTGTGATGCCCTCTATCTAATATTTTTTTACCTTTTATCTATGTTCCACGGCATTTTGGGGACAGGGATGGTGTAATGTCCCCAATTTAGCCCTACACTCTTCGTTTGGGTTTAGCCTATTTCCGGAAACTCGTAGGCTAAGCTGAAATGAAAATTAAGTTTCCACTTTCAGAGGAGGTTTTGAGGTCTTGCATGCGAGAGTTTCTAACGCATGTCTCGTGAAGCTTTCTGGGTTTCTGGAGAGCTTCGTGATGAGGTAACATGCATGACAGGTTATTGACTTGCATTCTCGGCTGCTTTTGGAGGCTTGCATGTTGGATTTTTCCAGTTTGGATTCTGGATTCCTTCTGGGTTTTTAGAGAGCTTCGCGACGGTGTGACATGCAACTAAATCAGAGAACTTTTCTCGAACTTACTATTTTTAGTAAGTTGAGACAACTGCTCAAAATGTGGAGAAAATGAGTTTGGAACAACTTACTATTTTTAGCAGTATGCTATTTTTAGCAACAGTTTAGCAGTTCAGTGCAGTGGCTATTTCTGGCAGGTCAGCTTTAGCAGTTGGTCATTCTAGCATTCTTGGAGTTATTTTTGGCAGGTCAGTTTATTCAGTTTGGTCTCCAACATTTGAAGTGATTATTTTGGCAAGTTGGATATTTGATGAGAATATTATTTTAAGTGAAATTATCTCCTAGGCTAAAAGGGACGATTTTATAAAGGGAATATTTAAGTTGCAAGTAATATTTTAATGAAGTGGAATTTTTGGCTAAAGTAAAAGGGACGCCTAGCTTGGAGAAAATATTTGCAAGTTATAAAAGTCATTTCACTTAAATATTTGAAAGTCTACTTTATGAGATATTTTGCATTTTAATAAAGTATTATCTCCCTCTCATATTTTGATGACTTGGAAAAGAGGGAATAAATGAAATGCAAATGAAGATTGAAAGGTGAATTTGGGTTTGAATGTGAATTTCAGTTGAGAGCCCTAATTGAGGAGGAAAGTTATAAATAAGAGACTTGGCCTTCAATTGGAGGATCTATTGTTGCTTATCATATTGTTATGCTGCTGAAATGCTTTCAGAGCTTACTTCAAGGAATGCATGCCTCCTAGTTCCTTCTCTTGGTTTCATGCTTGAAAGATAGCACCTAGCTAAGTTTGCAGAGACTGTTTCTCATCCAGACTAGCAGACAGAGCATCAAGGTTGAAGATTTTAGAGATTTGTGAGTTTTGCATTTGTTGATTAGGGTTTTGCTGAAATAGATTTTTATTCATATCTCATTGTATGATTTTTGTATTGTTCTGGGTATTGGATTGTTGAGTTTTGCAGCCTTGGGCACCCCTCTATGCTAAGTTGCAGATTTTTTAGAGGTGTCTTGGATTTTATCTTGTTGGTAGAACATTTCTTGAGGCCGTACCATTTTGTTTTGTCTGGCAAATGTTTAGAAAATAAAATTACAAGTTGTTAGAGTCATTTCTTGATTAGAATCTGGTCGCCATCTTCATAGTGTTCATTTGCATCAGATTTCATGGACATTTGGACAAGTCTAGGGTGAGTTATGAGCATTTTAGTGAGTTACGGAGTTGCTGGTTATGCATTTTCAGTCTATGTTCAATCATATCAGCTTGCATAAAGTTTGTCATTTGAGTTGGGTTTGGGTTGATAGTCATTGTGATCATTGAAGAGACATTCTACATTGTTGCAGCATTGATTCTTCTAACTTATTGATCTTGGCAGGCATTTCTATATCATTGTAAAGTTGAACAGTAGTGTTGTCAGCTATCTTATTTACTTGCTAAGCTTTGTAATTTCCCACTCATAGTGGAAGAGACTGGCCACTATTCAGTCCCATTGTATTGCATTAGACCCTCAACACAATATGTTAGCGCCTCATCCATTCTGGGTTTGAGTGCACATTCTTGGTGTTTGAGTTACTTTCAGCATTGCATCATTTACAATAGAATCTCCGCCAAATGGTAATGCCTTACCCACCTTGGGTTTCGAGTGCACATGCTTGGTGTTGAGTTTTCCTTTCAGCATTGCATTATCTCTTTCAGTTCCTCCGCCATATGGTAGCTCCTTGCCCACCTTGGGTTTGGAAGCACATTCTTGGCATTGAGTTCTTTCAGCATTGTTTACTTCCAGTACTGCATGCACAAGATCCTCTAACCATATGCTCGCCTCTCCTAGGCACATTCTTGGTTAGAGTTATTTTCTGCATCGTTTTGGTTTTCGAGCTAACCTTAACGGGTGCGTGTTGCATTGTATTTGTTATTGAAAAATTGGAAAAAAAAATTGGTCCGGTTCATTACAGATGGGGGGACAACAGAGGACGCGTTTTTGGGACGTCCCCTAGGGGGGCATTTTAGGAGACAGCAGGTGTAATGTCCCCTTCCAGTTGACATCTCTCAGTACTTGAGATTAGCCTATTATGTGGCCCTCGTAGGCTAATATGGAGGATAGAGGGTTCTGTTGAGGCATGGCTTGGCTTTAGTTGTCAGAATTATTCAGTTTGGCTTTCGTTCGGAGTCTTTTGGACATCATTTGCTTGACTTACTACTTTTAGTAAGTGGAGACACTTAGTGGAGCACCCCTGCTATTTTTAGTAGTATGGTCTGGTCATGTGCAGATTCAGTCACTTATCACCCGACTTCAGACGGCTTGTCATTTGGACTTATATTGAGAGAGATATTAATATTTATTTGCCAAAATAAATATTAATTTAATTGAAGCTTATATTATTAAGTTATAATGTAAATTTATGTTATAACTTAAGTGACTTAATGAAGGGGTCGACCATCATGAAGAAGGGGCCATATTTCAATTAATTATTATAATTAAATGGGCGCCCAAACTATTGGAAAATTAAAAGTGAAATTCAAAGTTTATTTAAATGATGTTTTTTGAAGGAAATCGACTTGCTTGAGGAGATATAAGGGTTTCTTTGAAGAAATTCATCATTATGATATGAGAATCGATTTTAGCCAATTTCTTCTACAGAGAACGAAGCCAAGGGTTTTAGTTTTCTTCTGCATTGGAGAACGAGCCATCTTCAGTGTATTGCAGTTCAGAGGCTGTGAAATATTAGCTGATTTATTGCCTGTCAGTTGAATAGCTTCATTCAGAAGTTATTACAGAGTTTATTGTGAAGATATTATTCAGGGTTTGATTCAATATTCGTCAGGGTTAAGGTGATATCTTGAGTGGCTGTTTTGGTTCTTTATCTGGCATCCTTTTCAAGGCCGTACGGATTCCTTTATTGCTGTTGCTGGGCCGTACCATTTAGCTGCAAGGCCGTACTTTCTCTTCAAGCAAAAACGCCTTGCCTTTTTGCTGGATCCTGCTTTCAGAGGTGGTGCCTTGATCTTCTGGAGGTCCTGCGTCATTTTCACAAAGGGAGATCATTTACTTTATGTTGGTTGTACCTTTTTATCATCATTTCAGGCGGCTGCAATAATTTAGGTTTTCAAATATTTATTATTGCCTTTTTACTTGCATGTCTGGATTTCACATTTGTAAGCTTTCAAAAAGATCAATAAATGACACGCCTTTAGAACATAAGCAATATTCCTCTATATTTTGTCTTTTGGCATTTTATTTATTCTTCCAAGCATTTTTCTTCAAAATCGCACCATTCATCTTATTGCACAAAAACAATCAAAAACAATACAAACAACAAAACACAAAAAAATGGCATTTACCGTCACAAGTCTGGGTTGAGAGACACCTGGTCTCTTACAGCAGGGGATGGCGATATACAAATTTATATATATATATATATATATATACAGCAGGGGATGGCGATATACAAATTTATATATATATATATATATATATGAATTTTTCAAAATTTATTAATATATTATAGAGAGAGAGGGAAAGAGAAAGATATGTCACTAACTAATAACAACAATATCAATATGTAATTAAATCACGACAGCAGTAGTATAACAGTATAATAAATGTCAATAAAGCATTATAACAGCAATCTCAAACATCAATAAAACCATGGTTCAAAAGTAACAAAAACAAGAAAACCCCAATAGTGCAAATCTCTTAGGGAGAGTACATAACTTCTTAGCCTTGGATGTTGATGCTTCTCAGTTATTCAAACTACTCTTGACACACAAAGCAAATTACCTTGAAGATGCATCGAGAAGTATGCTTCCTAACATTGGTAACTAAAAATGCACAGGCATTTTATCCAAAAAAGCTCCAACAAATAGGCATGCAGTTCGGAAACCTCAAATTTCTTAGGCCTATAACATTCTTCAAAGTACTACAATGGCTTTTGGATAGAAAAGTAGGGTAGAAAGCTATTCACACACTAAAGACACACAAGGAATACAATAACATGCACAAAAAATATACAGTACCATACATACAAAATATATGCAAATCTGATACAAATAGATACAAATAGAAAATATACAGTAACATACACACAAAATAAATGCAAATTTGCACCAAAGAGCCATAAAAGCATTAGTTTTTTATGTTATTTTTTCTGCTGAAGTATCCTCGTTCGTTTGGGGATGGCGAGGGATGTTCCCGATGCCTCCCAACTGTCCCGGGGATGACTAGCCGTCCCCAAACGAACGGGGACATTTCCTGTCATTTCTTGTTAATTTGCCTGGTTCAGGGACGGCAAGGGAACGTCCCCTTTGTGTCTTGCTGTCCCAAGGAGGGTTGGGGACGGGGATGGCCCCTTCTGGAACAGGGGACGCATCCCCATGTAACATAGCTTTTTATTTTTAAAATCAGAATGAAGCAAGAAAAGAACAATACAATGAATAAACAAAGAAAACCCAAACAATAACACTAGAGCTATATTTTATTGATAAAATATGTTGGAATACATCAATAGAGGAACAATAATATATGTTAGAAATTAGAATACATCAAAAGAATAATATAGTGTGGAAATAATAGAGGAATAAAAATAATATCCGCTGGATTACATCAAAAGAATAGTAATAGTGTGGAAATAATAGAAATCAAGCACCTATTGGAAGATCTTTCCCCAAGTCAAAATTGATATTGTTGTAGATATTTTTCTAGCTGCCCCACAAAACAGTTTGCCAATAAAAAAGAGATGCTTTCAATTCAATGCACTCCTTGAATGAAATTTCCCACAAAAAACCAAAATGGTTTCATCCTCTAATCTTTGGATCCAAGGGTTTTTGTACCTAAATCAATTCATGAGCTCAGCCTATTGTAGCTGCCCACTCTAGGTCTGAAAATATCTGAAATGAGAATAGAATGAATCCCCAATGTTGGCTGGCCTCTATTTACTCATTTCCATGCTCCAAACCCTAAGTAGCTAACCTTAGTGCCAAATGATAAAGATTGTTTTTATTTGATATGACACTAATATAACTTAATAACTATGTAGCTGGGTTTGCCACAGATGGGGCCGAATCTATGTTTGGTTCACACCGGATTTGGGTTCCAATCCGGTCCCTCTATGGGTACTAGAAGGGTTCCCCTTGATGGGGGCCAAGATGCACCCAAATTGAACCCAAACGCGCAATGACGGTTTTTTTTGCGTTTATTTTTTTCACTTTGACTTTGACCTACGCCCTCCTCAACCCTAAAAGAGACTTCTAAACGACAAAAAACACCAAACTACTTCATTTTTCTTTATTTCTTTTGCAAACAACAACTTTCATTCCAAGAGGCTGAAAATTCATTTTTGCTTGTTGGATCAACAAAGGGAGTTGAAAATTGACCATTGAAGCTTCTACAAATGATTGCATTGTCATTCCTACACATTTGCAAGTGTTCATTGGCTGCCAAGAAAATTGTAGAAGGATATTTTTGCAAAGGATTAATTTTTTTCAATTATTTTCCTCCATTTTTGTTTTACAAACATGAAACAAATTATTTTATTTGTTTATCTATGTTTTTTCCATTCTTCTATGAATGAATGAAAGATTCAAAAGAGGTAGGTATTATAAATCAATTTTTTGTATTCAATTTTTTTGTTTTTGTTTTGAATGTGTTTACAATTTTTTGCCATAGCAATTACAATGGCAACTAGTTCTGGCTCCACAACTCAACCTAAATTCAAAACAGATCCGAATTCTACTGTATGGAAATATGTTCAAATGATACGACAGGTTTTAGGTGGTGGTGGTTACATTTGGAAATGCAATAGATGTGATGTTCAATATTCTAGTTCATATTTTCGAGTGAAAGCACATTTGTGTGGAATACCTAGAAAATGCATCAAAGCTTGCCATGGAAAGAACAATGTACATATGCCATCAGAGATAGTCATAGGATATATTATGGAGCAAGAACAGGGAAATGAACGAGAATCCCATAGATCAAGTCACCCCTTATTAAAAAAAAGTCAAAGGGAATGCTGCCCCCATCCCGTGGTAGAAAACTGCCCATTTTTAGCCACTCCTCATATTCAAAATCAAAGTGAACAACCCACTACAAAGAAAAAATCAAAGGGACCTTTGGAAGCTGCATTTCAAAATGAGTCAAGACATTGCTAACAAACATGTAGCAAGATGTATTTATGCAAATGGGCTGGCTTTCAATGTTGTTCACTCACCATATTGGAAAGACATGTTGAAAAAAGTTAATGAAGCTCCAAAAGGGTACAAGGGCCCTAGTTATGTGAAGGTACATGACACCTTATTGGAAAAAGAGGTCAAGATGGTTGAAGATTCCTTTAAGCCCATAAGGGGTTCATGGATTGAGACAAGTGTGTCCATTGTTTCAAATGGTTGGAAAGATTCAAAAAATCGGCCCTTGATCAATGTCATTGTTGGTGTTTCAATTCATACCTCTAGAATGCGGATTAGAAACAGAGAGTTATGCACAGATAAACTACTCTTCAAATTAGGAGGGGAAGCTCCCTCTTTTGCTAATGATGCTTAAAGAAAGTAAACTAAACTATTTGCCAATCTTTTTGTTCGCAGCTAATAGCACAAGGTTTTAAAACTCTACACATAGTAGCTAAGGCTTTCCCTTTTCCAAAACTTCAACTACAATTAGGCCTACTCTAATGACGCTTCTAACAACCCAAGTAAACTCAGAGCGTGAGAGTTAGAAGTAAACAAGGAATGATTCAACATAGATACTTAAATAAACTCTCTTCCAATGCACACCTGAAGACTCATGTACTTTTTGATGCAAACTAAAATAAAGATTATATAAGGAAACACATAAACGAAAACCTAAGACAATAGATCAAAGCAACAAAGCAGGCATAAGATTTCCTCTCGCAAATTTCAAATAAAAATGATTACACTTCTCGGATAGCAGGATTGTAGCAATAACAGGCTTACAGTTTAGCGATCAAACCAAAATACACTTGACACAAAACACATAAACTAAACAACAACTTGTAACAAGAGGGCAGGCATGCAAGCTTGCTCTTACACTAAGTGAATAGACACTGAATAACAACTTGCAGGAAAAGTAGGCTCAGAGATTTGCTATCACAATAACAGTTAAAGAAAAATGGGCAAGGCTGCCCTTATTTAAACACAAGGGAAGGAGTAGGGAACCTTAAAATCTCCTTGCTTTTACAACAAAACTTGCCAACTTGCAAGCTTTATTTCTAAAACTAAAACATGACAACTAACAACCTGCTAAGAGCAAAAAAGCAGGGAAAGTGCCAACTATTATAACTTGATTCTTTTCTCTCTCACAAAGAATAGATAAGCATGAGACAGAAATAGCAAGAAAACCCGGAAAAAACATCGAGTTAACTATTGCTTTAAATCTCCCTTTGGAGATCTTTGTTGTCCTGATAAGATGACTCATCCATTGATATTTTGGGAAAGTGTATCCGCCAAAAGGTTGGTAACTGCATCATTGTCTGGAGCATTGATACTATCTAAGGCAATATTCTGCTTTTCCAAGATTTCTTCACCTTCTGCAATCAAACTTAGAAAATCTTTGATCTCTTCAGCTGCTTTATCAAATCTTGTTGACATAACGGCAGCTCTGCAACTAGAGTGATGACCTTTAATAAACATATCATCTTGCTTCAACATATCTTTTTTACCCTGTGTGTGACCATCTTCTAACATTCCTCTGTTTCTTCTGCAACTTTTATACTTCTGACACTTCTAATTTTTCAATGGAAGAGTATTGTACAACTCTTTTCCAATACTTGTTCCTTTGCTCATACCACACCTTTTCAAGTTCTTTGAATGAGATGATGATGTTTTTTGTCCATGGTATTGAAAAGCCACTTCCAAAGCACGCAAATCGAACACTGGAATTATATGATGCAAATCAATTTCAAAAGTTTTCAAGAAATCACGATACAACACTAACCTGGTTCTGAATTCCGTGGGAGAATACGGCATGCTGAGAAATTCGAATTTTGACTGTAAACTTGACTATGCTTGGACAAGTTCTGCACAAAAGCTAAAAATAGCTTGCTGATTTTTCTTCTTTCAAAGGCAGATTTCTTCAAAATAATCTCAGATATGGCTTTTGTGAACAATCTCGTTGTGAAGAGACCCAAATCGTCTGATTTTGGAAAATGTTGATGGCTAATTGGAAAAGTGTTGATGTGTTTTTCGTGACCGCACCAACGCAGAATAAAGTTGCCAACGGCTTCCCTATTCTCTCTTGATCAAAGTATTCCACACGCTAAGATTGCAAGAAAGTTCGTGCGTTCAACTCCAAGGTTCTTTTAGTGCGAATAGGCTCAGTTTGGCTCAATGTGATTTGCTGGTATTTCAAGGGGACTTACGGAATTGTTCGGCAGCGGAGAAAGGAATTCAAATGCTCGGAAGGTGTGTCTATGAAGTGCGGGTTTCCTATTCTAACCAGAAAATACTGAATTGAAATGGTGGTTGCAGGGTTTAGAGAATCTAAATCTATTCTAAGGCGTGGGATATGGCGATCAATTCTCACAAGCTTCAACCAGGCTCTGCTTTGCCTCGCTTCGGACAGCCTCTACAGAACCGGTGCAATCTTCAGAGGAGTAGCTTCAAGGTGTTCAGATCATAATTCAACGCGAAGACACCGTCACAACGACGCATACCAACGTGTGAATCACAAACGAAGTTAAGTCCGCGATGTTCCAGTTGACCACGCAAGGCGAACTCACCATCAGCGAGCCCACTAGTGGTATGGATAGACGAAGTTTTGCTCAAATTGAAGACCACATTCCACAGCTAACATCTACTTGCATGGAATGAAAATTATACTACTTTGAACTATTTGCGCTACCATTTGAATCGGAAGGACGAAGAAACCTTGCTAGCTACTCACAACAAAGACGAAATTCACCATCAATGAAAAACTCTTTTATTGAGAGAGTGTTCACAACAATTTCCTACAAAGTTTTCAAAGGGAAAACTTTCCTTCTTCTTCAAACTACACTATCAATCTATACTAAGTTACTCTAAGCTATCACCTAGTTGTCTCTCTATTCCGACTTCTACTCTAATTCTCTGTCTAATGAGTTACAAATGAGGGGGACTCCCCCTTTATATAGCTAGCCAAGTCCCAAAAGGCGGCTAGGGTTACAATCAATAGAGTGGCTAGAATCGTGCCACCTCAGCCCTAACCCTAAAAACCGCCAGAATTGGGAGTGGTACATTAAATGAATCAAAGATTCCCACTCACTCCCAAAAATAGCAAAGGCAATAAATGCCCACAATCAGTCTTCTAGAAGATTCCGTTTGTAGACGCGTTCACACTGTTCTTGATCTCCTTTCTTGACGTTGCTCTTTGACTTCTTCCACTTGAGGGTCTTCATCTTTGTCACTTAAGTTATACTAAGTCTCAACACTTAGCCATTTTCTTGCAACTTTCTCCCTTCGAGATTGAAACTCATAACTTTATCTTCCTCTGAAGGTTGTAATATCATCGTGCTTCACCACTTCCAGACATCGTGCTCTGGCCTTGACATTCCTCCTGCAAAACAAGCGAGGAGAAGAGTATTAGAACACTTCATAATATAATCTTAACTTACTTACCTGATTTTCACGTTCTAACTTCCAAGCGTTCATCATTTTCCTTAGCCAACTTTGCGTTCAAATTCTTCATGCCTTAGCCAATTTTTCAACCCATCTTCCTCAAGGGCGTATCATCTTTGAGAAATTCATTTCACTAACTGGAGCTCTGATACTCAAGTTCGTTCATCTTTGATTCTAGAAGATTAGTCCCACAAAGAATTTGAGCAAATTCACCTAGGCAGTTCCTTTCAAATTCATCGTCTGGAGAATTTCACCTTGAAAACACATTTTCTTCATTTTGCCTTAGAAAAATTTTAAATTTTCCCTTAGGAAAATTCATCAACCTGGTGCCCATTTGAAATCTTCATCACATAAACCTCGGCAAGCTATGGAAGACCTTAAAATCAATTCCTCATCGATAAACTTCGATACCCAGAAGAAAATTTCCTTCAGAACGCGTCGAACTCATGGGTGCACAACGAACGGGTTCATTTAATTTTCTTGAATTTTGAACCTTGGAAGAAATAATTTGCTTCCGTTCTTCATCTGTGATCATCCCGTTGCTCTGACTTGAGAAATTTTAATTCATCCCGCAATGTTGGCACCTTCCGACCTCATCACTGGCAACTTCACTTGGACTACAGGAAAATCCTATATCCAGAGTCTAGGCGTATTTTCTAGAGGGGGAAATATTTGTGCCATAGAAAAATTTTGATCACCTTGAAAATTTTTCCTTAGGAAATTTTTCTCAACTCTGTCCGCCTTGCCTGCGAGGGAAAATTTCATTTCATCAACTTACTTAGAAAATTTTTCTTGAAGGCGCATCACACTTAATTTATTTTTCATCTGGCAATTTCAACGCCTAGGCATGCATTATTCATCCTTTGTATTTTATTCTCCATAAAATTTCCAACGCCCTAGCAATCATCTTCAACACCTTAGGCGCATTTGTCACTTGATGAAGGATAAAACCATGCCTAGCATATTTTATTTTCCATCACCCACCACCTTACACACTTGAATTACTTTGGGCGCACTTTCTTTGTCATGGAGAAAATTTTCAACGCCTAACTTATATCTCACCAACCTATACTCCTTAGGCGCACATAGCACATGTAGAGGAGAATAATAACCACGCCTAGGTAAATACTTTCAACACTTAGCATTTTACTTCACACTTTATTCACCCTCCATCTTACTTCAACTTGAGCGCATTTCTCATACTCAGGAGAATGAAGACTTTATTTCAACACCCTCTTTGACTTTCTCCTCTTCTTGGTGCATTTGAGGGGGTGAGAGGGATGGGCGCATTTGGCATGTAGTGGAGGATTAACTCTCAACACCTTTTGACTTCTTTGACTATGCTTGTACATGGGGCGCATTTTAGATAGTGTGAAGGATAAAGCTCATTCAAACGCCTTTTACTTGTGACTTTTGGACTTCCAGCCTTTGTCTTCACATGCCTTGATTTGGGCGCATTTAGGCAAGGGTGAAGGATAAACTCTCATACTTAGAAATTTTTTGGCATCTTGCTAGCATGTGGGCGCATTTAGCCTATGCTGAAGGATGAGACACTTTGACTTTTCCTTGACTTTCTTGTGAGTGGGCGCATTTTACTAGTGGAGGAGGATAAAGTTTTATACTTAGAACAATTTTGCTATCAACCCTCTTCCTTGGGCGCATTTCACCATAGGAGGTGGATGAAATTTATGCTTAGAATTTTTTGAACATCTTTGCTTCTTCATCAAGCAGGGCGCATTTTGCCCAGGCAAGAGGATGAGACACTTGAGTTATAAAATTTTGGCATCTGGTGCTTGAGGGCGCATTTTTAGGTAGCTGCAGGATGAAGTCCCATACTTAGCCATTTTTCTTGACCTCTGCCAGTCTGCTTCATGTCCTGCTATTTATAGTAAGTCCCCTGATTTCTGCATCTCTGAAGCTCAGAACGATTTGAAATTTTAAACACTGCATCCTCATGACCTTGCTGCCCTGTCGACACTGCCATTTTTAATCACCCTGCTATTTTTAGCCCATTTCTGAATGTGATTTACTATAAATAGTAATTGCTTGCTTCTGATAGCTCTACTACTCCGATTGCTCTGAAATTTGAACGAGGCGCTCCTCACCACGTGACCTGTTGACTGACATCGACGCATGCACCTGGCTTGCTATTTTTAGCCAGTTTCCAAAACGACTTACTATAAATAGTAAGTGCTCCGTTCGTCTTCAAATTTTACCAACAGATAGCCTGAAGGATACTGATCGCGGTGGTTTACACCGGTTTTCAAAAATTTTGACCTTTTACCCCTCTTTTCAGGCTCCGAAGTTGGAAACCCTAATTCGCTCTGCATGCGTATCAAATGATCTCTGTTTGCTCTCGTTTCTGTGGCATTGCGATCAGCTCGTGATTCTGTACTGCTGGGAAGCGGCTGCCGGGACGCACCTGCTAAAAATAGTAAGTTCCTTACTGAGTGGTTATCTCTGTTTGCATGTCACACTACTGCGAAGCTCTCGAAAAACCCACCAGGAATCATCTGACATGCAAAAGAAACCCTGACATGCAAACCCTAAAAATAGCCTCGAAAGACTGCATTTTGAAAGTTGTCGTCCCGTTTTGCATGTTGTATCATCGCGAAGGTTTCGAAAAACCCAGAAGGAATATGCCAACATGCAAAGAAAAACTCTACATCTGAACCCTGAAGTTTGTCCCGGAAGCTGGACTGCTAAAAATAGTAAGTTGTCTGTTTTCGCTCAAATTTTGCATGTGAGCAGCCTGATGTGCTCTGAATGTCGTGTGACAGTCGGATTCTCAAAATAGCTGACAAATTGCCCTGAATTTCACACTTACTAAAAATAGTAAGTACCTCAAAATCAGATGAAAATTTGCTGGGAGCGTGCTGGAAACATGCTGACAACATTGTTAGTCTCAATTTTCAATTTGCTCACTTCGTTCGACCTTGGACTGAACAGGAAAGATGAAACCCTAATTTTCAAACTTGGTCAATTTCATGCTTAAACTCACTGATTGGCGTAATCCCGGAAAGGCAAACAGTAGAAAAGAGAGACAACGACAAAACAAATGGAAAGCAAAGCCAAAATTAGGGGGTCCCCATTTGTAATGGGGCGATGTGTGAAAAACGTCACAACAAAAAGCAAAAACACTAAATTTAGGATTTTCCCCCAAAAAAAGCTGAGTTGGGTTTTGTGTAGAATCATGTTCTAGAGAGACCCAGTTGATCAAATTTTGAAAATACTGAAGGTACCTTGGACATGCGTGAGAAAAGCAAATTCTTGAAAAATATAAAAATTTCCAAAGTTGTAGAAAATCACAAACCAAGCTGACCCAGATTGATGAATTTTGAAAAAGATGACCCCCTTCTTCTGAAAAAGTGATGCCTTGGAAAATTGAAGCATGAAAAAGTGAGCCTCTGAGCAACCTGATCTAGAAAATATGAACTTCAAAAAAAACACCACGTTTTGGCCTTCAAATCTTGATATGAAGAAAACTATTTGTCTCCTCCTTTGGATGCCAACCTGCAAAATCTGTGAATAATGAACGCTAAAGCCTCTTTAAATAGATTTTGAGGATGAAAAAGCGTTTTACTCTCTAGCTTTAAATCTGTGAGGCCAATCTAGAAGCAGATACATCGAACGTGGACGTTGTTTTGACTGATGCATGATGAAATTTGGAAATTTTACTAAGGCATTGAAACTTGGGAACCCTTGGCTACTTGGGGCGCCTTTACTTGGCAGTGTTAGCCATTTTCTATGAAATTTTTAAATTTAGCTCTGACAAAATGCATCCCTTCAATCTTCAATTCCGAGCATCTGGTGAATCCTATGAACTGGCTGACTACTCTGTTGCATGGCTTGACTAAATCTGAGTAAATTGTTCTGGAGACAACTTTTGCTAAAAACATCATCTAAGGGGTCAAAATGTTGGGCACCCCTAGCTAGCAAGGGTGCCTTTACTATCCAGAGATAGCCATTTTCCATGTTCTTCAATTTGTAAATGATTTATGATCCTCAGATGAATTCTCATTTCCGCTTGTTTAGGAGGTCTGATGATCTAAATAATGGATTCGTTGACTCGGAGAATTCTGAGCAAGATCGTTTGGAGGCTATAAATCTTGAAAACTGATTGTAGGGGGTCAAAAGCTTGGGCGCCCCTGGCTACTTGGGGTGCCCAACTCCTCCAGAGTTAAATTATTTTCTGTGTTTTCCATCTTTTCTTTTGACTTTTTAATTTTGCACGTGTTTATCCCTCTGTTCAATCTGCAATATCTAGTTCTTGACAAATCTGATGAGTTCACCGATGATTCTATTGAAGAGTCGGTTCAAACTCGAAGAAAACTTGCTAGAGGCTACAAACCCTAATTTACACTTTTAGATCCTCAAAAGCTTGGGCGCCCCTAGCTACCTGGGGCGACCATGATCACCAGACTTAACCATTTTTATGTGATTTTCAGCCTTCAAATTTGATCTTTTTGCTTTGTCCTCCATTTGATTTGCAACTGCGGGTGACTGATGAATCCGGATGAGTTCACCGATGATTCTATTGAAGAGTTGGTTCAAACTCGAAGAAAACTTGCTAGAGGCTACAAACCCTAATTTACACTTTTAGATCCTCAAAAGCTTGGGCGCCCCTAGCTACCTAGGGCGACCATGATCACCAGACTTAACCATTTTTATGTGATTTTCAACCTTCAAATTTGATCTTTTTGCTTTGTCCTCCATTTGATTTGCAACTGCGGGTGACTGATGAATCCGACAATCTAGCTAAGACATCCACTGGAAAGCTTAGAGAATTTTGAAGACAATGACTGTTTTGGAAAACCCTAGCAGCTGGATTAAGCCTTTCAAAACCCTAGGCGCCCCTAACTACCTGGGGCGCCTTTATTCTTTAGAATTTTTTTGATGTTTTTCACAATTTCCAGTTTGCTACTTTGATGAAACTTCTCTGTTCAATCCATAGTTCCAACTGACTGATTCATCCTATGGACCTGCTGATAGATTCACTGCGAAGCTGGAAAGATTCTAAGCAACACAATCTAGGAAGCACAAACCCTAATTCTGACTTTTGAAGCCTTGAAAAGATGGGCGCCCCTAGCTAGCAGGGGAGCCTTTACTTAGCAGTGTTAGTTTTTATTTCAATTTTTCAACCTTCTACTTTCTCCTCACATTCACCGCTTCACGGTTGGCAGCTGCTTGTGCATTGAATGTCGAAGACCGGAAAAGTGGCTAAGGCATGTATGGCTAGGTGCCTTTTACTGGGCAAGGGCGCCTAGCATCTCTAGTGTCAGGCAAATTTCCTCAACTTTCAAGATTCTCCAACTTCCTTCCTTCGTTCTTCGTTCCTCGAGCATCTTTCGCCATTTCTCGATTTGTGCAGTATTTGAGACCTCAAATCTGACACTTGGCAGTTGAGCAACCTCCATTGACGACCTCGGGGCTCCTATTCTAGCTTCTGAAAAAGCAAAATAGACCCACCAAAGAAAAACTGATGTTTTGACGATTCTAACTGGACCAACCTAATGAGGAAGTATTTTCAACAAATCAAAATCACTTTGCACCTGGAAGCAGAAATTCTATTTTTAGAAAATTTTGTAAACATCCATTTGAGAAGAAACCTAGAAAAAACCCAAAAAAGTCTATTTTTAGAAACTTTCTATTTTTAGAAAATTTCCTAAAATTTAGGGCCGAAAAACTAAGATCTGGGTATTGTAGAGGTTGCTTTGAGAAGACCGAGATCCTTAGATTTTGAAAATTGAGTTTTTTGACCATCATGCATGACATGCAAATTTTCATTTTTTGACCTTTTTTTGACATTTTTTGCAAGACTTTTACTAACTCTTTCAAAATGACAATGAAAAAAAAAATTAATTTTGGGCATTACAAGTGACTTTGTTTGGGGACCATGTCAGATACTTACGACATAGGAGAACCAAGAATCTTCGAACTTTAAAGCATAGACCAGTGTCTTATCAGTTGGGCATCAGAGTCAGGACCATTTTCGTAATCATGTAGAACAAGACTTTTCCCTGAATCACCTAGGACAGGACTTCCTAAAATCACCTATAAGTTGAAACTCCCCTAAAAATCACCTAAAACAAGACGCTTAATCACCTAGAACACGGCGAAACTTTCACGGAAAAGGGAAAAACAACATAACAAACACATCACGGAAAGGGGAAACACATCATGAAAACCAAAGAAAACTACTCCATCTCCGAAAGATGTCATTTTTGCTTGAAATGCTTCACTTCTCTTCTGATGGCTATTGCGTGACACAAATTTTTCGGGATGAATATTCTCATATCTTCATAGGCCTAGGAAAAGGCACCCTGACAAAAGTCAAATATGGCGCAAAGAGGGAAACAGATACCATTGAGTCATCAATTTTGTTGTAGGTAGGAAGCCAATGAAAACAAAACTCAGAATGGATGGTTGCCTAGTTAGCTTGGGAATATGTGGATCTTAGGAATCATACCCTTCTAAGAGTTATGAGACAATTTGATGGAGCTCTATGAATATTGTTTAGCATGGATTGTTGTCCAATGGTTTGGGAGATTTGTGATTTGAGAGTTCAAGGAGGTGGCAATCCAAGAACTTAGGAATTCAACTTGGAAGCTACACTTTTACTAAGGGTTGAGACAACTTGATGGAGTTCTACATGGTGTATGGCCTGTTTTCAAAGACAAGTTTTTGAAGAATGACAAATTTATGGTTCAAGGTATTTTTAGCTTGATTTGTTTTGTTTTCAAGGAAGTAAGCCTTAAGGGGGGGTATTAGGTTTAATATTAAATTATTAAAAGATAAGACTTACAGTTGTAATAAAGTCACTTTAGTGACAAGTGTTTTTTTTTCTATTTTTTTAGTTCGCTATTTTTAGCGTTAGGTGAGTCATCATGTTTATCCTTTTGCATGGTTTCATCCTCCAATCTCGATATAAGAAGATGAACCTCTTTGTAATTGATATTTTGTTATTTAATAGAATATTAAGATATTGTGTTCTATTAATTTTTACAATACACTCAGGGGTGTTGACTACAATGCACACCTCCCAAATGACAAGGAACTTTTTTGGTCAATGATGACAAGGTTTGTTATCCATTTCCTTGCATTATATACTTTGTGCACAATAGATGAAATTGAAACAAACGTTCATTTCAAATGAGTGAATTGAATCTATATTTGTAAATCATTTGAATGGTAAAACCATCACAAACCATGTTTGTTATTACATCTTTTGGGCAGATGCACAAAATATTGTGCAATTTACAAAGCCATTAGTCAAATTTTTGAGACTAATAGATGGGAAAAATCCTCCCATAAGGCATTTGTATAGCCATGTATGGGGTCAAGGAGGTTATCAAGACTAGGATGGAAAAAGACAAGGAGAAGTACATGCCAATATGAGAGATCATCAATAATAGATAGCATCAATAGATCCATTGCTATGTAAAGACCCTTGCAAATTTGGCCTTTAATTTTCAGTTTTTGCTGCTACGGAATTTCGTCAAACACTTGTCTTGCACACGTGTCCTTTGCTGGTAGATGATTTCTGTTTGTTTTCTCCTTTTGATATTAAGATGAAATGCATAAAGATTCAACTAACAATGCCAAATGACTTCTATTGCAACTATAATGAACTGCAAGTATTTTTTGAGATTCTTTAATACAAATAGATGAGTGAAAATTTATCAATATGCAGCTACAGCCTGCTGGCATTTCTACAAATACTTTAGAGGCAAATTCCCAAACTTCTTGAATTGCTATTTATGAAACTCCAACTAATACAAAGCTGTTCACCCTTATGAGGACAGTATGCAATGCAACATAAAATTAATCTCAGACCCTATAGGCTATTATGATGTGTAGATTTTATTATCATAAAGATGCAAATATTACAATCAAATATCACTGCTATGGCAGCGACCTATCCCAGCAAAATTAAAATGCAAAGTCACTATAACATGCAAAGATAACAATTGATTATTGGAACCTGGAAATCGTCTTTGATAGAGCACTGATAGCAGCCTTAAAGCCAATCAAAACTTCTTTTCAAACCATCCCTCTTGTGCCAAAATGTGGCGCCTGGTTTCCTTGCTGACTTGTGTTCTTTCTCCAGACCAAAATCGAATTTTATCAAGCTTCCACTACAAAATCAAACCTGGTATGAGCGCCCAGATTTATCAATGATAAATTCTCAAAATCGACTCCCTTGGATAACCATTTGCTGTGCTCAGAATATTATAAATTCACCAAATCATGACTGCATCTGAGACGGAAAGCAAGTCGTGATTTTCTCCCATCACATTGACCAGCAATATGAAAAACCCGTCCTTAATGTGCAACATCCCAATTGCTCAAAAGATCACGAACTTGCAGCTATGATAAATTCCCTTAGCATTTGATTTATCTTTATTCCAAATACCTACCGGCTGGGAATATATATATTGATTTGTCTACTTTATTTGATGGGATTTTACCAATAGTATAATCGCCCTTATTGATGAACTTGATCTGCCACAATATCTATAAATGATCCTCAAAAATTCTACAATTGCTTCCACAGCAAAATCGAACTCTTCTTTGATTGGAAATAGCTTTCAAAATCTGTAATTATTTTCTCCTAAAATCGATTTCTATTCGTCTCCAAATTTTGGTCAATGACCATTAAAATTTGGCAAATCGAAACAGCAAATAAACTCCTTCAAATGCAACAATACATCAGCTGTTACAAACCTACAAATCCTTCAACAATTGCAATAATAAGCCAACTATTACAACTGTGTAAACTCATCTAATAAATGCAATAATAAACCAGCTACTGCAACTATGTAAACTCATCAAATAAATACACTAATAAACTAGCTATTGCATCAAACCACAACTCCTGTCTGAAGGGCAATAATACATCAACCATTGCACCTGTCAAAATTCTCCAATGAAGCACCTGTAAAAACCTTGGATGGATTCCTCCACAATCTCCAGCTAGGGTTGATCTTTCACAACCGAACCTGGTATCCGAAAGTCTTCAAACCCTCGAACAAGCAAAGCATTCAGCTTCTTACCAAACTGTTAATAAGAATAGAATTCAAGACATAAGCATGCCCAAATGCTAGGCCAACAACTCCTTATAAAGATTTCTCAATGACTTTTCAAGAAGCTTCTAGAAATAATATTATTTTATTCCCTTAAGTGACTTTTATAATTTATTATTTTATTTGAAGTCACTTTATTGAATTAATTAAATATAAAGTTATCTTATAATTTTAATTGATTGAAATAACTTTATAAATAATTAATTTAATACTTACTCCCTTATTTCTCCTGTTTAGCCTTCAGGAATAAATAAAGGCTAAACAATCTCCGATGTGGCTACTGCAATGGGGACATTATAGTCCTCCCTTCCCGAAATTGCTTGTCCCCAAGCAATTGCAAACTGGGATGCTGTAGAATATGTTCTTCTCATGTGGCATCATTTGCTGGCAAACCTCTCCATTTCACCAAAAACCTCTTAACCACTCTATTCGTCAATCTCTTCTCTTGGGTATCAACTATCTCCACAAGAATTAGGACCAATTGTCCCTCCTCATCCAACGGTGGCAGCTCTGATGAAGAAGTAACCCACTACCCAAGTGCCTTCTTGAGGCATGAAACATGAAATACACCGTAAGCCTTACTGCTCACTGGCAGCTCCAACTCATAGGTTACTTCCCCAACACTCTTGATGATCCTATAGGGTCTGTAAAATCAAGTCTTGAGTTTTTCCGCACTGCTCTTCCTCAAAGAAGACTACTTGCAAGGCTGCAAGCGAAGGTAGATCAAGCCTCCAATCTCAAAACTACATCCAACCCTATGCCAATCATTGTATGTCCTCAACTGATTCTGCACCACCTGCCAACTACCCTGGAGTGCCTACAAGAAGTATTGGTTCCCTTGAATCCAAAACTTAGCCTCATGAGTTGTACACTTCCAAAAATCCAAGTCCATAAGTGAGGTCAACTCAGTACCTATCCATCTGCATAGCTCCTGCACAAAGGCATTCTAGAACCTACTGTCTCTATCACCACCTAAGAATCTCGGCAGCCCATGCAATCTGATGATCTCTTTGAAACACAACTCTGCCACCCAAGAACAACAGTGATGAACCTTGGGCATCCATACTGTCTGTAAGCCAACTCCACCTAGGTCCCATGAACTGACTGGAAGTCCTCTAAACGTAACACCAATTGACTTCAGTTGTGCCACTCTGATAACCCCTAGAGTCCAATCAACCCAAATCTCAAACTCCCACATTTGTAAGCAACCGACTGGAGAGAACAAAGTGAGAGACTTGCCAAACTTGGACTCATCACCTGAAATCAGAAGTATGTCATAGCAGAGTGAACTCGAACTCCTCTTATTCAACCCATCTCTCTGTGTCCTCCAGGACATAATCAAATCATGTGTATGTGGGCTGAATGAAAATTGATGAGCACACCTCATATTGCAATCGAGGTGAAACTCTCCTACCTGTGCTAATGGAATACCAAAGTAGTCATGTGTATCCCATCCAATATTGTCATTATCAAAAGAAGACTCACAACTCACAATAGGATGAGTTGGTCTTGCAGCAATATCAACATTATCCTTTGCAACCGTGTCAACAAGCCCTTTGTCAGAAAGCAACTGCTGACTTACTTTCAGGAGGGGGAAGAATATCCTCATGAATGCCATCATTCTCCTGAACAGAGCCTGGAACAACACCAAAATCCAATGTGCAAGACTTAGAAGAAATCATCTTCTTCTAATAAGACCGACCAATGTTAATCTCAAAAGTACCAATGTAGAGCCCGATGCTCAAATCTCCCATGATGCCTAAACCTGCAGCCAAGACTGATGTGTCTGTATCATCATCAATCCATTCCACACTGAGTGGTCTCCTGCAGATATGTAAAAGATACCCAACAAAGGTGCATCATAGAAGCACATGCCAACCTCAGACAAGCTGTTGGTATACAATAGAGCAGCACCATGCAGCCTATAAATCATGTCCATGATGGAGAAAAAGGTATCTCTGCGGCCCAAGGATGATAAAATCTCATCATCACTCCATCCTCTAACTCTAAAGTAGCTATCCAAACTTCTCCTATCTATCTCAACAGCTGCTGCCCTCAAAGTGTATCCTGTCAAATCTTCAACCAACAAGGTAGGACAACCATCATTCAATGAAGTAGGAGGTAAAACCCATGAGGATGGTGTGGGAATACTGCTACCAACATGTCTACCTCCAAACCATAGACTAAAATCAATTGGCATCTCGATCATATACCTCTCAAGATCAAGAATGATGCATCCATCACCAACTCTCATGCCTATCCAACACAAGAGGTACTACACCTATATCTTGAGTGTGAATGCAAGGAGATCTCATGCTGCCCTCCATAGATGACTGAGTCTCTGTTGAACATGATGGACATCTAGCCAAGCTCAACTCTAAGTAGAGCTCATCAACATGAATCTCGGATTCTTGAAGGGCTAACTGAGTATTCCTCAAGGAATCACTATAAACCATAAGCTCGTGAGAAAGCTTATCTACTTCATCTTTTTTCCTTCTCAAAGCACCTAAATAGACCTCAACGAGGTTGAGAAGGTGATCACAATCCAAAAGAAGGTGCAAATAATTAGTTTTCAATGTTCCCATACCTTCTTTGATTGCCTGTAGATTATCATGAGAAGACTCTGCTTCGACTCCTTTTTGTCTTCCCTCCAATTGAACCATCCAAAGATGATTCTCAATCAGCTTGTGCATTTTTTCATGATGAGATAAGGCTGCCACAATCTCATCTTCACTCACCTTCAACTGGCTCTCCAAGTTATGCGGACTTTTAGGTTTACAAACATCCTTTGTGTAAGAACCCTATGTTCTCCCAACTGCAAACTTTGTACTGTGGAAATTGACTGCTGGTTTTGTTTTTGATTGTTTTGTGATTTTTTTGTGTTTTGCGGAATATATGCTTTTTTTTGTATTTTTTGAAATATTTCCAAGCATGAAATAAAATACTAGGAAATAACAAATATTGAAAGAAACAATTGCAGCAATGGAATATTCGATTTATTCATTGTTTTCAAAGATGTCTACATTCAAATGCATACCCGAACACAGAGGAGACAAATACATATAATTTTCTGATGTTGCTGACAGAAATGGCTGTGTAATAAGAAGTTCGACCTGCTGCAAGGAGAGCTTTCTCCACTCCTAAAACTCTGTCAAAACTCCTCCTAGTAATAGCCGCCCCCAATGGAGATGAAAGGCCTCAAAGAAGAGAGGTGTTTTTCCTTGAGAAGAACACACCATGGCTAAGCAACTTCAACTGATAGTCTCACAGCCTCAAACTGCTGATACACTAAAGGAGCTATGCTCTCCAATGCTGATACGCTCAAGAAATTGCAGAAACCCTCGTCTCTGTTCTCCAAACACCAAAGAGTTCATGAAATGAGTTTTCAAATCCCAAAGAGAGATAGATTCGATTTTCACTTGGCAGCTTGTATATTCCTCTCAAAGAGGTCAACCCCCCTTTGCCTTTTTAATTAAATTAAAATGTTATAAAGTTGCACTTAGAAGATAATAAAATATGGCCTTATAATTGGCGTCCAATTATTTAACTGAAATGGCCCCCTTTTTAATGACAATTGACCCCCCCTCAAGTCATAAAGTGCAAATATAACATTATATTATAACATTAAAATATTAATTATTATTAAAGTGACCCTTTAATAATAATTAAACATCATAACTTAGGCAAAACACCTTATTTCTCCAATCCAACTAGAAACTGGGATTGACGCTGATAATTCTATCTCAATCAAGTGCCCTGCTAGAAATAGTAACCCTGGCAGAATGACTTACTATAAATAGTAAGTGTGAGGAATTGAGCTCTGAATCCTCTGCAAAAGCCAAACTTAAACCTCTCTGAACTCTGGAGAAGAATAAAACCATCAAATGATCAAACTTCTGCCACAAGGACCCTCTATCCAATCCCATTAGCCTACGAGGGTCGACTGATAGGCTAATCCCACTGAAATACTGAAGTCTAGCTAGGAGGGGACATTACACTTTTCTTTATCAGAGGTAGCATCAGATTGTTCTGGAAGTGTTTGAGTTACACAACTGTTTTCTTTGGTGATGTCATCTATGCACATATCCTGATTTGGAATTAGGTCAGCACTAATTCTACCTGTAGAAACATCATCAATGCCCTTAATAAGTGTCTCATCACCAGTGGGCTCAGGTTGTTCTATGATCTCATTCTTCGACTCAGCTGCTCCACTAGATGATGGCCTGTTTTCTTCAAGTAGAGAAGATGGAACCGGTAGACCAAATGAGATTAACTCTTGTGCATTCAATAGTTCCTTGAACTTCTCAATTTTTTGCTCAACCAACTCTTTTGTGAGATAATATGCTGCGGATGAAACATGTTGCTCTCTTCTCCAAATGCCTAACAAATCAGATTGCAACTGCTTACAAACATCTTCTTCTTCATCTAGGATCAAGGGCAGGATGTGGAACATAGCTGCCTTTGTTCCTTGAACTTCTCAATTTTTTGCTCAGCCAACTTTTTTGTGAGATCATATGCTGCGGATGAAACATGTTGCTCTCTTCTCCAAATGCCTAACAAATCAGATTGCAACTGCTTACAAACATCTTCTTCTTCATCTAGGATCAAGGGCAGGATGTGGAACATAGCTGCCTTTACCTTGTTTGACTGGCATTTCCTGATTCCTAATTTGAAGCAATCGAATAACTGGAGAATAAGGCCATCATAATCAAACATGATAACACATGACTGTACCTTTGCCATTGTTTCTAGAATTTTAACCCTCTTATTGAAAGTAGGGCTTTTGATGTCGCCTATCCCTTGAAAGCTTTCAACCATCAACTGCATGACCTCTCTCATTTTTCCCTTATCATAAGGTTCTTTAGGAGCTATAATCCTCATAATTTCACTAATACAAGTTACAATTGCAAGTCTAACCTCCTCATTTTGATGTTGCAAAAGTTTTGGCTTTCCCAAAGAGTGTACCAAAGGAACCATAGCTTTACGCATTGCTTGAGAAGGTGACTGTCCAACCTTCCAAAAACAACTTTCAGCCTCTTCCAAAATGTTCAGAAGAGGTTGCTTTAACCTGTGGTACAAATTTCAACTTCTCAGCAACAAACTTCAATCTCTCATGAAAAGCCTTGATGGCCTCTTGTTCTTTGTTCCACTTTTCCAATTCCCCAATCAGTTTACTCCGTTCTTTCATTCTTTCAATCATTTTACCTTGTTGTTGAATCAATGATTCCATCCAAGCTTCCTCTGAAATGCTAGAAGTAGCCATGTAACCCAATTGAAATTCTAATCTACAATTGATTAGTTGAAACAATGACCCATCTACCCAATAGGCTGGCAGAATTCTTAGCTCTAATACCACTGTAAAGACCCTTGCAAATTCAGCCTTTAATTTTCAATTTTTGCTGCTAAGGAATTTCGTCAAACACTTTTCTTGCACACTTGTCCTTGGCTGGTAAATGATTTATGTTTGTTTTCACCTTTTGATATTTAGATGAAATGCATAAAGATTCAACTAACAATGCCAAATGACTTATATTGCAACTATAATGAAGTGCAAATATTTTTTCAAGATTCTTTAATACAAATAGATGACTGAAACTTTATAAATATGCAGCTACAGCATGCTGGCATTTTTACAAACACTTTGGAGGAAAACTCCTGTTGTGACCTTTTCACACATCACCCCATTCAAAATGGGGACCCCCTAATTTTTGCTCCATTCCTTGTCTTTTGGCTTTGGTTTTGTCTCTCTCTTTCTGTTGTCTGCCTTCTCGGGGATATGCCCGTTTTTTAGCTTAAATTGAGATTTTGGCTAAGTCTGAGAATTAGGGTTTTGAATCTTCTAGTTAGTTTGAAGTCAAATGGAGTGAGTAAATTGAAACCTGAGCTCGGCACTACAGTCAATAAGCTTCTAGCAGGTCCCCAACAGAATTTCATTCAATTCTGACAACTTACTATTTTTAGTAAGTGCCTAATTTGGGACATTTTCTCAGCACTTTTGAAGTTTCGATCGTTACACTGCATCCAGAGCACGTCAAGCTATTTGTCTGCAAGTTTTCAGTTGAAACGGACAACTTACTATTTTTAGCAAGTTCACCTTCAGGAGCTGATTTTAGGATTTACATGCGAAGTTTTTCAATGCATGTCTGGAGAATATTTCTGGGTTTTTTGAGACCTACGCGATGATATAACATGCAAAGTGAGATGATAACTTTCAGAACTCAACCTTCGGAGGCTATTTTTAGCGTTTGCATGTTGGAATTTTCTACGCATGTCTGGACATTCTTTGTAGGTTTTTCGAAAGCTTTGCAGTGGTATAACATGCAAACCAAGATCGAGACCCTTTTCAGGAGCCATCTTCAGAGGCTATTTTTAGGATTTGCATGCAGGACTTTTCAGCGCATGTTAGGTTATTCTTTATGGGTTTTTCAAGAGCTATGCAGTCATGTGACATGCAAACAGAGTTGGTCACTTTTTCAGGGACTTACTATTTTTAGCAGGATCACTCTGGTAGCTGCCCAGCACCTCAATATCACGAACAGAACAAAGTGCAATAGAAACGGGGTCAAACAGAGATCATTCAATCGACATGCAAGTCAAATTAGGGTTTCCAACTTCAGCACTCAAAATGAGGGGTCAAACGCCAGAATTTTCGAAAACCGGTGTATCCCACTACGATCAGTATCTTTCGAGCTCCACTAGTAAAATTTGAAGGAAATCCGAGCACTTACTATTTATAGTAAGGCACTCAAGAAATAGGCTATAAATAGTAAGTCAGCAGCAGGTGCCAGTGTGAACAGGCAAGTCATCCCATGAGGATCACACCATGTTGTACCCAAAACCAAAATTTTTGCTTCACTAAGGCATTTTGCTTAATTGAGTCTTAATCTTGTTAAAGTGATGTCAGAAGGTCGTTTTTGGGGTTTTTAAATATGGAGTTGGTGTTAGTGTCATGTCAGTCTGTTACTGAAGGAATTTGAGAAAAGTGAAAATCTGAAGGAAAATCGTCAAAATTTTCTATCTCTGGAGAAGGAAGCACATTTTCAAATGGGCGCCCTATCTTTTAGGGGCCCAGATCCTGTTTTTAGGGTTTGTCACCTCCAGCAGGCTTTTGTCCGGCATCACGTCAGCTTCGCGATGAGCTATCAAGTTTGTCAAACGGACTGTTTCGTGCGAAGCAGAAAATACAGTGCAAAACGAGGAGGAAGCGAGAATTGGCTAACACTGGAGAAAAGCGCAGCTTTTGGAAAGGGCGCCCATCTTTTTGAGGTGTCAGATGAAGGCTTTTGACTAAATGCCATTCGAGATGTTTATCTCACATTTGTTCGAGCCGCGATGCATCCGTCAGTGGGTGAATCTGAGTTGCTGAAGTGTTTGAACCTGAGGTCAAACATAGGGTCAAATCTTAGTCAAAATATCAAAGAATGTGGCAAAAGAGCAGCTTTTTAGAAAAGCGCCTGAGCTTTTCAAGTCTTTGATGCCTTCTTTTTGGTGATCTCAGATATTCAATTTGTCCGTGTTACGTTCAGCTTTCCGTTGCCTGTCTTCGTCAGATCAGAAGATGATTCAGCAGCTTGCAGTCGGAGTTTTAGTATTATTTTGGTCAATTCCATAAATGGTTTAAGTCTGGAGGAAAAAGAGCAACTTTTGAAAAAGGCGCCCTTGATTTTCACCCTTCAAATGATGTTTTCTAGGAAAGTGTGCCTTTGCAGCTGTCTTGCAGAATGAGGTCAGCTCCGCAATGAACCTAAGATCCAGTCCTGAAAATTGGTAAATTAGAAGTTATGAAGAATTTATGTTTCCCTTCGTTCGAGATACAGATGTGAAAATATGGCTAAGTCTGAGGAAAAGCGCAGCTTTTCAAAAGGGCGCTTGGATTTTTGAGCCTTCAGATGTTAGTTTTATGATGTTCAGTCTCAAGGTATCTTTTGATCAGTTTTTATCCTGCTCTACAATGCACCTGTCAGCCAGCCAATCGGTGGAGTCAATCAGCCAGTGTCAGAGGATGAACAGAGGTCCCGAGAGACGTTCAAATCCAAATTTTCATGAAAATTGGCTAAGTCTGGAATTCGCCTTAAGAGGTCAAAGTTGAGTTTTCGGAATAAGTTGACAAGTGCACCTTAACTTGAGTTCTGACTTCAGTTAGACTGAACGATTTCTGGGTTGTCATCTCCAGTTCACATATTGACATGTTGAGTGATCTTTCAGTTCGCATGTCGAGTTAACTAGTTTGCATGTCCAGTTAACAACTTTGCATGTTGAGTTAACTTGTTTGCATGTTCACTTAACTGAAGATTATGTTTGAAAGTCAACTCGAGTTTGCATGCATGGCGAATTTGGTTGAAATTATGAAGTTTTTGTGAAGTTGGCGAATTCATCTTTGTCAACTAGAGTTCTAAAAGGGACACCATATCTAATTAAAGAATGAAGCAAGATTTTGTGAAGTATGGCGAATTCATTCATTGACAACTGAAGTTTCCAAAAGGGTCGCCATATTTAGAATATTTAGATGAAGCATGAAGTGTGAAGTTGACGCATTTATCTATGATTGTTAACTTCACTTCTCAAAAGGGACGCTATAATTAGAATTGTTAAGTGTGCGAATTGCATGAATTTTGAAGATGGCGAACTTAATAAGGAATGTTAACTGAAGTCAAAATCGCATGATTGTTTTAAATAAATTTGCAATTGAAGTCTTGAAAGGGAAACCCTAAAGCATGGCGCTTTATTTAGCATATTTTAGTTTTAGTTAACTAGAATGGGGTCCAATCACAAGCCAAGAGCCATTTCTCAAAGATTAGTGCCTTTGTGCGAATTTCAAAGATGAAAATCTATTTATTCAAGCATTGGCGTCCATTATTTCATCATTTTAAGCTTCAAAGTTTATATTCTTCTTGAGCAAGCAGCAAGCTAAATGTGTTACAGGTGTCAAAATTCAGCATTCTTCATAGCAACGGATTCAGATTGTTCAGAGGAAGAAGATTCGAGACTTTATTTTCACTTTGCATGCAGGTTTTATCAGATTCCTAAAGAAGATTGGCGAATTTTTCAGAAGCAAAACAAGCAAAACTTTCTATCTTCTGTCTTATTTCTTCTATTTTCTCATCTTAGGTACTTTCTTCGCATGTCAAAGAAATTCAACATATTTTCAGAGTTTGATCATCTGGGTTCGCATACTTTGGTATTTGCAGCAAAACCCACGTCTTAGATTTTTTTCGAGAAAATTGCCCCGTAGTCTTCATTCTGAAGCTCTGTGCATTTTTCTGAGAATTTCTTTGCATGTGGGCCAAAATCACGTCTTTTCAAGAATCTAGCTATCTGGGTTTGTTCAGAATTCCGTTGTGCACAAAACCCACATTTCAGAAAAACTTCGAAAAATTCTCGTCTTAGGCTATTTT
Source organism: Sequoia sempervirens (assembly GCA_007258455.2). Lineage (NCBI taxonomy): Eukaryota > Viridiplantae > Streptophyta > Pinopsida > Cupressales > Cupressaceae > Sequoia > Sequoia sempervirens. The sequence goes on along the minus strand of VDFB02000009.1, from coordinate 27,255,127 downwards.
TAGCCTTGTCCAAAGGTTTTCAATTTTTCCAGAAAGTTCATCAAGTATATTCGACTTTACAGTCAAAAGTCATCATTTTCAAAATGCAGCTCAATCTCATTGATTATAAGGCAAAATCTGCCCTTACACATAATTTTGTCAAAACTTCAGATACAGACCTAAATCATGTTTACCCAGTGGTTAATCTGAGCAGTCTGGAGGGTGTTAGCAGCAATGCGTTGAGGAATCTTGAGCGTTCCAGGTTATTGGCAGCAGCATCTATTCCTGTTACCACTTTTGATCTCGAGTTTGTTCTTGCTTGCATCAACCATTATGACTCATCTTCACGACAAATCAGATCAGTTGATGGGAGGGTTGTTTGCAATCTCAAACCAAAAGATATAGAGAAATGTTTTGCTATTCCTCCGCATTCAGATAACTTTACTGTGGTTATTGAAGCCTGTGAGAAGATATGGAATGGAGATCAACAGCGTTCACAGAGAAAGGTAGCTCAGAAATGGCTGAAGGTTCAGAAGACTAACATGCCTAAGAAGGTTGGCCGCGGTGAATTCAAGGACGAGGTTGCTGTTTTGATAACTTTGCTCAACCGAGTTACAGGCCAAGAGGATGCTAGTACTTTCCGTTCATGGATGTTTTACCTTATTTCCAGAATTCTTGATGGCACAGAACGTTTTGACTGGGCTATGTTGATTAGTGATTGCTTACATCAGCAGATTACTAATTTTCTCAAGTTTCATGAGTTTCATATGATATCATACTTGGTCTACTTAGTCGCATTCCAAGGCAGCTACAAGTATCTTAAGACTAATGGCACTCTCGGTGTTCAACGTATTCACGAGTATTATCCTCAGTTGGAGTTCTCTCAGTCTGAACAAAACTTCCGAGCAGTGAATGATCATTTTTCTATAAGGACAGTTAGAGATCTTGACAACGAAATGCACATTCGTAATTCTGCCGAGGCAAAATCAGCGATGGAGACTTGGGCGGATTGGTTTATCCAATTCCCTACTTTCACATACATCCGGGTTTATGGATATGTTGGAGAGCCCCTGATGTTGCCGAGGTATCCTTCAGATAAGATCATCTTCATGGAGTTTCTCAAGCAGATGCAGTATGTTCATTTCTTTCTTCGTAATCGTCATAAGACTGCAGCTACTTTTCCATTTGCATTGGGAATTTTCACATGCAATGCAGCTGCAGATGCCAAGCTCATGTCAACCGAGTTAGAAAGATTCAAGCTCAAAACTCATACCGAGAGGCGTTCTTATGATCCTTTGGGTCATTATGCGAACAGGTTAGAGCGAGGGATTGCACATAAGACAGCACTTGAAGATTTCTGGGCAAATTGTGAAGATGAATTCGAGGTTCGTCGTCGTCACTATTGTAGACTCACTATTGGTCAGCTCTCTGATTACCTATCAGAAGATGTTGATGGTCTATCAGATGATGATGGAGAAGTTCTTCTCAATTCATTTGTCAGAGATCAAATTGCTCGGCAGCCACTTCGTTCACCAGATTGGTATGCTAAGGAGAATAATTCTATTGAGGAGATTTCTAAATCAATTATCAAAACTAGCAAGTTGTTCTTGGAGAGTAAGCGGAAACAAAAGTCAATTCCTGTAGTAGAGCCGCCAAAGGATTTTTCTTCATTGCCTTCTACTTCTAGGTCAAGACCTCAAGTCAATGCTATTGTGATTCCTCCTGAAGGAGTTAGACTTAGCGGGAACACGGGGAAGAGAGCTACTGGAAAGAGGAAGCAGAAACAAGTTGAGAATGTTCTTGAGATTCCAGTAGAGACAGTTATTCAAGCTGAGCCTCACATTTCACCTCCTAGTTCACCTCACGTGCAACCTATTGACATAGATTCGGAGCCTGAGATACCAATTCGAGTTGGGTCAGAGACCACTGAACCGCCACAGGTGGATACATCTGGGACAGTCTCTCCTCGGATCGATGATATTGTTCAGTCTTGTTGGCTCAAGAGGTCTTTGGGAAGACAGAGGCGAGAACCTTCGTATAACCTTGATTTATCTGAGTTCGAAGAGCCTTATCAAACAAGGTCGAACAAGAAGATTAAGAAACAGGTGTACATTGAGAAGACTCCAGAATCAGAGATTGTTATAGAAGTTGCTGTTCCTCCAGAGGGTAAGAGCTTAGATGAAGTCGAAGTTGGTGACTTTACTTTTACTAAGGCAAATCTAGGCAGGACTACACAAGAGACAGATGTAACTCTTCTTAAGATTGTTACCAATAATCTTGAAGAACGCATCACAAAGGATGGAGAGGATAAGGCACTGCTTAAGGCTGAAATTAGTCAACTTCGTCAATATATTTCCGATCTTGTTCATGGAAATTCGAATAGAGCACCTGCCCTTCCTCAGAATACACCTGCAAAACAACGAAAGCTTGATCAGTTAGTAAGTCATGGCAGACTTTTGGACAACTGGATTGAGAGTTTAGTTGCTACAGGTCGACATCTTCTTGCAGATTTGTATCAGTTGAGGAGTGATGCACATAAGCTTCGTCAAGGTGTTCAGTTGCTCGAGATTTCAGTTGCAGAGAGCTTAGCCAAGGATCGTGTTCTTGTATCTCAGTTGTCTGTTGCATACGATGCCTTGGAGATTGATGAAGATCAAGAGAAGGTTTTTACTTGGAGAGAGCAGCACCTTTTCAAAATGGAGATATGTGAAAAGATCTCTGCCAAGTTGTTTTCATTGAAAGATGATGTGATTGGAGTACTTGCACTTGTCAGTGGTTTTGTTGTTCAGATTCCATGTCATTATCTTCTTGAAGATGGCACGTATGTTGAATTGGACAAAGTGCAAGCTGAATTCGAGAAGCTGATTCGTGATAACCTGGAAGGAGATCCTATGGCACCTAAGTTGGAGAATATCTCAGTTATTTCAGCTAGTTTCAGAAAGGCGACTGAAGAGGTTAAAGATGGCATGCATACTGTCAAGGAAAGTGGTAGAGAACTGAAGAAGCAAACTGTTCTTTTGGACAGCATCAAAGTGCCAGAAGACAAAGAGATTGATGAGTTCTTTGTCGAAGTGTTAGACCGAGATGACATGGAGTGATCTGCCAGTTGGAACCTGCAGTTAATTTCGAGGGTTGAGTCATGAGCAGCAGTTAACTCGACTTTCAGTCTTGATTTCACTTGCTGACTTTACACATGCTTATCTCATCCTTGGAATTATCATCACAAGAGTTAGGGTTAGGGTTTCCAGTTAACTGAAGGTAGTGTCCAGTTAACTTTGCTTTAAATAAGGACGTGCATGCTTGCACATTGTCCATTTAGGTTAAATGTATCGGTTAACTGATGGTAGCTTTCCAGTTAACTGTATAGTTTATTTCATTAGGGTTTAGTAATAAATCTTGCATGCATTGCAAGACTGTAGTTGACTCAAGGTGATTTTAGGGTTCCCTACACCTTTCGATGTCTATATAATAAGAGCTTTTGCTCATTTGTAATTAACTTTTGCACGAGAGAGAAATATATGTTGTGCCTACCTTGCCTTCAATATTGCTCTTTTGGTATTTGTTCATGCGTCTTTACTATTATGATTAATTGTTATGCCACATAGGGTTTCATGCAATTGTAATGGTGAATTCTTTCCATAGTTAGATAAAATCTGTTTTGTGTTCAATAAGCTTGTTCAGATTGAGATGATAGTTGTGCCCACCTTGCCTTCAAGTAGAGAATCTGCGCTTGATTATCGTGTGTTGTTGTGAACAATAAACTGATTCGGATTGAGCTGATAGATGTGCCACCTTGCCTTCAAGTCGAGAATCCGTATTCATTTTATCGTGTGATGTTGTTATCAATAAACGTGTTTAGATTGAGCTGATAGATGTGCCACCTTGCCTTCAAGTTGAGAATCTACACTCGTTTATCGTCTGATAGTCAAACCTTGCTCCGTTTCCTCATGCTCTGTTTTTCTTGAGGAAACTGGATAGAATTTAAGTAATTAAGTTTAGTTGTAGTTAGTAGTCTGCAAAACTAGAAAATACTCAGCTGCAACGTATAGTTTTCGAGAAAGCCTTGTACCTCTACAACTGAAACAAAAAAGACAGGATTTAGTTTAGTTTATTTCCATTTCAGGTACTTTTGTCAAGCACAACGAGGGAGCTTCCCCTCCTAATTTGAAGAGCACTCAAGTGTAGGTAGCTGTCCTACCAACTCTTACTCCAGAGGTGCTAGTTGTTACGCCAACACACCATTCAAATTTCAAGATGAACGGAGTTGCAGAAGACCTGAAAACAGGCAATTACTATAAATAGTAAAACACCTCCAGAAACATGCTATAAATAGCAAGTCACCACAAGATGGCAGTGTGAACAACTTAACTAGGTCATGAGGATCCTGTGGTTAAAATTTCAGATCAATCCAAGCTTCAGAAGGGTGGGTACCAGAGACTTACTAAATATAGCAAACCCGGAGCGAGCAAGCCAGAAAAATGTCTAAGTATGCGAAACTTCCTTAACCCGCTGTGAAATGCGCCTAAGATGAGACTGGCAAAAGGATGGAAAAATTTTCAAGTCTTGATGATAATCCTGCTCAACCCTCCAAATGCACCCAAGGAGAAGAAGCTATGAAAAATTTTCTACGGCATAAAACTTCCTGCTCGACACCTTAAATGCGCCCTCAAGAAGAAGCTGGCTTGCAAGAAAAGTTTCTAAGTGGCATGAATTCCTCCTTGACCCTCAAAATGCGCCCTGTCATGAAGAAAGGTGAGGAAAATCAATTAAGGCAAGAAAATTCCTGCAGGACTAGTCAAATGCGCCCATGATGAAAGGACTCTAGAAAACTTTCTAAGTGTTGCTAATTCCTGTTGGGGTCTCCAAATGCGCCCAAGTTATCTACCTATGAAGGACAAGAAAAATTTTCTAAGACATTACATATTCCTCCTACTACCCTGAAATGCGCCCTCAAGGAGAGTGGTGATGATAAAGTTACTAAGGCAAGTTTGAATTCCTCCTAGACAAGCCAAATGCGCCCATCTCCAACATGTGTGAAGGAAAAAGTCTTCAAGGCCTTGCTAGTTCCTCCCTGTCCCTAAAAATGCACCCATCTCAAGAGGCATCAAGATAAAGTTTGCTAAGGCATTGGATATTCCTACTTGACTAGTAAAATGCGCCCAAGTGAGCTAGGAAAAAGACAAAAGTTGTTAAGTATTGTAAATTCCTTCACTACCCCCAATATGCGCCCAAGGTAAAGGTGGATGGAGAAAAAGTTTCTGAGTTGTTGGAAATTCATGTGCTCCTAGTGAAATGCGCCAATCTCTAGAGGTGTGAAGAAGAAAATTGTAAGTGTTAGAAAATTCCACCTTGACATGCTAAATGCGCCCAAGGATATTGAAGGTGGTGGCTCTAGGAAGTATGTTGAGTATTGTTAATTCCTCCACCCCAAGCAAAATGCGCCTAAAGTGGAGAGAGATGGTGATGAATAAAATGCTAAGTGTGATGAAACAAGAAAATTTATCTAAGGCAAAATTGAAATTCCTTCTAGACCTCTCATATGCGCCCATGCTCATGGAGATGATGAAATTTTTGTAAGTATTTAAATCTCTCCTCCCCTAGAGAAATACGCCTAAGCTTGAGAGAGGATGATAAAATTTACTAAGGCATGGACAAGTTGGCAAGAAGGAGTCAGAATGTGTCAACTTCATAAAGTTGAAGAAAATTGTCCAAGGCAAAGAAAGAAAAATACGCCCAGAGATGAAGAATGAAGATGAAATTTGGTGGCAAAATATTTTTCTAAGGTATAAATTGCAAAAAAATTAAAAGTACCCCTTCGTCTATAGACACATGAATTTGGTGTTTTCTGAGGGGAATTTTCTTCTGGGTACTGGATATCTTTGACAAGGAGATGATTTTGAAACTTTTCACGCCTCGCCTAAGACTTTAAGATGGAGATTTTACTCAGGCGCCTGGTTGATGAAATTTTCTAGAGGAAATAAATTATTTCTAAGGCAGATGAGTTGGAAATTTGGCTAAGGCAAAAAGGAGATATCATGGTGGTTGGAAAATTTTCTAAGGCAGAGAGAAATAAAACAACACCCTCTAAACGCGCCTTCAGGACAGATGAAAATTCTAAGAAAGACTTGTCTGAGTTAAACGTGCCCATCATAGAGAAGGAAGTTGAAAATTGTCTTAGGCAGAGAAAATAAAATGACAAGGCTCCAAATGCGCCCTTGAAGAAAGTTGGCTAAAATGTCTAAGTCACAAGCATCAAGCTCTCAAATACGCCCTCGAGGTTCCTGAGGAGAGTACGTGAAAGATCTTCCCAAGGCATTGGTGGAGACACAAACATCAAAATGATATGCGCCCTAGCACACAGATGTTGAAAGTTATGAAGAAAGCGAAAGTTGGCTAAAGAAAAATGGACATTGGAGATCAAAACATGGATATCAGGTGAGTAAAATGGATTCATATTATAAAATGTTTTAATGCTCTTCCTTTGTTTGCAGGATGAACGTCGGAACCAGAGTGGGAGGAATTGAAGTGATGGAGCAAATACTCCCAAGACTACAATTCAACCTCGAAAGAAGAAAAGTTGCATGTTGGAAGAAATGGCTAAGTGTTGGAATAACCTAATATGCACTCAATTCAAAGAGGTAGATGGTGAAGGAGAACGGGTCGAATCCGAGATTAAAAAAATCCTTCAGGATTAGGATGGAGAAAAGATGAAGGCCCAGACATTAAGGATCGTCCTCAAGCACTAAAACATCCTCTAGGCTAAGGAGGAGGAACGAGCAAACACTTCAGAGTTAAAGAATGACAGCTAAGAGGAAAATCATCATCAAGCAGGAGGAAGAAGGTTGTAGGCTTGAAGTTAGATCAAGAACGTGCCTGCCATATCCGTCCAAGAAACAAAAGCCATGATGATCAGACTCATCCAATTTGCAGTCAAAAAGAGGAACAAGAACAATGCGAACGCGTCTATGGACAAGAAACTTCTAAAAGGGTGGTGGACATTAATTGCTCATTTATTACCCCACTCCTCTTGGTGGCGGTTTTTAGGGTTAGGGCTTATATGGCTCAATCTGAGCCCTTCATTGTAATTGAATCTGAGTCATCTGTTGGACTGGGCCAACTATAAAAGGGGCATCCCCCCTCATTTGTAATTCATTAGAGTAGAGATTAGATTAGACGTAGAGAGCATTAGAGAGATAGCCTAGAGTTAGCATAGCTGATTGATTGATAGTATAGTTTGAAGAAGAAGGAAAGTTTTTCCTTTGAAAACTTTGTACGAAATTGTTATGAACACTCTTTCAATAAAAGGAATTTTCATTGATGATGATCTCGTCTTTTGTTGTGAGTAGCTAGCAAGGTTTCTTCGTCCTTTTTATTTGAGTAGTAGCTTAAAGTAGAGTGAATTTCATTTCATGCAAGTAGTAGATAGTAACTGTGGAATGTGGTCTTCAATTTGGGCAAACTTCGTCTATCCATACCACTAGTGGGCTCGCTGATGGTGAGTTCACCTTGCGTGGTCAACTGGAAGCTTGTGGACTTAAGTTCAATTACGATCTTCATGTTGGTATGCGTCGTCGTGACGGTGTCTTCATTGTTGAATTGTAATATGAATATCTTTAGTTACTCCCCTTGAAGATTGCACCGGTTCTATGGAAGTTGTCCGAAGTGAGGCAAAGCGGAATCTGGTTGAGGTTTGTGAAAATTGATCTCCATGTCCCACGCGTAGATTAGTCCATAGCATCTTCTATCCCTGCAACCATTTAAATTCAGTACTTCCTGGTTAGTTTAAGAAATCTGAGCTTCACTGATAAATCCTTTGAATCCTAAAAACCCCTTCCTCTGGAGTGAACAATTACGTAAGTCCCCTTGAAATACCAGCAAATCACATCAAGCCAACTGAGATTATCCACTGCATGAAGGAACCTTGGAATTGAATGCATGATCTTTCTAGCAATCTTAGCATGCAGGAGATTTTGTTCAAGAGAGGATAGAGTAGCCGTTGGCAACTTTATTCTGTGTTGGTGCAGTCACGAAAATCACATCAACAACTCCCAAACTTCTTGAATTGCTATTTATGAAACTCCAATTATTACAAAGTTAATCGCCCTTATGAGGACAGTATGCAATGCAACATAAAACTAATCTCAGACCTTATTGGCTACTATGATGTGCAGATTTTATTATCATAAAGATGCAAATATTACAATCAAATATCACTCAAATGGCAGCAACCAATCCCAGCAAAATCACAATGGAAAGTCACTATAATATGCAATGATAACAATTGATTATTGGAACTTGGAAATCGTCTTTGATGGAGCACTAATTGCAGACTTAAAGCCAATCGAAACTTCCTTTCAAACCGTTCCTCTTGTGACAAAATGTGGTGCCTGGTTTCCTTGCTGACCTGCATTCTTTCTCCAGACCAAAATCGAATTTCATCAAGCTTCCACTACAAAATCGAACCTCGTATAAGCACCCAGATTTATCAACGATAAACTCTCAAAATCGACTCCCTTGGATAACCATTTGTTGTGCCCAAAAATATTATAAATTGACCAAATCATGACTGCATCTGAGATGGAAAGCAAGTCGTGATTTTCTCCCATCACATCGACCAGCAATATGAAAAACCCGTCCTTAATGTGCAGTGTCCCAATTGCTCAGAAGATCACAAATTTGCAACTATGATAAATTCCCTTAGCATTCGATTTGTCTTTATTCCAAATACCTAGCGATTGGGAATATATATATTGATTTTTTTGCTTTATTCGATGGGATTTTACTAGCAGTATAATCGTCGTTATTGATGAACTCAATCTGCCACAATATCTGTAAGTGATCCTCAAAAATTCTACAATTGCTTCCACAGCAAAATCGAACTCCTCTTTGACTGGAAATAGCTTTCAAAATCTGTAATTATTTTCTCCTAAAATCAATTTCTATTCTTCTCGAAATTTTGGTCAATGACCATTAAAATTTGGCTAATTGAATCAGCAAATAAACTCCTTCAAATGCAACAATACATCACCTATAGCAAACCTACAAATCCTTCAACAATTGCAATAATAAACCAACTACTGCAACTGTGTAAACTCGTCAAATAAATGCAATAATAAACCAGCTATTACAGCAAACCACAACTCCAGTCAGAAGAGCAATAATACATCAGCTATTGCACCTATCAAAATTCTCCAATGAAGCACATGTAGAAACCCTGGATGGATTCCTCCACAATCTCCAACTAGGGTTGATCTTTACCAACCGAACCTGGTATCCTAGAGTCTTCAAACCCTCGGACAAACAAAGCATTCAGCTTCTTACCAAACTGGTAATGAGAATAGAATTCAAGACATAAGCATGCCCAAATGCTAAGCCAACAACTCCTTATTAAGATTTCTCAATGACTTTTCAAGAAGCTTCTAGAAATAATATTATTTTATTCCCTTAAGTGACTTTTATAATTTATTATTTTATTTTAAGTCACTTTATTAAATTAATTAAATATAAAGTTATCTTATAATTTTAATTGATTGAAATAACTTTATAAATAATTAATTTAATACTTACTCCCTTATTTCTTCTATTTAGCCTTCGGGAATAAATAAAGGTTAAACGATCTTCGGGGTGGCTATTGCGAAGGGGACATTACATGCTACCTCAATGCCACTAGATACTATATCAAGTCAATGTTGTTTTACAGTGGCTTATTTCAAGACAATGTAGAGGTGATAGAGCGTCTCTTCAAATACATCAAGAGATTTTTCCCTTCAAAAAATCTATAGGAAGTTAAGGAAGATTTTCCATCATATGAGCATTCAATGGGATTTTTCTCGAATATTTGTGTTGTTTAATGCATAGTTTACATACACGGAATTGGAGAGTACTCAAGAAGCCCAAAAATTTTAACTCGACAAATACTTGGCAAATACTCAGTAACTTAAAAGTAGCAAAATTTCTTTTTTTTAGGAAAATTGCTATCAAAGAGGATAGCTCTCTTTTTATTACTTTAAAGCTCAAGATTACATATTTTAGACAAAATTTTGCATCGACCCCAAATTACAAAATGTATTGCATATTTCCTGCTCTTTTAGAGGATCTTAATGCCATCGGATGCTTAGGTTTTGCTGGTGGTGTTTTCCTTCTTTTCACCTCTGTCCATACTTGTTCAGTTTCAGGGGGAAAAATGTTTTCTGCTTTCAAATTTGCATTATTAACATCGGCAACTAAAGTAATAGAAGAAATTTCAGTGTTCCTATGTTGCGAAATTGTTTTCTCCAAGGGGGATGGAGAACCCACCGTGAGATCCTCTTTTGACTTCTTAACAGGCATGATCACTTGAGAAAGATGAGGCAGTTTGGAGCCTTTTCTTGAAACATAGGGGAATGAATGACATCATTCTGCTCAGAGGGAGAGATTACATAGTGATGGGATTCCACCCCATCCCACCAAGATGGCCTAGAATACTTTGTTCAACCCCTGCCACATTGTGTGGTAGCATGTTCAGTTGCAATGTTACACCCCAATTGTATAGCTACTATTGCATAGGGCAATTAATTGTAGTTAGTGAATCAATGTGATGAATAAAACATGTTGTTCTTGTTGTCAATATGAATGTGACACCATTTAATGATTGTTTCATTTGATTGTTACTTCTATTGATGTAATCCTAGATGAATGTTGCATGTACGATGTTGAATAATATTTATTCTAAATTTTGTGATGTTTTATGTATACTGCCTTGTTGTGAGCATATGACTCCCGTTGTCGTGTCATGGTGTGCAGGTAAGAGGACCATTCCTCCAGGCAGAGGAGAAATATCACTCGGGGAGGAGCTTGGTCGAGTAAACAGTAACGAGAACCATTTGAGCATACACACGCGTCCCTTAGACTGAGTAAGCTAAGTCAATTTGTTGAGTTATGGGTAAGTCATCCATAGGCTTGTATGTTGACATTAGAAGTCTTGTCTACTTTTGAATGCATGTATAAGTGATGCCTATCTATGTATCTGTTTATGATATTACATTACTGGTTAGGAGGTGGGCATGTATACATGTATATAGTATATACACGTATCCATAGGTATATTCATGTCAATGTAAACATATGAGGGAAAATGGATATGCTCGTACGAGTGCATCGAAATAATATACTTACATAAACGTGTACATAGAGGAAAATATACAAATGTATATACATGTGTATATACCCACAACCAACCTGATATTTATGGATATTAATTATATTATTTTAATATTTGCCTTGGAATTTACATATGCACGTATATACACATATACATAGATATGTATATTGAAAGTATGTTGACTGGCTCCCAATATACGTATTCACCAAATAAATATGTAACTGTGTATATATTTATATATGTAAATATATATATGTATATTTAATATTATATAATATATGTAATATGTATATAGTATATATATATATATATATATAGATATATATATATATATATATATATATATATATATATATATATATATATATATATATGAGAATATTTAAATTATAATATTTAAATATATATATATACAAATATATATATTAAAGTAAAATAAAGCTATAATAATATATATATATTATTATTATTATTATTATTAACTTGAAATAAGGTGGAAATCGATATAGTTTAAAGAGGACTTTATTTTAAATAACATAAAGTCAAAAGATTAAATCGATTCATGGAAACATGAAGTTTTAAACTATAGAAATCAATTTATTTCATTCGGCAATATGATTCACTTTAAATACAACACATTCAAGAGGAAAATCACGCCAAATATTTGTAAAAGGGAAATATTTCGTTTGGAGACTATAGTGAAACATTTGAAAGTCTAAAAAAATAAAAGAAGCTGCACCTGGAAGAAGCGTTGCCCCTGAAGCGAACAGCGTGAGACTTGTTCTAAGAATAAGATGGGAATGTTGTCCTTCAAGCCACGAAAAATGGCAAGGTGGAATCCATAAAGTCTTGACCTTTCCTTCTGAAACAAACTTTCAAAACGGATTGCTTCAAAACGCCCCTAAATTTGAGTACCCCTAGGAGGTGTCGAACTAAGGGATTTCACCATGTGCAGTTTGATTAATTCTTGGCTTGCTGTCTTGAAATGATAATGATTTGCCTATGATTTCCGCCACTTATCTCTCAAGAAGATTCCCAAATCGCAATTCTTGCAGTTTGAATGCCATGAGAAGAGGAAGTAGGTTGGGGTTGAGGCACTATAAAAGGGCCACCCAATTCATTCTTCATACACCATCTTAGAATTCGAAATCCCTCTTTCTGCAAGTGTGCATTTCTATGCTTCTGAGAATTCGAAGTAGTTTCTGATTTCTGAGAGAGTTTCTATTTTTTTCTGAGTATTCATATTGTGAGCTGAGAACAGAGGAATTACCAAGCCATTGTTATTAAAATACATGAGTTCTATCACAATACAGTTGTGACCAATAACAGACTGTATATTCACCATTTTAGAGAATATTTTCTGAGTGAGGAGGATTACAATTTGAAGTACATTTTCTAAAACAAGTCATTCTTGGTTACTGGGAAATACACACCAAATTTTGGAAGCTGAATTCATTTATCAGCTATATATCTATAGTTAAGAGTTCAATTTCTGAGAACGAAACGGAGTCTTGGTTGAGGGATTGCTGGTGGTCTGGAAGTGCTGCAAGAACAAACCAATCCATCATCGTTGGAGAAAAGCTTTAATCTAGGCATGGGATATTCTTCTACTATCCAATACACTTTTAATTCTCACTTAGTTTAAAAGATATGTTCAATGTCTATGCTTAAATAGGTATATGTTCTTGATCTTTTGTTGTATGTTCAATATTCAGCATAATAGCTTGCATCTAGGGAATATGATGTTTAGAGTTTAAAGGATGTATTTTTACTACGACAAGTATAAGCAAGGCATTCTATATAAAGAAGGATAGAAGGTGCATACTTGTGTGATTGCATTAACTGAATGAACTCCATATGAGGAGATAAGGCTTTACTAGTTAATATATATATTAGGATCGAAATGAAGACAATGGTCAACTAAGGTCTTTTAAGCGTAAGTTATTATGTTAACTTGGATAAGCTTGAGTACTCCTAGGATATAGATTTCCCGAATAGGAGGGGATTTTGTGATTACTCGCTATGCTGTTGCATTTCTAGTAGGATAGTATGATTGTAGGATGTCTAGGGTGACAGATTCATCCATTTAAGGGCAAAACCTATGCGTAGAGTAAGGAAGCCTTAAGTCAAATCGGCCCTGAGTAGTGTTTATGATAGATGACCTTCATTCGAAATACTGAATGAGAATACTTTGGCCAAAGTAGTGAAATGTACAACTTTCACATAGATGTGAGTTAGTTGAGACTATACTGTCAATTCATTGTGATCCTTATACTAGTTCAAGATTGTGAAATAGCACGGTTCTAGTTGTGTAGGACATAGCACTATGCTCAGTTGGTAATCGTTAAAGGATACCCTACCAATCTCTTCTTTGAAGGGAGGGCCATCTATCGAACGATAGGTGTGCGGGGGACCGCATTATAAGTCCGTGGTTGGCGGAAAAGCGCTCGAGTGATGTTTCTCCTCCACAACAAGCAGCCGATGTACAAAGATTTGAAAGGACGGACTCCTGGACCTTCTTACATCTATCTGTTCAAAAGCTCTCGAGCTATGTATGTAATTGTATTACTTTTGTACTCTGATTTATATTTGCAATGAAAATGGAATTCATGTGGAAATATGTGGTAACTTGTATACATTTATCAATGAAGAAAGGAAAAAATTTATTGTATTGCCCTTTGTTACTTGTTATTTTTATATGTTTGGAGCAAAATTGGAAAATTTTAATTTACGCAAGGGATAGGTCGTTACATGCAAAACATCTTCTGCACTTGAAGGCAATTTTTTCGTAGTACTGTGATACTTTCCCAACCCATTGCCAATCGCCATCAAACAGTCAATTTCTAAAAACTGTAAAGGTAAGGTAAACGAACGCATAGAAAAGCAGAAGAAAATATCTCTGTACGAGGATCAAATAAAGGGAACCAAGGTTTCATACATAAGAAATCTCCTTTGTAGAACCAAGGCCCAGTATTAAGAATCATTTCTTTCTCTTCTATTGAATCAAATTCCAGTATAAAAAATCCTTTTGCACAAGGATAGATACTAATTTCTTCTTCCAAATAGTCTTTCTAGTACATGCTTATCCATGAATGAAGATCACTTAGTTTTGGCCATACCTTCGTGAATCTGCAAATAAGAGCATGGGCTTGTAAATAGACCTCTCTGTCACTAGCGACACTATCCAAACAAATTTTTGGTGCGTGCGAAGAGAGGCGGACTGAGAATGGAGGGTTTTGATTTACCCTGCCGCAAGAGGAGGACAGAAGAGAAGTTGAACCGGCCTCCATACACCCAGAATCCAACACGGACTTATGGTTTGGCCTAGATACCTTTACGCCAAAGGGTATTGTAACGTTTTCCCCTTATTTGCAACCTTCAGAAAACTTTGCAGAGCGCAACAAAGGGAAGGAAGACATTTTGTCTAAGAAAGCCCTCGCTTCAATCTGACGAAGGGAAAAAGCCTCATTAAAATCACCATCGATGCATGCCTTACCCAAAACGCCTTCTTGCTTCACAGGAAAGGAACAATGTGGATTAATTTTTGAAGCAGGAAGACCAACGCCAATCACTAGGGAACACACGGAAGATTGAGCAGTTTGTGCCATCAAAATTCCAATCCTTGTGACTCGCGCTGTATCTAGACCTCGTAGAAAAACTTTAGCATCTTCATGGCACGCTGATTCTAAAGTAGAATGGAGGGAAGGCGGCTGAGTTTCAAAGAAAAAAACCCATTGTTCTTCACAGGGTTAGCCGGAGCAGTTGCAGAGCGTGCCATCTCGGTTATATGGTTGTTTTCGGTTATATGGTTGTTATAAAAAAAATATAATAATTATTAACTATTAACTATAATAATTTTATATATGTATTTAATAGTTTTGTTAAAGAATATAATATATAATAATAATAAGTAGTATAATTATATTATTTATAATTTATTTTTTATTATATAAAAATTTGAAATATACATTATATATTAATTATGCTAATATATACTTAACTATTAATGTTAAAACCTAAATGTGCTCATTCATATTATATAAAAAATATAATAATTATTAAAAATTAATTAAATAATTTTATATATGTATTTAATAGTTTTGTTAAAGAATATAATTATATTATTTATAACTTATTTTTTATTATATAAAATATACATTATATATTAATTATGCTAATATATAAAGTTAAAACGTATATGTGCTCATTATTAGGATCTTAGCTGTAATTTTCATTTTAA
>VDFB02000009.1:27178331-27239668 GCA_007258455.2 Sequoia sempervirens | reverse complement strand
GGAGCACTTACTATTTATAGTAAGTCAAATTGGAAACATGCTAAAATAGTAAATGCATGCATCAGTGTCAGCCAACAGGTCACGTGGTGAGGATCGCCTCATTCAAATTTCAACTCGATCGGAGCTTGGGAGCTATCAGAAACATGAGCTTACTATTTATAGTAAGCCACCTTCAGAAACAGGCTATAAATGGCAGGGTGACTAAAAGTGGCAGTGTCGACAGGTTGATAGAGTTATGAAGAAGCTATGTTTGAAATTTCAAGTTGATCCGAGCTTCAGAAGTGCAAAATTGAGAAGACTTACTATAAATAGCAGGGCACGTAAGCTGGCGAAAGATGATGAAAATTTGTCTAAGTCTGGAGTTTCGTCCAGCAGGCCTGGCAAAATGCGCCCAGATTGATGAAGAGGCATAAAAATTTCAAAGTATGGCGTTCATCCTGCTCAGGGGGCCAAATGCGCCCAAGATGAAGAAGTCAAGGAAAGTCAACGAAATTTCATCTTGCTGCCAGGCCAAAATGCGCCCAATTTGAAGAGGGAAAAGTTGAAAAAGTTTCTAAGGCATGAAAATCCGCCTGCCACCTCTCATGCTAAAATGCGCCCTCAAGGAAAACTGGTGAAAGTTCAAAATTTTCTAAGTATGAAGTTTATCCTCCATCAGGGGCAAAATGCGCCCAAAATGAGAAAGGTCAAAGCAGTCAACAAGTTTTATCCTGCTCCCTAGCCTAAATGCGCCCTCAAGGTATTGGAAGCATAAAAAATTTTCTAAGTCATGAGGATATCCTCCACCCCCTTTGAAATGCGCCAAGTTTAAGAATAAGTCAAAGGTGGTCAAGGCGTGGTAAGTTCTCATCCTCCATCACCTAGCAAATGCGCCCAAAAGCAGCCATGTCAAGACAAAAAATAGAAGTTGAAAAGTCACATGAAGGCATTTGAAAAGTTCGTCCTTCTCATGCATCAAAATGCGCTCAAGATGGAAAAGGGTCAACAAGTCAAAGGATTTCGTCCTCCTCAAGGGGCAAAATGCGCCCAAACACATGCATGTGAAGACAAAAAATTGGAATACGAAGAGTCATCCCTTTGCCAAGCTGAAATGCGCCCATGTTGAGGTGTAAAAGGTAATTGGGAGTGGTAAATAAAGTAAAAGGTGGTGAAGGGCGTTATCCTCCACCAAGCTCAAATACGCCTAAGATGATGTGTTGGAGAATATTGCAAAATGTGTTGCCTAGGCGTGATTTTTGAATTTCCTCTCCTAGCCTCATATGCGCCTAGAGTGGAGGGTGTTAGAAATATTTCAAGACGTGATTTTCTTTTTTCCTCTTCAATTCTAATGTGTGTGGCGTGATTTTCTCTCAAGTGTGTTATAGGCGCCAGGGGTGATGAAAGTGAGGAGGTGTTAGAAAATTTCCTAAGACATGTGAGGTGTTAAAATTTTCTAAGGCGTGGTGAAGAAGTATGTATGAGATGATTTTTAAAATTTTCTCTAAGACGTTGGAATATTGCCTTTCAAGTGTGGAGTCAAATCCAAAATGGTGAGTGGCAAATCAAGTGTGCCGGGCATGAGTAAATTTTTTCTAAGTGAAGATGATACTTCTCCCGCTGGCAGGCAAACAAAATATTTTCTAAGGCAAATTCTCAAAATGCAAGATGATTTAAAAATATTTTCTAAGGCAAATTATTTTCCCCTTGGAGAATATGCCTAGAGCCCCAAGATGATAAAATTTTCCGAAGCACGAGCAACTTTCCTCAGGGATGCAGTCAGAAGACGATGATAATACAAGATGATTCAAATTTTTCAAGAAGTCAGAGCAACACAGAGTGATCACAGGCGAAGAATGAATTTAAAGTGATGGAAATAATATTTTTTAAGGTTCAAAATTGAAAAATTAAATGAACCCGTTCGTTGGGTACCCATGAATTCGACGCGTTCTGGAGAAAATTTTCTTCTGGGTATCGAAGATTATCGATGAGGAATGGATTTTAATGTCTTCCATGCTTCGCTACGGCCTTCAGGATGAGGATTTCAAGTGGGCACCAGGATTGATGAGTTTTCCTAAGGAAAACTTGAAAAATTTCTAAGGCAAAATGAAGAAAATGTGTTTTCAAGGTGAAAATTCTCCAGACGATGAATTTGAAAGAAACTGCCTAGGTGAATTTGCTTAAACCCTTCGTAAAGATAGTCTTCCAGAGCCGGAGTTGAATGAAATTGAGTATCGGAGCCCCAGGTAGTGAAATGAATTTCTCAAAGATGAAGTTTGTCTAAGGCATGAACTTGAACACGAAGTTGGCTAGTGGAGGCAACAAATCCTTGGAGATCAAAACTTGGTAAGTAAGTTGAGTTTATGTTGTGATGTGTTCTTATACTTTTCTCCTTGCTTGTTTTGCAGGAGGAACGTCGAGACCAAGCGAGGATAACTTAAAGTAATGAAGAAAGTACTCCAGGACTAGATTTCAACTTCGAAGGAAGAAAAGTTGCGAAAAATGGCTAAGTGTCGAAGAAACATTTCCAAAACTTAAGATGGAGAAAAGAATGGAAGCTCGGGCGAAGCCAAAGAACAACGTCAAGAAGAAGATCAAGAACAGTGTGAACGCGTCTGCAAACGAAATCTTCTAGAAGGTTGATGGTGGACATTATGGCGCATTTATTACCCCACTCTCCTTTGTGGCGGTTTTTAGGGCGAATATTGTTTAGGGCTGAGGTGGCACGATTCTGGCCACTCTATTGATTGTAACCCTAGCCGTCTTTTGGGACTTGGCTAGCTATATAAAGGGGGAGTCCCCCTCATTTGTAACTCATTAGAAAGTAGACAGTAGAGAAGATCAGAGTAGAATTAGAGTAGAGGGACAACTTAGAAGTAGCTTGGTATAGATTGATAGTGTAGTTTGAAGAAGAGGGAAAGTTTTCCCTTGAAAACTTTGTAAGAAATTGTTGTGAACACTCTCTCAATAAAAGAGTTTTTCATTGATGGTGAATTTCGTCTTTGTTATGAGTAGCTAGCAAGGTTTCTTCGTCCTTCCGATTCAAATGGTAGCATAGTTCTAAGTAGTATAATTTTTATTCCATGCAAGTAGAAGATAGTGATTGTGGAATGTGGTGTTTGATCTAAACAACTTCGTCTATCCATACCACTAGTGTATTTGCTGATGGTGAATGCGCCTTGTGTGGTCAACTGGAATATCATGCACTTAACTTCAATCACAGTTTGAATGATGGTATGCGTCGTTGTGATGGTACCTTCATGTCAAGTGGTGGTTTGAACATTTTTAGTCATCTCCCTTGAAGATTGCACCGACTCCGTGGAAGCTGTCCGATGCGAGGCAAAGCGAAGTTCGGTTAGAAGTTTGCTGAAGTTGAGCTCCATATCCCACGCCTTAGAATAGATTCAGACTCTCTTAACCCTACCCCATTTCAATTCAGTACTTTCCGGTTAGAATAGGAAACCCAGCTTCATAGACAAATCTTTCGAGCATTTGAATTCCTTTCTCGCCGAACAATTACACGAAGTCCCTTGAAATACCGGCAAAATCACATCGAAAAGCCGAGCCTATTCGCGATAAAGGAACCTTGGAGTTGAACGCATGAACTTTCTTGCAATCTTAGCATGCGGAATACTTTGATCAAGAGAGAATAGGGGAGCCGTTGGCAACTTTATTCTGCGTTGGTGCGGTCACGAAAAACACATCAACAGGTGCCCCATGTGCTGCTATTTTGTTGGAGATCTTCATGGGCGTCCCCACATGTTCCTATCATTTAGAATTAATTATAAATGTCAATTAACATGTTCATTTCATTCGAATTTAATCTCTTTCTAATCCAAGTATTGGGGAACACTTTCCAAGGACTTAGGAGATACATGAAATAATGTTTAGGATTGCAATTAAATGGCATCCTATTCCCAATAGGTACTATAGTTTACAACACATTCCATACAAAAAATAAAATATAATTGGGATAGTTTGATATTTCTAAGAGTTTGATTTGTCATGGTGAAAAATCTTGTGAGAGTGTTTATGTGTGTTATACATGAATACATTGATAAAGTCCAAGGATTATCTTGTTGAAATTTAAATTTGTGCTTTATAAATGTTTATTAAATCTTTTCTATTATATTAAGAATAATTGTTGTGTATATTTGTGCATGTTTATACCATCTCCATGCAAATAAATAAGATAATGACACAATAGAATAACATTTCGAGTAGCAAACCGTAAAATGGTTTATGTAAATAACACAGTTCTTTGTTCATAACTTTCTGTTGACATGTAGTTAGCAACTGTTTTGGTAGTTCATATGTGTGTGCCCCATGGAGTTTTCCCTGCAATAACATTAAATGAACTTGACCAATTGGTACTTTGAGTGATGTTGCAACCCCTAGTATTTGATGTGCTATGATATGGTCATTTATATAGGTTGAGATATACTCGGGGAGGCCTCACCAAATACGGATTCACTTGTCCTATATAGGGCATCCTCTTGTAGGTAATTTCCTGTCTTAATATTATCTTCATTTCCTCATGAATTTAATCGTATAGTTCTTATTTTAATGAAAATATTTGTTCATATCTTAATAAGATCTATGTTTATATATCATCGTAAGAAAAGTTTTCGTTGTATGATAAAAGAAAAATTAAAGATGGTTGGCTTGTTAGTGTCTCTCATAATTACTAAGGTAAGTTTGTACATGTAGAAGTATGAGAATGGATACCCGTTTTGAAATACTGGTGTGTCGTGTTATAGGGTTGACATGTATTTTTTTGTGGAGGTAACCATACTTATTATTGGTTACACACAGACCATTTTCTGCTAGCTGGATGTCCACATGACCAAACTATTATTCCATTGGGTACATCATCATAGGGCATAATTTTGGGAAGGTAGCACTTGAATATAGAGAAATTACAAGTGATTGGCGTGATGCTACATGCTTGTTTATCGGGAAGGTAGCACCTAAATATAGAGAAATTACAAATTATAATAAAGAAAGCCCACTATTGTCAAAAAATGACTAAAAATTGCAAGTGGGACTTGAGAGGTTGGACGAAGACTAAAGCAATTAACATTAATGGCCATGAGTGACCAAAAGTAGGTCACTAGGAGTTGAGAATAAATTGGTTTACATAGAAAGTTCTAGGAAGAGAACATCCCAAGAAAGAAAAACAAAGGAACAAAAGCACTAAAAATAAAATGAAGTAGTGCAAAACCAACACAAGTGGTTAAGAAACCGATAGAAACAGTGATTTGGGCAGAACAAAATCTCCAAAGAGCAAGGGCTAATGAAGGCTGGAAGGAGAAAATACAAATGTTATCAAATATCTTTGTTAGGGCTTGGAACAGACGAATTATGGGTGCCATCATTGATCACCGTGAAAGGATTGATAGATGATCTAGTAATGCTCATTAGGGAATGCTGAAAGATGGGGGGAGGCATGGTGATGCAAGGAGGAAGCAAAGCACTCCTTCTAGAGTCTCTCCTAACATCCAATGTTGGTGTAACTCCTGTAGTAGTGAAGAAACTTGTAATGCGTGTCTCTCTCTTTGGCTTGAGGGGTGATCGAGGAGTAGATCCATGTTGTTGAGTAGTAGAACCACAACATCGACAAGGATAAGAATCACATTTTTGATGGAGAGTGTGTAGGGACATCTAAGTAGTAGTGGTATGTTGAGAAAAATGATGTCTCACAGGTCTGTCCAACTCTATGTGTGAGGTAGTGGTATTCAAAGGGCGTTTGTGCCACCAATATGTTAAATAAGCTGGAAGAGGGAAGTGATCAGCATGGATAAACTGCAAGGGAGTGTGCAAGATATCTCCCACCTAGTTTAGGGATGAAGCTATATGACATAGTAGCAAAATGGTAGCTAGGATGTATTTATTTCAGCATTCACATTTTTGAATACTTATATCTAGTAATTATGTTTTGAGAATATGCAGTATGTTATATGTGTCTTAAGAGATGACACTATTGATAGTGTGTGCATGAGCTCTCTACAGATGCAAAAGAATTTGATATGAAGTTTTTATATGTAACACAAAGGGATTTATTAAGTATTATTTTCATAATTGTATGGCTATCATATTATAGTTTTTATGAAATTTTCTATCAATGAAATACATAATCATGTTGCTCCAATTACACTTGTAACCATAGTTGTTGCAATATCTAAAAATTAGATCATTAAGGACCTATTTTATTGGGTTCTTGTATTTTGAGTTCCATTGCAAGACCAAACGGAAGTGGGGGTAGGTGAAGAGCACTCAGTTATACTGAGAGGAGGGGGTGAATCAGTATAACAACAATCTTTTACTTTTTAGAACTTAATTAACCATAGCAATAGCACAAATGCAATATCTAGCAATTAAGAGCATAGTACGAACACACAATTTGCTTGGAATTTTTTGCGGGAGAAAACCACGACAAAATATGGCTTATCTATATATTGATCTTCTTTGTAGGCACAACCTACTTTTACAAGTCTCTATTTGTAGGCACCAACCCACTGGAGACACCAATCCCTACAACTGAGCGCCAACTCATCAAGAGACACCAATCTCTTATTTTGATAGGCACAAACCTCCAAATTCTTCAAGGGATGATATTGTCTTTGCTGGAAATGTTGTCATTGATGTCAAAGGTGGACAATGTTGTCATTGATGTCAAGAAGGTGGTCATTATTGAATACACGAGTGTATAAGATATTGTAGTCATTAATGTTAGAGGAAGAATGAAGGAAATTGTCAAAGGCATTGGCAAATTGTATTGTAATCAATGTCAAAGGGAAGACAACCGACCTTTGGTGTACTTAAATACTCTTAATGTTGACTGACTTCATTTAGTGGTTTCAAACATGCATATATACATAATAAGTGCCTAAGTCAAAGATGAATTTCTTATGAAATGTAGCGATGGATTAATTAAAAGGAGCAGCAATTCATTGTTAAGTTAGCAATAGAGAATGAAGGAATTAATAATGCATGAAGACAACAATTTATAAAAGGCAGCGACTACATTCAAGTCTATGTGGCTGACCTCCATTGGTATTGAAGTTTAAATTAAATCCTATTTATCTAGGCCGACCTCTTATGATGAGTGCCCAATAGTCATGAAGTAAAAACAAGCAACTTATATATGAATAAATGTTGAGGCTGACTCACTCTATGAAGTGAGCATAACAAGATAAAGCAGCGATCAAGATTAAAGGAGTAGCAATTATCTCATAAGGCAGCGAACTGACAAAACGTTAAATGAATTAAAATTAGGTTAAAGGCAGCAATTGAAAGTCAGCAATTTATTATGTGAAGAGTGGTGTCTCCAAGGAAGTCGCCTCATTTAAGAAATTTAAAACAAAAGAAATTTAGTTTAAGAGGCTGACCCCTCCTCTCAAATAGTCACCTCTTTTATGAAATGGTCGCCTTTCTTTTGAAGAGGTGTGAAGAGTAAGAGTAGATTGTGAAGTGAATTTGAGCAAATAGTAAGGCAGAAAATTATGTGAAAATATTGCCATAATTATGATCAGTTGTGTGAAAAGAATTGGTGCATAGATTGAATCAGAGTTGTGAGAGATATTGTGCATGATAGTGATCAAATTTGGAAAGGAAGTTTAACATTTGAGTGTGGATCAGTTTTGTGTTTGGATCAGACTTGTTTGTGATCAGATGTGAGAGAAACGTTTATTGTGAGAAATGTGAGCAAAGATATTGCATAGTGTGTGTTTAGATAGAAGGAAGAGAAGTTATAGTTGGATAAGATTTGTGTGGATCAGATTTGTGTTTGCATCAGATTTGGTGAAGGAGTTTATCATATCAACATTGAACAATTAAATAGGTTGGAGCCTATCAAATAGAGGTTGGAGCCTCTTGCTGAGTTGAAGCTCAGTTTGTGTGGGGGTTGGAGCCTCCAATAGGTTGGAGCCTATCAAATCGAGGTTGAAGCCTCTTGTAGGGTTGGAGTTTAGTTGAGTGGGGTTGAAGCTTCCAATAGGTTGGAGACTATAATTCTGTCAAGTGGGGATTGGAGTCTCTAGTAGGTTGGAGCCTACAAGAAGAAGGTTAATCTATAATATATAAGCAATATTTCTCCATGGTTTTCTCCCACAAGGGTTTCCATGTAAATTGGTGTTCTCATTGTGTTCTTGATTGCTAGATCTTACTTGAATGTTTTCATTGTGATTGGTTAAGTTATGAAAAGTAAAAGATTGTTAGATACTGATTCACACCCCGCCCCTCACCCCCTCTCAGTATCACCTTGTGTGGATCAGTCTTCACAAAGATCTGATTATGAACGCATTTTCTTTCACACCTTTTCTTGTGGATGATCTAATGATCATCACACAAGTGCTCTCCTCCATGACTTGGTTTGTAGATGATATAATCGCTTTCCTTCACAAGTCTTCTTGATAATGATGCAACAACTTTCCTTCACAAATTTTCTCTCAAATAATGCTATACTTTCTTTTATAATTCTGCTCTGATTTCACTTGCAAATCTGGTATAAAGTCTGCTACAATTCTGCTCTAAGTCCCCTTTGCAGGTCTGCAATAATTCTGCTATAAATCCTCTTAGTTCTGCTCTTTTGATTTGCTTCAAATCTGCCCTCAGATCTGCACTTAAATCTGCTAATATATAGAAAAATATTCATTGAAAAACTTGCTTCTCACATCTCCATTTTACCTTGTTTTATATCCCTTCAAACATACCCCTTCTCTCCCAAGGGGGTCGACATCTTCATAAAATTATATTTTATTATTTTTATTTTCAAAGTTAAATCCCCAAAATGGGGTGCTCCAATAAGGTGAGGGCTTTATTTTCAAAGTTAAGTCACCACATGGGGGCTTTAGGAATCTAATGGCTGGCCCTTGGAATTAGATAAAATTAAATTTGTATTTCCCTTTGTGAGGGCGGTGACTTCATAGAGGGCTACTCATAAACACATTCAAATGATCTTGATTTTGATATGACGATTTACTTCCTTCCTCAATGATCTTTCTTGGCCTTTGAGTTCCTTTGACATCAATGACAATATTTCCTATAGTAGGAGCGGGACCCCATCTAGGATGGCTAGGGTACAACCCTTCTGCACTTACCCATAGAGTATTTGGGATGGCAAGGTTGTACCCTGGCCAAACCCAGGTTCTGCTCAACATCTCCTAAGAAAACCCATTTTCAAAGGTGCTAAAGTATGCATAAAAATTAAAAAAATGACTTTTTGACATTAAAAGATACAATTGTTGATCCTAAAACAATCTAAAAAGTCATTGCTAATATATGCTACAGTCTATTGATTCTATGTGTATCTATTAAAGAACACAGTAGGTTGATTGTATGTTATCATTGGCTAAAAGGGAAGCTTACCTTATTGTTCATTGTAACATACACCCTCAATCTGCCCTTGTATTTTTTAGTTTGTTTGATTGTGTTTTGCAATAGTTTTCTGATGATTTTGAGATGATAAATAAAGTGCAGATAATAAAGTAACTTGCAGCAGTGAAAACAACTCAGGAAATTACAATTTTCGGAATTGTAATGGGCATAAAATTTCGGATTTATATTCTGATCAGAAAAAATGTTTTTTCTCAATTACAAAGGTGACCCAGTTCATAAAATATTGTAACATATCTAAATCCAACATACCCTATTGTACCCAAAATAAATTTTTGCTTCAATAAGGCATTTTACTTAAAATGTGCTAAATCATACAAAATTGTTGTCAAAACTCCATTTTAGGTCAAACAAAACATAGTATTTTTGTGGGTTTATGTCAAGATACTTGCAAAATTCTAAAAATTTGAAAATTAGGGTTTCAAACCCCTATTTTTACGAAAACTCCTAAAAATAGGACCTTTCCAGAATTAGTTGAAAATGATTTTGATAGGATAAATTGGCTTCACAATCACATTGGTCAAGTCAAAATCACCAAAAAGTTTGTTTTACTCTAGTGGGTCTATTTTCATTTTTCAAGAGAAAAGCTAGAACCTTTGCAGCCATTAATGGCAAATGGCCAATACGAGGTTTCGAAATCTAAGCCTCAAAAGCTTCAATGAAGAATCCATGGAGAAAAATGGTTGAAAAGATGCTTCATGACAGAGGGGATTTTCAAAGGTCAAAAAATGCTGAAAATATTCTAAGTTTGGAAGATGCACGCCTTGCTACAAGAAAGGTGCTACGCGGTCAATGCCTTGGTGAAATTTTCAAGCACCTGTACATGCAGTATGGTGAAAGCAATTGCAACAGTGAATGTGTTCGTGTTAGCGACATCGATGATCAACGCAGTTGGTGAGACGATAAATGCAAAGCACGAGAGGCGAAGGTCTTTATGGAAATTGATGACATTGAAGCCAAAAGAGCCTTTGCTGGCCAGGGGCGCCCATGAGTTCAAAAGGTCTAATGTAGCTATCAAGTTTTCCCGAGACAGTCATGTTCTCCGTAACTCTGCCAGCTTTACGATGGATCATCAAGCAAATTCAACAGATTCATCAAACGCCATCAGATGAAGGCAGAGGTAAAGGGTGTTGAAAATGAAAGTCATAAAAAACGACAGCCTAACAAGGGATAAAGTGCTCCTCTAGCCCAAGGGCGCCCAAGAAGCAAAGCTACTGGATGCCGGTCTTTGGATTGGAAACCCCCAGGTGATCTCCTCAGGTTTAGCTCAGCTACGTGACGGATCCAACAGCTAACTAACAAAACATATCAAACGACAACAGCTGTTGATCATCCGAGCACGTAAAACAGATGGTAAACTGATGAACATCAAGGCAAAAGAGCACCTACTGACCAGGGGCGCCCATCATTCTGGGCAACCAAATGAAGTTTTTAGTAGTTGCTTTCTTCAGGGCATCTGCTCAACATCCTTTCAGCTTCGCGACCAATCTAGTTGCACGTTCATAGGACCTGTCAAGCATTCACAAACGAAGATCAAGCAGAAAGCACTGGATGCAAAGGCGAGATGAAATAAATAAAAAAAATTGGCTAAGTGTTAAGGAGATTGCACCTTCCTAGAAATAGGCGCCCAACCTTTTGGGCAGTCAGATGTAGTCTTCAAGCTCCGTGACCTCCAGGAAGTCCTTCTCCATCTTGATCAATCTCAACGATGACACCGTCAACAAGTTCAACAGATAAATCAAACATCTGATGACAAGGATCAAACTAAGGCTGTTTGTGAAAGGTTGCAAGATGAAAATTTCAACACAAAAGGTCAAAGACGCCCCTACGGGCTAGGGGCGCCCAAAATTTTGGGGTCTCTAAACCAACTTTCATGACTTGTAGGGCCAATCAATCTTTTTGGTACTGAACTGGTTACCCATTCCACATCTCAGCACGTTTGCCAGAATCATCAGCCATGAGAGATCTCAGATCAAGGCACTGAAGGTCAAAAAGGAAGAAATGAAAAGCAGCCAAGAAAATGACTAAGTCTGATGAAAAATGCATCCTTTTGGGAAAAGGCGCCCAAGATTTTGAGGCATTAGATTCAGGGTTTTAGCTTTCTAGCTCTTGAGCACACTTCATCAGAGTTGATTCAACTTAGCAATGGATTTGTTAGCAGCACTTCAGGATCAACCAAGCAACCAAAATCAAGGATCGAACGGAGGCACTTCGTCACAAAAAAAGAATGAAAAAATGTTCAACTCCTAGACTTGGACGGCTAAAGTCAAAGTAGGCCCAGTTGATTGAAGTCGAGATATTTTAGAAGCCTTTTCATGTCTAAAACATCCCCAAATTGGTGGAATTTGCTCCAGTGAACTCCTGATCAGGCAAATTGACTCCTCAATTAGCATGTTGGCACCTAATTGATGCCTGCAACTCCAAATCAATATTTATCAAGCTTAGGCGTCCATTCTTGATTATCTCTCTTTGCAAGTTGGAGCTGAAGAACAAATATTTTTCTCTCCAAACATCATTTGAAGATCTAACAAAGGGCTTCTTTGGTGTTCTTCATATTTTCAAAGAATTAGTTGCACAGAGGGACAATATATTAGAGTTTGCATCTCCAGCCATGATTTTCCTGAAGGATCAGAGAAGTAGTTTATAACTTTCAAACTTCCCCTCTTTTTCCTCTATTCTTGTCTTAGATCTTCTTGCATGTCCAAGAAAACATAGGATTTTCACAGATCTGGTCTTTTGGGTATGATCGGCATAGCATATTTAGCAAAACCCACGTGTCAAATTCTCTCAGAAAAAGTAGCCCTGCTACCCCCTATTTTTTTAGGGTTTCCGGAAAAAGTCATATTTTCAAAAATTAGACAAACTGGGTTTGTTCAACTTTGAAGCACCAATAATACCCATGTGTTAGATTTTTCCGGGAAAAATAAGCCTTTGCTGCCTTTGAAAACTTTGCCCTGAAGGGTTCTTGCATGTACAAGGAAAAGTGACTTTTTGGATTTTTTGACGTTCTGGTTCACTTAGAAAATTATTCCCAAGAAAACCCACGTCTCAAATATTTTTCATAAAATTACCCCTTGGCGAGGCTATTTTTAGCTATTGCAGAAAAAGTTGTATAAACATATTCGTGTTTACAATCAACAGTCGACTTTTTCAGAATACAGTACTTTGAAGTTGAAATCAAGACCAAAATGGTCCTACTTCACGACTTTCTAGAAACACTCGACACAGACATGCATCAAGTGAAGCCCATAGTCAAGTTGGACGCCTTAGGAGGCATAAATGACATCATCATTCAATAGATAGCGAAAATGCGGAAGGTAGTCATTCGAAACATAGAGCCGCCACTGGCTACTACCACACTACCTTCCATGCTTCATGTCAACAAGGATGGATAATGCAGCTGCAAAGAAGATAGAATATCAAGAGCGGATTGTGAGTGGTGAAAAGATGCTGCGGAGACATGTCATCATCATGCGAAGCATTAATTGTCCAGAGGCAGAAGTCAATGACTAGCTAGAGGAGTTATTGACTAGAGGTGAGGTGTAAAACAACCAGTTAGGATGTCCTACTCTCCAAAATAGCATTTATGACAAACAGGAGTTAACTTGATGCTTCTTTCCAAGTTAACTCATTGTCCCACTGATCATGCATGCTTGTTTCCACTAATTATGGATGTCTATTTTGGACTTCTACTAATTATGAATATCTATCTCCACTAATTGTGGATGTCCATTTTGGAGACACTTTTGTATTTGGAGTTCTCTTTTAGTTTAGTTTCAGTTAACTAAAATAGAGTTCCAGTTAACTGCTAGGTTACCTACTTTTAGACATAGGAATAAATCTTGTAGATTGGCAATAACTCATTGTTAACTCAAGGAGATTTTAGGGTTGCCTACTCCTTTGAGCTTCTATAAATAAGGGCCTTTGCTCATTATTTTGTAACCTTCATTTACTACACAAAATTGCTATGCCATTGTGCCATTGTGCCAAAAAGCTTGCAAGTCTATATTTGTTCACTATTGGATGAGAGTTGTTTGGTTTGATAAGCAATTGTGTATGATTTCGTACCTTTGCTGTCCCAAATCTTTGTAATTCGTTGAGCAATTTTGAAGAAATAAATCAAAAGGCACATGCAATTTGATCCAAAGTTTCAAGTTCTATCAACGTCTTGTTCTTATAATCTGTTATTTCAATCTACCCCTTGGATAGGTGCCGTCACCTCCTTGGGAATTTTGATGTTGATGATTATCGTTTGATGTTGTGTAATGATCTATATTTTAGCCTACACTTTGGACAGGTATCGTCACCTCCTTGGGAATCTTGATTTCTAGTTCATCGTCCTTTGTTGTTTCTAGTAAGTTGCATCCCAGCCTATACCTCGGATAGGGGTTCCTACTCCTTGGCAGTCTCGAGATTCAACTTACCGTAAGAGTGTTTGCTTGCATAAGACCTTATTCCAACATAGATCTGAGAGTTCAGAGCCTTTAGATGCGTTTTGAGAGACGGTTGACCCAAGTGATCCAACCATTCCATTCCCGCTTGTATGCCCCTCTTGTTCTGCTTATCTAGAGGAGATAGGATAGATTAAAATTTAGC
The DNA here is from genome assembly GCA_007258455.2 of Sequoia sempervirens. Classification (NCBI taxonomy): domain Eukaryota; kingdom Viridiplantae; phylum Streptophyta; class Pinopsida; order Cupressales; family Cupressaceae; genus Sequoia; species Sequoia sempervirens. The sequence goes on along the minus strand of VDFB02000009.1, from coordinate 27,225,700 downwards.
CTAGTTGTAGTTACGATTTGCAAAAACCAGAGAAAACCTTAGCTGCAACGCATTGTGTTTATGCACCCTTGTGTCTTGCCCGTTGAGTAAAAAACATAGGAACATTAGTCCATTTTACTTTTACGCAAACATCAACAAACAAGAGGGAGCTTCCCCTCCATAATTTGAAGAGCAGTCATCACGCATTGTGCATAGCTGTCCATTTCCAATAACCACTCCAGAGGTGCTAATTGAAACGCCAACATACCCAAAAAAAGTTTGGAGTCTTTGACAAGGTGCTGTAGTTACAACCAGCAAGCTGGAACCTCCAAAAATGGACGCCACAACCATAAATGATCTCCATTGGTGATGAAACTTGAACATAATGCAATAAGAGTCCAATGCGCCACACTTAATCCAAACAAATAATGATAAAACTCAATTGGAAGCTCCAAAAACCCAACACCACACCCATGATGGTATGTCAAGCTGCAAGGATAATAGGTCCAGCCAAAGTCAACTCAAATAGTAAACAAGCTCACACGTCTTTCCTTCAATCGGCCTCCACAAGATTGATATGCAATAACCTCTGCCAAAACTGAAATATAAATCTCCATTGTTAAGCACAATTGTGATTTTTGTATGAAACCAGCATGAAATCCTCCAAATTATGATTGGGATGTGTTGTACCCAAAATAAATTTTTGGCATTCTGCTTAAATTGAGCTAAATCATGTAAAAATGCCGTCAAACGTCTATTTTAGGTCAAACCAAACATAGGGTTTTTGCGGGTTTCTGTCAAGGAACATATGTGCAAAATTCTGAAAAATCAAAAATTAGGGTTTCCTACCCCTATTTTTAGGGAAACCCCTGAAAATAGGACCTTCTTGGAAATGATTGAAAATGATTTTGATAGGATTAATTGACTTCATGATCACATTGGTCAAGTCAAAATCATCAAAAGACTTGTTTTACTCTGGTGGGTCTATTTCTATTTTTCAGGAACAAAGTTAGGAGCTCTGCAGCCATTAATGGCAAATTGGCCAGTACTAGGTGCTGAAAGCTAAGCTTCAAAAGCTTCAACGACGCAATCATGGCGGAAAAGGTTGAAAGGATGCTGTTTGACGAAGGGGATTCTAGAAACTGGAAAAGGCCAAAATTTGGCTAACTCTGGAAATGCTACTAAGGAGAAGTTAGTTTAGAATGCTAAAAAGTGCCTTTACTAGAGAAAGGCACCCTTGGATCTCAAGGGCCAAATACAGTCACCTGATTTGTCTGAGGCAGTCATCCTCAACGTTTTCCGATTGGCTCGACAACGAAACATTCGACAAGATCATTTGATAAAGTGATTACCAACAAATGTCAACAGAGTGCGAAGAGGCTGTTATAAACAGATCCAAAAAATGACAAAAAGTAAAAAAATGCCATTTGACGAAGGAGATTTTGGAAACTGAAAAAGGCCAAAATTTGGCTAACTTTGGAAATGCTACCAAGGAGAATTCAAGCACATATGGTAAAAGCACCCTTATTGGAGAAAGGCACCCTTGGATCTCAAGGGCCAAATACAGTCACTTGATTTGTCTAAGGCAGTCATCCTCAGCGTTTTCCTACTGGCTCGGCAACGAAACATTCAACAAGATCATCAGATTTAGTGATCACCGACAAACATCGACGGAGTGCGAAGAGGCTGTTATCAAGAGACATCCAAAATGGCTGCCTAGCTTGAAAAAGGCGCCCTTGTTGAAGAAAGACGCCCTTTATTTTGGGCACTCAGATGCTGTCAAATGGCTGAAGGACCCCTAGGATGATTTTCTACGTTTGGATCAACCTCAACAATGAAACCGTCAATGAAGGATTCCGACAAGGAAATCATCTGATGACGGAGATCAAACTGAAACTGTTTTCAATAAGAAATAACTGATAAAAAAGAGCAAAAGCGCCCCTACTGATGAAAGGCACCCTTGCTTGTCGAGGCGTTAAACTGACATTCAGGGGCTAAGACACCAGTCATCCTTTTCAAGATTGAGCTGGTCACCTGATGAATTGTCAAGCGAGATTGTCCGACTTGCTAGTGAACGAGGATATCAAATCAAAGCACAAGAGGTCTAAATGACGAAATTGAAGAACAGACACTGAAAATTGACTAAGGCAAGTGCAAAAGAGCCCTTGCTGAAGAAAGGCGGCGAGTCTTCTGGAGCCTCAAACTCAGTTTTCTGGCTTAGCATCTCCCAAACACATCTCTTCAGCACGGATCCAGCTCAACAGTGAATCTATTAGTAGCTGATTAGGATCAACTAATCAATTTGCAGCGAAGATCAAACAAGAGGTTATTCAACATGGAAAAATGATAAAAAATGTTCAAACTCAAGGATGCTGAAAAAGTCAAAGAGAAGTTTGTTGACTTGAGTTAGAGATTTTGGAGGCAAACTTGGCTAAAACGACCCACAATCAGTGGAAATCAGCTTTTAGAACTCCAGATCAGGCCAAATCAGTCTTCAATCATGAGTTGGTGCCCATACTTGATGCATTCAGGCATTAATCACTATGTATCAAGCTTGGACATCATTATTCATTGTTTGTCTTTGTAGGTTGGAACTCAAGAACAACCATTTGCTCTCTAAGGTGTATTTCCAAGATCTAATAAAGGTTTTGGATCGTTCTTCATTTTTTTTGAAGATCAGTGGCACAAAGGGATTTCTTCTGAGAGGTTGCATCTAGAAGCATATTTTTATAGAAAGGCAGAAAATAACTTCCAATCTTCTTCTTGTCTTTTTCCTCTCTTCTTGTCTTAGATCTTCTTGCATGTCCAAGAAAACAACAGATAATCACAGATCTGACCAACTGGATATGATCAACATAGCATATTCAACAAAACCCATGTGCCAGATTTTACCAGAAAAAGTTGCCCTGTTGCCCCTATTTTTTAGGGTTTACGGAAAAAGTCACAATTTCAAAGAACAGACAAATTGGGTTTGTTCATCTTTGAAGCGCCAACAATACCCATGTGTCAGATTTTTCGGGGAAAAATAAGTCTTTGCTGCCTCTAAAACCTCTACCCCGAAGGGCTCTTGCATGTACAAGGAAAAGTTATGTTTTGGGATTTCTGACGTTTTGGGTCCATTTAGAAAATTATTCTAAGTAAAACCCACGCCTTAGAATTTTTTTATAAAAATTACCCTTCGGCAGGCTATTTTTAGCAGTGGCAGAAAAAGTTGTCTGAACACATCCATGTTTATAGTCAACAGTCGAGTTTTTTAGAATATAGTACTCTCAAGCTGAAATCAAGACCAAAACGGTCCTGCTTCACGACTTTTTGAAAACACTCGACATGAGCATGCATCAAGTGAAGCCCGTAGTCAAGTTGGATGCCTTGGAAGGCGTAAATGACATCACTGTTCAACGGATAGCCAAATACGGAAGGTAGTCATTCTAAACATAGAGCCGCTACGTTTACTACCACACTACCTTCCACATTCCATGTCAACAAGGTTGGATGATGTAGCTGCAAAGAAGATCAAATATCAAAAGCAGTTTGCAAGAGGCAGAAAAGTCAACGACTGGTCAAAGGAGTTGTTGACTCAAGATGCTGCGGTGTCAGACACCTCGTTGGGACATCGTACCCTCCAAATGGCATTTATGGCACTTAAAGTTGACTTGATGCCTCATTCCAAGTCAACTCAAAATAGCATTAAATGTGACTGGAGTTAACTTGATGCTCCTTTCCAAGTTAACTCCAGGTCCCACAGATCATGCATGTCAGATCCCACTAATTGAGGATGTCTAATTTGACTTCCATGATTCGTGGATCTCAGATCTCCACTAAACATGGATGTCTATTTTGGAGGCACACTTTGTAATAAAGTTCACCTTTAGTTTAGTTTCAGTCATCTGAAGTAGTTTCCAGTTGACTCTTTGTTTAGTTTCAATTAATTGAAGTAGATTTCCAGTTAACAGATTGCTCACCTACTTTTAGACATAGGAATAAATCTTGCTAATTGATTGGCAAGAACTGATTGTTAACTCAAGGAGATTTTAGGGTTGCCTACTCCTTTGAGTTCTATAAATAAGAGCCTTGGGCTCATTATTTGTTTAACTTTTACTTGCTATTCAAAATTGCTGCGCCATTGTTGCCAACAACTTTGAAAGCGAATATTTGTTCACTCTTGGATGAGAGTTCATTGGTTGATTGTAATTGTGCATGATTTCATGCCTTTGCTGTCCCAATCTTTGTAATTTGTTTAGAAAGCTTGAAGAAAGAAATCAAAAGGCACAGGCAATTTGATCTAAAGATTTGAGTTCTTCCATAATGTCTTGTGTTTAAATAGCTTGTTTCATTTCCCTCCTCGGATAGGGGTTCCTCCTCCTTGGATATTTGTTATTAACAGTTGTCGTATGATGTTGTAGCTAATTTTTGCTTCCCACATAAATTAATGTAACTTAGAGGGGAATTATTTGCTGGAATACAAATTTTTTTATGTTTGATTATACCATAAACCTTTGCTTTCAAAGAAAAAGTATTTAGGATTGTTTGGCTAAAAGTATTCAACAGTTCTAATCAACTTATGCACAATCCTAGCAAAGCAAATGATAAATAGGGTTTCATTTGGAAAGCAAAGAATCAAATTGAATTAATCATCTATAGTGATTGTTTCTGCTAAGAGTATTGCAGATTTAAGAGCAGAAATAAGCCTCATATTGATTATAGAACACATGTTTTAAGCAGTTGCAATGTATTTCAGATTATGTAAATGGATTAAATTCAGAAAAATACATAACTCATTACATATTTTGAACATTGATTTATTGAGAAAAATGTTTTGTAATCCCACACAAGCCGTGGGAGTAGCCTGATTTGATTTCATAATCAAACAATGAATTCAAGAAGAATGCATATCACACAACTGAAAATAATGTAACAATAGGGTGAGAAGGCGATTCGTCATTGCCTGGAATGACGAATCATTGTCGTAGTTGTGTTGATCTTTTTTCAGCTCCAATATCAGGTTCAACTCCAACTCCAAAGTATACCTGGAAAATTGCGAAGAGTGATGTTAGAGCAATGAGGAATCACATTCCACCTTATCCCTACATTACCAACAAAAATGAAATTTACATTCTATCATGCATTGGCCAGATGATTAACCTTGAAAAAGCAGAGCATCAAAAGGAACCATTGAATCTATTATTTTTACTAACTGGTTTGTTTCATGTGCAGAAACAGGAATAGTAATGTTGCTGATTATCAGGTATCATTATGAGTGGGGAAAATGTGGTGAAGAGCACAAAAGATTTACTGAGAGGTGGGGGGGGTGAATCAGTAAATCAACACAAACTTTCAATTCTTAATCTTTTTCAAACTTATTACAATCAACTTTTTGATATGAACCAATTTACACAAGTTGACACAACTTTATTGAAATGATTTTTACAAGAAAGTAGGCACCAACCTACTATATCTACAAGAAAGATGATTTAGTAGGATTCAACCTACAAGGAACACCTAACCTTCACAAATTTAGTAGGCACCTACCTACAAGGAGCACCAACCCCTAATGCAAGGCACCAAACCTTTGACTTGATGGATGAATCAAATGAAGTCAATCAGATCTGCACTCTGCCAATCCTCCAATCTGCCTTTGTGATGTAAATTCTCACACTCAGCCCACACAAGAAGATAGGCTTCTGATTTAGACTACTTGAACTTCACAATCACACTTTCAAATCTAAAAATAATTACAAATATATACTTTGATCCAAGATTGTGCCTCTTGATGAAAGATCATCACTTTTCCTTTTCAACTTTTATTCATACCACTTCATTAACCTGATTTTCTACTTTAATGATCTTTGATTTTGTTTAGTTTATTTTTGCTTTGTTAGTTGAAGCTGTTTGTAAGAATACTTCATAGATCAAATAAAACACACTTTTCAGTCATCAAATGATTGTGTCTTTTCAATAAAAGAGCACGGCCAATGAAGATCGAATTATGTTAAATTGAAGAGACTCGTCTGTTTGAATATATCCGATCTGGAGATACCTGTCCTGTTTGGTCAATGAAGAAATACGTCCTTTTAGAGACCTTTTGAAAAAGCACGTTTGATGAAAGAGACACACTTAGTAATTTTTGAAGATCATGTCTCTTTAAGAGGCTCTTAAAAACAACGTTCTTTTTAAAGAATACGTCCATTTAAAAACGTGTCCTTTCAGCATTTTGGGGCCCACATCTGCCACTTCTTCATTAAACTCTAATTTAACATTAAACAAATATTTACCCAACGCTTCACATAAAAAAATAAAAATCGCAACATGCTTCTCATGATATACTTTTGAATATTTTATTATTGTCGATAAGATTTGAAACTGCCGCTATTATATTAGTCATTGATTTGCATTGGCGGGTCCTTCCTCAAATTTTGTGGTGTTGAGTATTCTAAATACCATCGACAAAGTGTATCATATTTTTCTTGCAACGTCATTTTCCATAGAGGCCCGTCATACTTTATCCCTCATATACCACGATCTCTTATACTCGATTAGAGGTCGAGAATCTGTCTTATGGAATCTTCATCCTAGCCGATTACATCATACCGACTTCCATCTGTGGATGATACTTAGTTTTGATCTGGGCGTTTAGTCTGCAAATTTAGCTTCAATAATCTGAATATATTTGCTCTTTTCATGAAGAGAATCTGATAGATAACTCCACTTTGAGTGTTTAATCATTGACAAGCACCATTTAACTCAACAACCCATACCTCTGGAATAATATACTTTGCATTAATATGAACTTATCAGATTGAATGAGTGTTGAATGATAATCTGATCTGTAGCCCATCAAACTAAATGATCTTCAACACTATCTTCAGTTAGTTTTGTTCTTACTCAATTATGCTTATGTTATCTTCAGTCATGCTTATCTTGACACAAATGACTCCACCTTTTTCACTTAACATTTTTGACAATATGAACCATCTGCCTTCACATTTTGACATCAATGACAATATTTCCAACATGTGGCTCCCACAAGGGTTGAGCCCAACTCATTTAAATGCCTTTATGCATTATAGAACAAAAGAGATCAACATTGTGCTCAGTTACTTTAATGAATCATTCATAACAAGTTCAAATGGAGATAGTGTCTACAATCAGCAAGAATAGTCATCATAAAAGCAGCTGAGTGAGCTACAATTAGCAGGGCAGTCATGTTATTAACAGTCAAAACCTATGAAGAACAATCCATGCTCAGAATCAAAACATTGCTAGGAGAGAAGGCCTTATGGTGCAAGGTGCCAAACTCTAAAGGCATATGTTAGTTCACTACCACCACAAGGACATTAAAAAGCAATGATGCTTGCACTAATAACAACATTAGTTTCCAAGCAAGAGTAACAGTCAATAGGTAATGTTGCCAAAAAGCTACATATAACAGCATGAAAATTAGTGATTTACATAAATGAAGAATGCATTCCATTTTCCACAATATTGTTGTTAATAGTGTGTGCCATTTGCCATGTTCTTCTTAAGAACTTGAAATTTGTCATATGCTTAGACATCATAAGTGCATGATTAAGTGAGTTGTGCAACAGTGGTGTAGTGGCCTACAAAGTATAACACAGAAGGCATCCTAGTAAAGGGTCCTATCAGCTTCAATAAAAGACAAAATGTGCAGTCATTTGATTCATAAAGGCCAATCTGATGGTGTGCATGCAATGGTGACAGTAATCAAAACAAGTGATATTTCAGAGGAGCTATGCGAAGAGAACATAAATGAACCCAATGATGAGAATATCAAATACCCAGTTCAGAAATATAGTATGACTGCAGCTTCCCATTAAAGTCAAATACAGAGAAGCCACTTTTTCCTTCATACAACAACATTTTATTGAGGAACAGTTTGCTGAGATAGCTCTTGTTTCAACAGCTCAGCGTCTCATGAAATCTCATTCATATTATAATTTTGCATAATCTTATCAGAACAAGGTTTTTCAAAGTAAAAACTTAATACCCACTTTCAGAAAAGAAATACAGAGATTTGCAACCACGTTTTTATCAAGGTTTTTACATTTCATGAAGGCAACATTTGAAATGAAATGCCATTTTTAGAAAAAACAAACTAAGGCCATAACTCATCAATGCTACTTGAATGGAGTCCATTTTATTCTCAAAGAGAAAATCATAGCAACAGTAAATACATTCAAGGCATACAGAAGAAAGATTCAACAAAGAATTACATAGTGACATATAAATTTGCTCATGGCCACAGCCTAGAAGCTCTCAGAAAGCTTCAAAAAATGAAGGAAATTTGTCAAGTTTTCCGGAATGAAGGACTTACTAGGCGTGGTTTGCATTTAGTCTTCCAGAACGCCTTCGAAATGTTGAAGAACGACAAAAATTTCTATTTTCACAGTTCGGCCAGAGAGAAACCATGTCGGCCAAGACAGAAACATAGAAAAAAATAACAAAGTTTCATAGAGAATATTAGAAATAGCAGAGGCTGCATCTAAAAAGCTCTAAAAGGCTTTCATAAACTTTGCAAATGGAGATTTTTTCTAGATTTGATGATAAAATCGAACTTACCAGGTTTATCTTATGATTTTTCCCTCAAACCTCCAGAGAAGGTTTCAGTAACGGCGTAGCACAAAGATCTCCAGCAGAAAATCCATTCACAGAGCTAGGGTTTTGTCACGGTGGCGGCTTTTCTCCAAAAAGCAAAGGCAAATGAAACAATAAAATAAAGATCTTCATTGCTTTTAAGTTTTTCTAGAAAACCCTAAAAGCACGATGAAGGAGGAGGCTTTTTGCCTTAGTATTTTAAAAGAGAAAAAAACTTTATTTCATCAAGCCGTGGCTTCTTAGCCTTTTTATTTTATTTTGATACCTTCCAAATAAAATAAAACACTTAAGATTTGGTCTTTAAAATTTTTTTGTATTCAAACCTTTTCTTTTTGCATTGCTTTTAAAAATGTAAATCTTTTATTTAAAATGATTATTATCAATCATTTTAATAAAAGATATTTATTTAAATGCAAAATTGAAAAATGTAAGATAAATCTATAATTTTTTTTGCATTTTCTTTCAACCTGTAAATCTTTATTTGTATGATGATTATAAATCATTTCAAATAAAAGATATTTGAATGCAAAAAATCAAGTGCTTTTGATATTTTTTTCAAAAACTTAGTCAAACAAGAAGTCCAAAATAGAGCTTTTTGAGGACTTGCTCAAATCATGGAAATGATTGAGAAATTTATGCCAACATGATTGAGATAAATCAGGAGTTTGGAGCCCTTGATTGTGAGTTCACTTCAGTTTTGAGTTCTTGTTGACTTAACTTGAGTGAAGGAGTGATTTGAGGCACAAAACACTTTGTTACATTCAGTTATGATCCTGATTTGGAGGAGTTTTCATTTGCATACGGCTCACCAAGTTGTTGAAGTTTAGATAACTCTTGGCGGAGTTGGTTGGCAGTTTCATTCCTTGTTTGGAGGAGAAGGTGGACAACACATATTTTCTTGGAGCCAAAATTCGAATTTGAATTTTGGATGACTTTTCTATAAGTCCCTCTTTTCTCTCTTATTTTCGAGAGTGCCTGGTTTGGAGATTGCTGGAGACCATTGTTCACACTTTGTAGCTCATTTTCCTTAATGAGATTTATAGTCTTTTGGAGTATATTTTGGCCTTTGTAATACAGATACTCATTTTTTCTCAATAGAAAGTCATTTCCTTCACCTATTTTCTTTGTTATTTTAGTATTGGTTGTGAATTGCATCATAAAGTTTCTGTATTATCCTTCATTTTATCAGATTCCTTCAATGCTGGATACAAAGAATATTATGTCATAGTGCAGGTTTATGTTAGTGATCTCTTTCTATTGCATTTATATTTTTGAAAACATCATTGTTTTCCTTGTGTTCAAGCATTAGAACAGTTAGAACTTTACATAGAATCATTTTTGCAGACATAAATCTCTGTGTTGTGAGATTGTTTAACTTTATTGAGTTTTTTGTGAGTTTCAACAGCTTTGTCAAAACTTTACCTTTGGTGTACCACCTGTTAATGATAGGTTCTAAATTTCAAGCATATCCTTCTTACTCTTTTCCTTGTCATTTTTTAGTATTTTCAAGTCATCTAAACGGGAACCAACCCATAATCTGGAGGTCCACTTCATTCCCAGGTCACCCAGAACCTCGAAGTGTTCCCATGTGTCAATAGGTTGCTGAAGTTCATAGCTTAGCAAGGGTGCAAACCTTATTTGACAACAGTTGTTTAATGGATTGAATTTCAACCTATTCTTCGGATAGGGTTTCCTCCTCAGCAAGTTTGTTGGCCAAAACATCATAATTTGTTGTTTCTAGTAAGTCATAATGTCCCTATTTTCGTGAGCATTAGAGTTCGGTGGATTTAGCCTATTCTTGGCCCTCGTAGGCTAATATGTGTGGTTAGAGAGTCCCTTTTTGGCAGTAAATAGTGGTTTCTCTCCTTCAGCACTTCGTGTGGGTTCAAGCTTAGCCTTCGGTTGTCTTAGTTTCACATACTATTTATAGTAAGGCACTGTTTAGGGTTTCTATTTTTAGTTGGGCATCCGATCACATGGAGAATAGGGAGTCAACTCCTGGTTCAGACGACATAGAAATCAGACAAGTATTTCAAGAGATATTAAAGTTTAAGTGACTTAAGTGATTTATTTAAATATTTTAATGTTATTATAAAGTAATAAAGTAACTTTATAATAATAAGTCACTTTAATATCATAAAGTGCATTAAGTCAATTTTAAAGCGGGAATATATCTTTTATCCCACATTGGCGAGGAAAGTGTTTGAGCTCTCACAAGAAAAGAATAAAAAGGGACTTAAGAGCTCATTCTCATCATCTAGGATTTGATATTTGTTTGAGAATTTCTCTTTGGCATTTGGGGAAGGGAGCCTTAGGGTTTTTGCTAGTGTATCAGCATTGGAGAGCATAGCTGCTTCATTGCAACAACATTCTGAGGTTGTGAAATATCAGTTGAAGGTGCTCACTGTTGGCTTCATCTAGAAGTCAAGTTTGTACTTCATTAGATTTACAAGAGAGTAAAAGCTTCATCTTTTATTATCAGAAGATTGTAATCCGAGTATTCCCTATTGTAAAAACTTTCAAAAGTGAATGAACAAAATTATCCATTTGCTGCAGCAGGGTTTTATAGTTTCATTTCCAGTATTTTATTTGCATGCCTGACATTATATTATTAAAAATAATACACAAAAAGGGAAAATATACGAAAGCACAAACCCTAAGCCGAGCTTCAGAAGTAGGAAGGAGACGAGTTCTTACAGTGGTATTAGAGCTTGAATCCTACCATTTTGTGTTTTTTTTTCTGAAGCCAAAAGAAAATTTCAGTCTACTAGGGATTGATGAATTTTTATCAATTTTAGAATATCTAGCATATTGATCAAAGTTTCAAAATATCAGGGGTTTAGAAGATTAAATATTAAAGGAGTCGGGGCTTAAGGGAGAGCAGCCAGATAAAGACAATTTTTGGGTATTTATTTTATTTTGTAGTTTTGAATTAAGACGTCAGTTGAGAATTTCATGATAGCTCGATCAATAATATACTCTAGCAAATAAAGACAAATTGCAAAAAAGAGCCGCTACCAGACAAACAAGAATATTATAAGGATCGATTAAAATAGGGACACTTTCCACCTTGACCGGTTGGGTCTTGCTTGCCAAGATATTATCTTTATTTCTGCCGCCCGCTGGGAGTCATCGCTCAAGGAAGGAAGTCAATATTATTTTGGGAAGTTTCTCTGCCGCACAAGACAAGCACAAGGAGACGTGGCCTCTTATCTACCACTAGAGATTGATACAAAAAGAGACAAAGCACCAAAATAAGAGGCAAATTGTGAAATTTTTAAGAGGTTGAGGATTCTCATCGAATGGTAAAATTCACAAGTTATCGGGAGCTGCTTTTCTAATTAGCGGATAAAGACAAATAGCTTCCATCGTTTGAATTTATCAAGGAGATCGGGTCTTTGAAAGTTAAATTGCCAGCATCATTAAAGACAAAGAATTGATTTTAATTTGAGTTCGATTATTTGCTCAAGGGAGTCGACAAATATTATATTTAAGATAGATGCCACCTTAGCATTTATTCAAGGCTCAGCTTCGGAAAAGACAACGCCTTCTGTCATTGATTCGCCAGCAGCTTATGATTGCCACGGGTTCAGTTTGGTCTCCAACGTTGCTTAAGATAAGACAATTGGGCTTATTGAAGGAACCGCTTAAAGCTCTTTGGTTTGGAAGAAAATCGAATAAGTCAAGAAGTTGACGTATTGGCTTGGAACGACATCCACCTAGCAGCTGGAACAATTTTATTGATTGGAGGATGGATGATTAACTAGACAATGAAGTCGTCTTTTCTGTAGATGAGACAAAGGCAACAAAGGTCAAGAATTTGTCAAAGTTTGTCTTTGATGGGAGCAGTTTGGAATAGAACAAGATATTAAGAGAGACACAATAATAATAATAATAATAATAAGACGCTGTTCAGTGATTGCAATTTGAACTCAGAAAATATGGTTTGCTGTCACTGTAATCTGAGTTGCCATAGCTGCATTTGAAATTGACAAAGTATGATGTGTTGCTGGGTATATATATATATTCAAGGGTTTAGTTGCATTGGCATTAGTGATTAGTTAGAGTTTCCTGGACAATACAATTGAATATGAGGACTGCATGTGAATTGCTTTTGAAAATGTTCACTGAACAATTGCATGACAATCGTTTGTCTTAATGTCTCCTAGCTGTACTTGTAGTCCATTCATTACCAACAGTAGTCAGACAACTGTTTGACGAAATGTTCCAATGTTGAGAGTGAAATTTTACATCAGAATTATGGCTTCTAAATTTGCTGATGAGGTAATGGTTGCTTATGAGGAGTATAGAGCATTTCCAGATACGATCAAAGATCGTTTAGACTTTGAGCTATATGTGGAGCATCGGATGGAATATAACAAGCAAATAAGCAAATCAAAGAAATGTGAGCAGCTAAGTGTTGAGAGCACCTTAAATAATATTCAGTGAAAACCTATGCGTTCACAACAAAGATTAGCTTGTAGCTTGCAGCAGTCTGAAGATTCCATTTCAAGACGAAGCTCATCACAAAACAAAAAGAAGAAATTGTGTTTCAATTGCAAAGGGCCCTACGATGAAAACCATGATCGCCTTTTGAGATCTAAGGGCAAGGGGAATAGAATAATGTGGGCACCCTATGAGGATTCAGAACCTGAAAAAACCAACCAACAAAATAATGATGAAGAATCTGAGTCAGAACATGAGGTCTCTACATGTGAAGTATCTAGAAGTCTCTATGATGAGTTTGGTTTAAAATGTGATAAGTTAGCAGATCATGATCTTCAACCTACAGATGGACATAAGGTTGAAAATGAAGTGGTGGTTGATAAGGAAATTGTACATCAAGAAAATAGTATGGTGGAGCCACAAAATGATATTCACAACATTCCAGAAGTTCTGATCAGCACTACTAACAATTATGTTTCTCATGACAATAGTAATAAAACTTAGCAACAACATGAGTTAGCAGTGATTGCACATGTGCAAAATGATTCTACTGAGTTGTCGCAAGAAGGTACTCAAGATTTGTGTACTAATGGTGTAGTTTTTGATGTGGATTCATGTCATGGTGAGTCTGATTTTTCAAATTAGACCTTAGAAAACAAGCTAGAAGGCTCATGTGTTGGCATAGAATCCCAGGATTGTGAGTTGGATGGTGATACAATTACATTGGAAGTGGAAGTGTGTGAAGATGTCATATCAGCAGCTTCTACCTTATCAATTGAGCCATTCCTTGAGGTACATAGCAGCAGTACCTTATTTGCTAATGTGTGCACTGATGATAGAACACATGGTGCTAATGATCATGAGACGAGTGATGAGGATTCAGCCTCTTACTATAGTGCGGATTTGGGTGGAAATGATGAGTCATAGGGTATCATCATCTGGTGGGGCAGTTGAAGGTTAGTGATGACATGATTGTTATAGTTTTGGAGCATTTTGATGTTGCTAGATAGATGCTGGCAACCTATGGTTGGAGTGCTCCTATGTCAGATGAGCACGGTGATAGTAGCCTCTCCCTAGTAGAGTTCCATGCACTCCGAGAAGCTATTGGATTATTGAAACATAATTATTTGCAGTTACTTGCTGATAGGGACTTTCTTCTCGAGTGGGATTGTATTTGTTATGATGCACTGAAGGGGAAGGAGGAGGAGGTTGATGAGCTCACTCATGAACTTGAGATGACTATGGACTCATTGCAGAGCACCCAGTTGGCCCTTCAAGAGTCATAGTCACAGTTGGAGGAGCTTACCGTGGAGTTCAGTTTGGCACAGTCTCCACCAGTTGTAGTTATAGTATAGTTTCCTACAGTGGCAGTTGGTCATGATTCGACATCCATGGGTTGTAGTGAGGATGTGGTAACATCCATCTCGGATACAGGGGCAATTGACTTAGTTGAGCTGAGTACTTTGACTGAGAGCAGCAGAAAACCACATGTTACATCAGGCTCTCTTGTGGTCAGTACTATGACAGATGGTGCAGGTTCGATAGTTGGTAGCTCTTGTGTGGGTGTGGTGGATTCTCTAGATAGTTGTGTGTTAGTACACGACGCTACTCCATCATCTTCACAGGGGACTTGCAGAGTGTCATCTGGTTGGGAGTATGGCTGTCATGTTGATTTGTTTCCCTCTCCTGGAGGAAAATTTGATACATCATCCTATGTAATTGATTTTGGATGCCAGCTTGTTGTGTCTTAGAGTTAGAGTGATCAGCTACTTAATTCTAGTATTGCTAATGATGAGCCATTGACCGAGGTTGGGGAATTTATCGTAACTACACTGTGAGGAGTGCTCATCATTTTTCTTTTGATCCACACGCGGAGGACTTGATGATGCATCGATGTGGATTGGTTCCAGGGTTAAACCATCCATTGTGGGATGGGAGTTGGCCATCTTCAGAAGATGGGATTAGCAGTTGTAAGTTCCCAACTCAGTTGATTGTGGAGAATTGCTTGCAAGAACATCAGTCAGTTATCCATCATGCAGTCATGTATCCGACAGGGCTTGCTAATTCTATATTACAAAGTGACTATGGTGTCAGTTGGCATGATGGCTTGGCGAGTTATCACATCCATGGGGGTTTAATAGAAGACAAAGAGAGATTTGGTACATCAAATGCTTCTATATGCTCTTATTTCCACATGACAGATGGATGTGAGTTTAGATTGTATTGGGATTCAGGTGGTGACAGGTATGGCACTGAGTATTGGATGGGTCCCATTGGGTTGCTTCACCACTCCTGGCAGGGTGAAGTTGGGATCAGTATTGAGTAGCAGAAGTCTAAAGATGTTCTTCTTAGCAGGCCTCTATTCTGGGTTTGGGATCTAGGGATAGCTTGGGTAGTTGTGTTTATGTTGATGTTACAAGAGACAGTTAGAGATGTATGGGACACTTCATAGTTCTTCTTTTGGGCCTTCCAAGGAGTTGGGTTTCTTTGCAGCAGAGATTGCTTGGGGACAAGCAATTTCAGGGAGGGCAGATTGTAATGTCCCCATTTTCGCGAGCATCAGAGTTCGGTGGATTTAGCCTATTCCTGACCCTCGTAGGCTAATATGTCTAGTTAGAGAGTCCCTTTTTCGCAGTGAATAGTGGTTTCTCCCCTTCAGCGCCTCATGTGGGTTCAAGCTTAGCCTTCGGTTGACTCAATTTCACATACTTACTATTTATAGTAAGTCACTGTTTAGGGTTTCTATTTTTAGTTGGGCATTCGATCACGTGGAGAACATGGAGAGTCGACTCCTGGTTCAGACAGCATAGCAATCAGACAAGTATTTCAAGAGATATTAAACTTTAAGTGACTTAAGTGATTTATTTAAATATTTTAATGTTATTATAAAGTAATAAAGTAACTTTATAATAATAAAGTCACTTTAATATCATAAAGTGCATTGAGTGAATTTTAAAGTGGGAATATATCTTTTATCCCACATTGGCTAGGAAAGTGTTTGAGCTCTCACAAGAAAAGAATAAAAAAGGACTTAAGAGCTCATTCTAATCATCTAGGATTTGATATTTGTTTGAGGATTTCTCTTTGGCGTTTGGGGAAGGGAGCCCTAGGGTTTCTGCTAGCGTATCGGCATTGGAGAGCGTAGCTGCTTCATTGCAACAACATTCTAAGGTTGTGAAATATCGGCTGAAGGTGCTCACTGTTGGCTTCATCTAGAAGTCAAGTTTGTACTTCATTAGATTTACAGGAGAGTAAAAGCTTCATCTTTCATTATCAAAAGATTGTAATCCAGATATGCGCTATTGTAAAAACTTTCAAAAGTGAATCAACAAAATTATCTATTTACTGCAGTAGGGTTTTATAGTTCCATTTCCAGTATTTTATTTGCATGCCTGACATAATATTATTAAAAAGAAATACACAAAAAGTGCAAATATACAAAAAACACAAACCCTAAGCTGAGCTTCAAAAATTGGAAGGAGACGAGTTCTTACAGTCGTTTCCTAGCCATACCTCGGATAGGGGTTCCTCCTCCTTGGCAGGTCTCAGATCCAACTTACCGTGAAGAGCGTTTGCTTGTATGAAACCTTATCCCAGCGTATATCCGAGAGTTCAGAGCCTCGACCATATTCTAAAGAGATGACGGATTCAAGTGATCCAACCAATCCATTCCTGCTCCTATGCCCTCATGCTCTGTTTACCTTGAGGAGATAGGATAGATTAAAAGCTAGTTTAGTCGTAGTTAAGATTTGCCAAAACCAGATAAAAGCTTAGCTACGGCGCATTGTGTTTGTGCATCCTTGTGTCTTACCGCTGAGTACAAAAAGGTAGGAACCTTAGTCTACTCTACCCTCTCTTACATATTACATCAACAAAGAAGGACTTCTCTTTAAATAATGAAGAAGTGTTGCAAAACATTTGTAATGGCTGAGCGTTTGCAATCAACACTCCAGAGCTGCTAATTTAAATGCCAACAGTTTTTTGGCACCCACCGTGGGGCAACGAGGCATAAAACTTCAAGGCGAAGCTAATGCTTTTATGTCATAGGAATGATCCTCTTGCATCTGATTGCTTGATCCATACAAGAAGCAATGGATGGTAACAACAATAATGCTGGCAAGAGGTGTCCACCTTCATTGCCTTGGGGTAATAGTATTGGACCTCTGGCTTTTCAAGTAAATTATGAGTTACCTTGTTGATGTGTTTTTCGTGACCGCACCAACGCAGAATAAAGTTTCCCAATAGATACCCTATCCTCTCTTGAACAAAGTATTCAGCATGCTAAGATTGCAAGTAAGATCATGCTTTCAACTCCAAGGTTCCGAATACTTAGAATACCCTCAGTTGGTTTGATGTGAGTTGCTGTGTTCTCACAAGGGGACTTACACAATTGTTCGATAGCTGACAACAGACAGTAGACTAAGGGCTTTGTGTGTAATTCGAATGATTTGGCAAGTGAGCACGAGTTTCCTAATTCTAATTGGAAATGAACTGAATTTAAAGGGTGTAGGGATAAGAGTGTTCTAGTTTACTCTAGGGTGTGGGACATGGTGATCAATTCTCACAAGCTTCAACCAAGCTCCGTTTTGCCTCACTTCGGACAGCTTCCGCGGAACTGGTGCAATCTTCAGAGGAGTGACTTAAGATGTTCAGGTCACGATTTAGCATGAAGACACCATCACAACGACGCATGCCAACACATAAACCATAATCGAAGTTAAGCTTCACAAAGTTCCAGTTGACCACGCAAGGCGAACCCACCGTCAGCGAGCCCGCTAGTGGTATGGACGAACGAAGTCTTGTTCAAATCGAGCACCACATTCCACAATTGCTAAGTACTTGCATGAAATAAAATCTACTTTACTTTATGCTACTTCAAGATGCTACGAGAATTGGAAGGACGAAGAAGCCTCAACAACTATTCATAACAAAGAAGAAATCACCATCAATGAAAATTCTTTTATTATGAAAGCATACATGACAACTTCTTACAAAGTTTTCAAAGGGAAAACTTTCCTTCTTCTTCAAACTACACTATCAATCTATACTAAGTTACTCTAAGCTATCACCTAGTTGTCTCTCTACTCCGACTTCTACTCTAATCTTCTCTACTGTCTACTGAGTTACAAATGAGGGGGACTCCCCCTTTATATAGCTAGCCAAGTCCCAAAAGACGGCTAGGGTTACAATCAATAGAGTGGCCAGAATCGTGCCACCTCAGCCCTAAACAAGATTTGCCCTAAAAACTGCCACAAAGGAGAGTGGGGTAATAAATGCGCCATAATGTCCACCATCATCCTTCTAGAAGATTCCGTTTGTAGACGCGTTCACACTGTTCTTGATCTTCTTCTTGACGTTGTTCTTTGGCTTCGCCCGAGCTTCCATTCTTTTCTCCATCTTAAGTTTTGGAAATGTTTCTTCGACACTTAGCCATTTTTCGCAACTTTTCTTCCTTCGAAGTTGAAATCTAGTCCTGGAGTACTTTCTTCATTACTTTAAGTTATCCTCGCTTGGTCTCGACGTTCCTCCTGCAAAACAAGCAAGGAGAAAAGTATAGGAACCCATCACAACATAAACTCAACTTACTTACCAAGTTTTGATCTCCAAGGATTTGTTGCCTCCACTAGCCAACTTCGTGTTCAAGTTCATGCCTTAGACAAACTTCATCTTTGAGAAATTCATTTCACTACCTGGGGCTCCGATACTCAATTTCGTTCAACTCCGGCTCTGGAAGACTATCTTTACGAAGGGTTTAAGCAAATTCACCTAGGCAGTTTCTTTCAAATTCATCGTCTGGAGAATTTTCACCTTGAAAACACATTTTCTTCATTTTGCCTTAGAAATTTTTCAAGTTTTCCTTAGGAAAACTCATCAATCCTGGTGCCCACTTGAAATCCTCATCCTGAAGGCCGTAGCGAAGCATGGAAGACATTAAAATCCATTCCTCATCGATAATCTTCGATACCCAGAAGAAAATTTTCTCCAGAACGCGTCGAATTCATGGGTACCCAACGAACGGGTTCATTTAATTTTTCAATTTTGAACCTTAAAAAATATTATTTCCATCACTTTAAATTCATTCTTCGCCTGTGATCACTCTGTGTTGCTCTGACTTCTTGAAAAATTTGAATCATCTTGTATTATCATCGTCTTCTGACTGCATCCCTGAGGAAAGTTGCTCGTGCTTCGGAAAATTTTATCATCTTGGGGCTCTAGGCATATTCTCCAAGGGGAAAATAATTTGCCTTAGAAAATATTTTTAAATCATCTTGCATTTTGAGAATTTGCCTTAGAAAATATTTTGTTTGCCTGCCAGCGGGAGAAGTATCATCTTCACTTAGAAAAAATTTACTCATGCCCGGCACACTTGATTTGCCACTCACCATTTTGGATTTGACTCCACACTTGAAAGGCAATATTCCAACGTCTTAGAGAAAATTTTAAAAATCATCTCATACATACTTCTTCACCACGCCTTAGAAAATTTTAACACCTCACATGTCTTAGGAAATTTTCTAACACCTCCTTACTTTCATCACCCCTGGCGCCTATAACACACTTGAGAGAAAATCACGCCACACACATTAGAATTGAAGAGGAAAAAAGAAAATCACGTCTTGAAATATTTCTAACACCCTCCACTCTAGGCGCATATGAGGCTAGGAGAGGAAATTCAAAAATCACGCCTAGGCAACACATTTTGCAATATTCTCCAACACATCATCTTAGGCGCATTTGAGCTTGGTGGAGGATAACGCCCTTCACCACCTTTTACTTTATTTACCACTCCCAATTACCTTTTACACCTCAACATGGGCGCATTTCAGCTTGGCAAAGGGATGACTCTTCGTATTCCAATTTTTTGTCTTCACATGCATGTGTTTGGGCGCATTTTGCCCCTTGAGGAGGACGAAATCCTTTGACTTGTTGACCCTTTTCCATCTTGAGCGCATTTTGATGCATGAGAAGGACGAACTTTTCAAATGCCTTCATGTGACTTTTCAACTTCTATTTTTTGTCTTGACATGGCTGCTTTTGGGCGCATTTTCCCTATGTAGGAGGATGAAAATCATTGACTCCTTTGACCTTCTTGTTAACTCCTCTTGGGCGCGTTTGAACATGCTAGTGGCTGGGCGCATTTGCTAGGTGATGGAGGATGAGAACTTACCACGCCTTGACCACCTTTGACTTATTCTTAAACTTGGCGCATTTCAAAGGGGGTGGAGGATATCCTCATGACTTAGAAAATTTTTTATGCTTCCAATACCTTGAGGGCGCATTTAGGCTAGGGAGCAGGATAAAACTTGTTGACTGCTTTGACCTTTCTCATTTTGGGCGCATTTTGCCCCTGATGGAGGATAAACTTCATACTTAGAAAATTTTGAACTTTCACCAGTTTTTCCTTGAGGGCGCATTTTAGCATGAGAGGTTGGCAGGCGGATTTTCAATGCCTTAGAAAAATTTTCAAACATCTGAAGGCAAGCTGGGCGCATTTTCAAGGTGGTGGAGGATAAAGCTCCAGACTTAGCTATTTTTTTCTCGTCCTCGCCATCCTTCATGCCCTGCTATTTATAGTAAGTTTTTGATTTTGCATCTCTGAAGCTCAGAACGACTTGAAATTTTGCACCCTGCATCCTTACGACCTTGTGGTCCTGTCAACACTGCCACTTTTAGTCACCCTGCTATTTATAGTATGCTTCTGAAGGTAGTTTACTATAAATAGTAACCTCATGTTTCTGATAGCTCCATTGCTCGGCTAGACTTGAAATTTTAATGAGGCGTTCCTCACCACGTGACCTGTCGGCTGACACTGACGCATGCAGCTGATTTACTATTTTTAGCCAGTTTCCAAATTGACTTACTATAAATAGTAAGTGCTCCGTTTGACTCGAAATTTCACCAGCAGATAGCCTGAAGGATGCTAATCGCGGTGGTTTACACCGGTTTTCGAAAATTTTGACCTTTTGCCCCTCTTTTTGGGTTCCGAAGTTGGAAACCCTAATTCGCTTCGCATGCATATCAAATTACTTCTGTTTGCTCTCGTTTCTGTGGCACTGCGATCGGCTTGTAATTTTGAACTGCTGGGAAGCGGCTGCCGGGACACACCTGCCAAAAATAGCAAGTTCCTTACTGAGTGAGAATCTTCGTTTGCATGTCACACCATCGCGAAGCTCTCGAAAAACCCAGAAGGAATATGCCAACATGCAGAGAAAAACTCGCATCTGACCCATGAAATTTGTGCCCGAAGTCTGACTACTAAAAATAGTAAGTCAGCTGTTTTCGCTCAAATTTTGCGCACGAGCAGCCTGATGTGCTCTGAATGCTGTGCGACTGTCGGAATCTCAAAAATGCTGACAGATTGCCTGTAACTGCAGACTTACTAAAAATAGTAAGTACCCGGAATTTGATGAAACTTAGCTGAGAGCCTGTTGGGAGCACACTGACAACAACGCGAAGCTCTGTTTTCAATTTACTTACTTTATTCGACCTTGGACTGATCAGGAAAGATGAAACCCTAATTTTCGGATTTGGCCAAAATTTCGCGTTTTAAACTCAAAGGCGGAGGAAATCCCGGAAAGCAGACCATAGAAAAGAGACAGACGGAGAGAGAGAGACCAAGAACCAAAGACAAAAGACCAGAATGGAGCAAAAATTAGGGGTCCCCATTTTGAATGGGGCGAGGTGTGAAAAAGGTCACAACATACCTGAAGGGTCAAGGAAGCACTTTCCACAATTTCACGGCGATGGAAGTCGACACCCAGATGAAAATTTCCCTGCATTCACAATGGCTTGCGCCGTCTTGCATGTTGTTATCCCTAATTTTTGACTTGTTAAAAATTGGGATAACCTATTGAAATTTTGATGAAATTTGATGATTTTCTCTTCTAAAGCACGTTTTACGAGGTGCGAATTTTAGGTCTATAGTCCTTTGGGTTAGCACTTTTCACTCGTTTGTTTTCGTAAAATTCTGAGTCATTTTTAGTGTATTTTTGGTGAATTTCGGGTTTTTTTGACATCACTGCAAGTTGGGAATTTAGTTTCTTATTACAAGTCTATAATAGGAACTTTTTATCCCCATTGCAAGTGTTTTTGCTTTTAATTTTCTCTTTTAAATGTCTCTTTAGGAACTTTTTGTATAACTTGCAAGTTTAGGAACTTTTTGTATAACTTGCAAGTTTAGGAACTTTTAGAGCATATTTCAAGTTACTTTTTGGAAAATCAACTTGCAATTGCTTTTTAAAAGCCTGATTTTCACTTAAGTCACTTGCAGTCGCTTAAAAAAGGTCCGATTTCTTTTATTTTTACTTGTATTTGCTCAAAAAAAGTCCGATTTTAATAAAGAACACTTGCAATCACTTTAAAAAAGCCCGATTCAAGTTAAAGTAACTTGCAACATGTTCTAAAAACACCGATTTGTGTCTTTTGATGAAAAATTACTTGCAATTGTTCTTCAAAAATCCAATTCAACTTGGTGCGAACTTGTAAAAGCCCTCAAAAGCTCCGATTCAAGTTTACATCATTTTGAAATCAGCTTGTTGCTTGCTCTGAGTCATATAAATCGCGACGCCATTAATGGAGAGAGTAGTTTGTGTTTGAATTCTCTTCTTCTCCTCTTTTCATGGCGGATTTTTTAATATTCAGCTGCAATAAAAGGCCATTCAACTGTGATAAATCATAAGGCGTAAAGGGTTTTCTTCTTTTTATTTTGCAATCTTTATTTGCAGGTACATTTTTTCTCTTTTCTTTGTTTCTTCTTGTTTTAAGTTTATTTGTATGATGATTTCATGGCGTCTTTGTTTCATGTTTGAGACTTATCTAATAAAACATCTTTCTCCATGTAAAAAAACGCGTTTCTCTTTTTATTTTATACGCCTTTCTCTTCATTCACCCAAAAACACGTTTTCATTATTCTTATTCTATACGCCTTCATTTGCTGAAAACGATTTTCATTTGTATATTTGAAACGTCATTCTTCTTATTTCATTTTTCCCTGCATTAAAACGCGTTTTTATTGTTTTATTTTCATGATGTCTTTCATTGTTCAAAATGCCTTTATTCTCCAAAATGCGTTTTGCTTCCATTAGCTGAAAACGTTATTCACATTCCTTTTCTATGTAAAAAACACGTTTCCATTCTATTTTCTTTCAAAACCGCCTTTCTTTCCTTTCTATTCGCTATCCATTTTTCCCTTATATTCATAGCATAAACACGTCATTCACCAAAACGTGTTTTCCATTCCATTTCATTTACATTTTCCCTTGATCCCATTTCATTACATATTCATATCTCCTTCCACTTCATTCCATTTCCATTTTCTTGAAAAGAGAATAGAAAAAAGTTGCCCTTGGAGGAAAATCGGGTTTTTGCCCACTCATTGCAAGTAGGAAGTTTTAATAAAGAATGCAAGTTAAAAGTTTTGAAAATTTAGTTGCAATGACTTCCTATTTTTCCTACTATACATTTTTCACTTGCAATGGCTTTCTAAAATCCCGAAATGCACTATTCACTTGTAGCCAGCCTCTAAAATCCTGAAATGCCTAATAAGTGCTTAAAAATCGGACTTTTTAAGCTTGACTGCAAATGCAAGTTGAAAGTTCTGACTTGCACTTTTCAAAGATGCAATCTAACTTTTTCAATTGTGATGAAAAACACATGTCCCTTTCACTTGCAATCAGCCTCCAAAGATCCGAAATGAGTTATAATGCTCATTTTCTGCCCTTGTACAACAAAAACACCATTTCGAGTTAGAGCCTCCGTTATGTCTACGCCTGTTAATGTTGATGATGTCTTAACCTTATGGAATTTTCATCGCAGCCTTGCAGATTCTTGTTCGATGAAGGAGGAACCAGTTTCTCCACCGAAGAAAAAGATGAAGTACAAATATGACAAGTATCAAAATGAGATTCCTCCTTCTCATGTGGTCTCAAACATCGAAGAAATCAGAGACACAAAAATCGGACATGTTGATATGTTTGAGTTTTTGAAGAGAACTGTGAAATCAACTTCTCATCATATGCAGTTGCTGCTGACCATTTGGGTTCCTCTTTTCCTGTTGCTGCCCTAGAGCCAAAGTTTGTCCTTGCATGCGCAGCTCACTTTGACAGAGAATCCAGAACTATCAGAGATGATGATGGTAATGTGGTCATTAGGCTTGATCCAGAAACCATTAACAGGATTTTCAGAGTTCCAGATGCACCAATATATTCAGACATCCAAATAAAAAATGCTCTTGATCATTATGAACAAAAGAAAGCAGATTGCATACAACACATCAATACAAAATGGCTTTTGAAGCGTCGAACTTGTGTGTCTCGGTGGCCTGTAATGTCCCCTTCTCGAGCATGATCTTTTCAGTTCATTGTTGGCCTATTCCGGAGACCCGTAGGCTACTCGGAAGGTGAAATTAGGGTTTCATGTTTTGATGGTTGCTGTTGCTCGTGATTTGGTGATTGAATTGCGGATTCTTTCTGGGTTTTCAGAGAGCTTCGTAGTGATGTGACTTGCTTTGCGTTCCGAGCACTTTACGGAATTTACTATTTTTAGTAAATTCTATTTTTGGCAGTTGACAGTTTGATTCCTGTTCAGTTGGCTTCCCTCTGCTGTCAGTTCAGTTGGTTTATTCAATTTTGGCCTTGGGATGCAGTTGGAGAGATAAGTTCAATTAACTTCAGTAATGTTATATTTAAATGTTATATTATCCCCTTGGCCTAGTCTTATAACTTAATGTTGTTTAAAAAAGTGGTCTTCAAGGGTGGGCGCTTCATGGAGGGGATTTTATATTTTATTAAAGTAAAAAATTGAAGCTTATGTTGGACGCCTATTTCTTGGAGGATGGAATTAAAAATAAAAGTCAAAATGAAGCTTTGAAAAGTGGACGCCATCTCTTGGAGGGAAAAGGTTTATTTCAAATTTGAATTTAGGGCTTCTCTTCTAGAAGCTTTTGGAGATTCCTTGCGGTGCCTTTATAAGGTGGCCTCTTTTCTTCATTTGATCATCTTTTGTCTACAAGAATGTTATGCTGCCGGAATGGTATTGGGACTGCTTCGAGGAATGTATGCCTCCTAGCTTGGCATTGCTTCTTGCTTGAGAGATAGCGACTAGTGATGAGGTAGTTGTAGTTTGAGTGGTTTTGTAGTGAGATTTTGCATTGTAGTAGTTGTGTGGCTTTGTAGTTCAGTTTCATGCTTATTAGTGAAATTTTGGAATTTTCTCTTCATTATAGCTGATTGTTGTTTTTACTCATAAGTCAAAAAATACAAAAAGAATCATTCTGGGTATTGCATATATCTCCTTGCCTATGAGGGGTGACCCTTTCTACTAACTTTCAGATTTTTTGAAGAAGTCTTTGAATTTATCAAGGCAAATCGCCCTTCCTTGAGGGCCGTACCATTTGGGACTGCCTTGAAATTCGTGCATAAAAAATGTGATGTCTTTTGGTCAGTTTTTGTGATTCAATCTTGGGCGCCATCATCCTAGGACCAATATGCACTTTGTCTCAGGACTTTTGAGTGAGTTTGGAGTGAGTTGTAAGCAAAATAGTGAGTTCTAGGGCTGCTGTTTATGCATTTGAAAAACAGGACTGTCAAAAATCAGATTGTCAAGTTGGTCACTAGAGTGGAGTTTTCTGATCTAAGCTTCCTTATTCAGCACAGGAGATTCTATATATTGTTGCAGCACTATTTAACTCTTGATTCATGTTTGTGGCTAGACATTCTCTAGCATGTTGTAAGCTGAACAGTAGTACTGTCAACGTTCTCACATACTTTCCTTATTTGCTTTGTAATACCCACTGAATAAGTGGAAGAGGCTGGCTTGCCGCCTATTTACATTTGAATTGCATAATAGTATTTAGCATCTCCGCCATATGGTAGCCTCATTCCCACCTTGGGATTGGATAGCACATTCTTGGCGTCGAGTTACTTTCAACATTGTAGTTGATAGGGATCCTCTGACCATATGCTTGCCGTCATCTGGTGCATTCTTGGTTAGAGTTATTCAGCATTGCATTGCATTGAGATCCTTTGACCACATGCTCAAACCTTGCCCATCTCGGGATCCTGGTGTACATTCTTGGTTAGAGTAATTCCGCATCGTTTTGGTTTAATCGCTAACCCTAACGGATGTGTGTTGCATTGCTCATTGTAATTGAAAAATTGAAAAAAAAATTGGTTTGGAATATTTCATGGCCTAAGCTTTACCGATGTGAATTCAAAGAAGAGATCAATGATATAATCACACTCTTGAGCAGAATAATGGGGTTAAAATTCTCTAATGTCTTTGAGAAGTGGATGTACAAATTCATAGTGGTGATAAGGAAGGCACAACACCCAATCTTTTGGGGTGAAATAATCAACGAAAGTTTGAGTGAGCAGCTTGCACAAGTTCCTACTATGCTCACATTCTACATGAACTCATATTTGGTCTACATAGCAGCTTCATTGAGACAATTTCCAGGCCTTTCTACCCAAGGAGATAGATCACTAGTTCTAGTTTGGGAGTACTATGATCAGCTGCCTTTGAGACCAAGCAGAATTCATTATAGAAGAGTCCAAGACGCATTCTTTGGTCATTTCATGTGTCTTTTTGATAAGACCTTGCAAAACAATAGAGTATCTGACGTTGCTTGGAAAAAGGTCAATGAATATGGTTGTCTCTTTCTCTAGTTTCCCACTTTTACCTATATGAGAGTTGGCTGTTTTGAAGATCAGCCATACATGCTTCCAAGATATCCAACAGATAAAATCATTCTAATGGAGCTTGCAAGGCAGTTGATGACAATGCATGCACGACAAACTGTACAACATAAAGTTGGAGTAAGTATCTCGTCTCATAATCCATTGCAGATTGGGAGATACTCCTTGACAACTACCTCAAAGGCAAAAGTAATGGAAACCGAAATTCAGGAGATCAAATTAAAAAGATTCAAGCCAAGAACAGATTTTGACTATAGAGGAATGAAGGACAAGATAAAGAGAGCCTTCACACATGTACATCGGTTTGAGGATATTTGGGTAGATCTCCAAACAGAGAAGGACATCTACAGAATGGACTATTGCAGGCTCACAGTTGAACAAATTATTGATCTTAATCTGACCTTGATCCCAGAAGGAGTAATTGATGATGGGCAGATTTTAGATCCAGAGTATGAGGAACAAAGGGTTGCTGATGCTTCTATTCCAACAATACAGTGGTCTCATAAAGAATCAAGTTGTATCTTTAATAGATTTCAATCAGTCTTGGAAAATACTAATTCTTGGCTCAAGAATATAGGTGTCAAAACTATAAAAATCAGAGTTAATGATGATGATGATTCAGCTGGACCTGTTGGATTGAAATAAGAAGTCAGAGATAAGTCCAAGGAAGGTGCTTCTTCTTCAGGAACCATAATCAAGTTAAAAGTCAGCCGTGCTGTGGAAAAACCTTTGGAGAAAACAACATTAAAAGGAAAGGAAATTAAAGAGACGCAGATCCACATCATTGATCAGCAAGAAGGAGAGGTTCTTGAGTCTCCTACTACACTAAATATCATGTCTCCTCATATTGATGCTGCACCTCTATCAATATTGTCTCCTATATCTCAAATTGATAGTGATGTTGATTCTTTTTCAACTGTTTATGTTCCTTCTATTGCTCCTACGGAAGTTGCTCTTCATACATCAATTTCATCCACATTGACCATCTCTATGGAGAACATGCATGATAATTTGGAGAATGTTTTTGATGCCAATCCGATGTATCCAATGAATTCACAGATGACACTTCCAGAAATAGATACATCAGTTGCAAGTTTTGATTGTTTTATGGCTAATGCTAATCACAATACGCCATCTGAACAAACTTTTGTTGTGATTCAAACTGAGACATCTCCTAGGGTAACAACTGTGGCGCAGAATGAATCTGTTTCTGCACAAACCACGGTTGCTGTTTCAAATACAAATACATTGGATCTTCCTCCATGGTTGAGTTCAGTCACTTTAAAGAGAAAGAAACAGGCAATCTCTCCAGATGTGTTTGATTTCTAGCAATTGAAGAAATCAAAGCCAAAAGTTGCAAAGAAAGCTAAAATGGTTTCACGGGTGGTTGTGGACAGCAATAGGATGAAGTATGCAGAAATAGCTGAACCTCTTGCAGACAAGTCACCAGAAGAGATGCAAGTATCTGACTACAAATTCACCAGGGTGGATTTAGGCAAAAAAACACATGCAAGCATGATGCAAGATGCCCAAAGTTCAGTAATAGTCTTGACACACAGTTATAATGAACTCTTGGCAAAGAAAGAAAAGCTGAAAGAGGAGAATGCACAACTTGTTTCGGTAATTCAAAAGATTACCAACTCTTCAGAGCAAGTTAATCCATTAACTTTTTTCACTTCTGAAGAATCAGTCAAGCAATTGGAGAAAATTGCACAAAAGGCTAAAGCAGTTGATTCTTGGGTAGCACAGCTGATTGATCAAGGTATACCAATAATTGAAAAGGCATTACAAATTCTGAATACTATCAGAATAGCAAGAGTAAAGATGAATCAGACTTTGGAAGCTTTCAAGCAAAGTTTGGATTCACTTGGAAAAGATTTAAAAATATGGCATGAGATGGATCAATTCAAGCTAGAAATTCTACGCAGCAATTCAATCATACCAAATAGAGAAAAATACGTAGAATTTGAAGAACTCATGACAAATAAGTCATTAGTTATTGAGGATCTCATCAAAGATGTTCAAGCTACACTAGAGATGAGTGACGAAGTTGAGCAGGACATACTTTCTAACTTTGAGAAAATTTCTTGCAAAATTTTAAATCATGAAGGAGAATTACTTGCAACTGATGTGGTTACTACAAAAATGGCAACAAATCTTCGTCAAGAGCTGGAATCAGAACAGTTTACCATGGATTCAATTAATAAATTTGTTAGTCATCGAATGATCCTTGATAAGATGCAAACTGTCCATGAAGCACATAAAGAAGCAACAATAAGATATTTTGATGTAATCCTTAAGACTGTTGTGGTTGCCATGAACACACTAAGCTCCGATCTAGATGAGTTGCAGGAAATTATCAACAAATTTCAGTCTTTCAAAGCTAGGACTGAAATGGAATAAAAGTGTTTTATCTTTATGTATTTTGTTTTTGACAAACTACATGTAAATTTTTTTTTTGTAATCGCAAGTGTTTCTTTCACTTGCAGTTTTGTAAAATGTAATTACATGTAATCAAGTTACAAGTCAAAATAATTTAGGCCTGTAATTTGGAATAAGTCAATTACAAGTAGTTGGTGGTTAAGAGAATTTCTCAAGTTAGTTGAGATCCTCCCACCTTTTTCTCATGACCTCTCTCCTATAAATACTTGATAGGGTCCTTTGTAATATTTATCTTTTTGGCAAGCAAGAAAATTCTGCAGAATTTTGTACTCATAAAGACTTTGAGCTTTATAGTTATAAGTTGTTATTTTTCAAGTAATATCAAAGAGTTGGAAATTTCAGACTTTGTGTTGAAGTCCTACTTTGCTTCCAATGTGTTCTTATGTCATTTTGGAGCATTACTTTGTGATTATTTGGAGATTGTAGAAAATTGCTAAGGAGAGCATCAATTGAAATATTTGCAGAGTTTGTGCTGTCAATATTGAAGGTTGAATTCATAATTTGAAGTTAGAAATCAAGAAGAATTGCAAGTCTTTGAGCTCGTAATAATTCCCATTTGTAGTAATTAATAGATACATCATACTTGCAGACTTTGTGCTGTCTTATGCTGTATATTGTCATTGGATTATCTTTCAAAAGGGTAGATAGGATCTCAGATTTTCAAGACTTTGCGCTTGAGATTGTTTTCCTGTCGCGAAGGAAGTGACGAAAGTCTTTGAGCTTTCAGAAAACTTCATTTCCTTTCTCTTGATTTTATTGCAAGCTGCTGTAAAAATTTATTTAAAAGTTAATACTACTTTTCTGCGAAGAGAAAAGAATTAATCTTTCCTGAAACAAGAGGAAAGGTTATCGTTCCACCCATATTTGTTTTAGTTAGTAGGAAAGGGGGAGCCTTCCCTTAATTAGGAGAGTTTTAACTCACACACTGTGGCTGAAACCACCATTTTGCTAAACCTCACAAGTTTGCAAAATATTCAACCAACAGTTTTTGGCGACTCCGCTGGGGATACGAACGCATTTGAAAGCCTCTCGCTTTCTTTTGAAGTCCGGTATTCTAAATCTGTTTACTTGGTTTTTGTTCAGCTTATACACTGGAAGGAATTCATTATTACGTTCGTCGTAAGAAGGGTCAAAGTTCTCAAGAAATTTCTCTAGGTGAACAAGCTAAGTTTGAGCTGCTCACCAGTGTATCCTCTGTTTCACGAACTACTAGTTTTCCACCATCCAAGAAGAAAAAGCCTATTCCAAGTGAAGTTTCGCCTTTCTTTTTGAAGCCGTTAATATCTTCCATTTCTATTATGGCTGTTGTTGCTGCTGCTCTTCCTGGCCCTTGGGGAGTAGCTTTTGGTCCTTTGGCTTTAATGCCACCTCTTCATGCTCTTCCACAAGGTTCTCGAAAAAATCTCCCTAAGTTTTATGGAGATGGTAAACAACATCCAAATGAACATTTCAAGTCCTTTTATATGGCATGTGGTGTTCTTGGAGTTGAACATGAAGATGTTGCTGTTTGCCTTTTTGTCGAAA
The DNA here is from genome assembly GCA_007258455.2 of Sequoia sempervirens. Classification (NCBI taxonomy): domain Eukaryota; kingdom Viridiplantae; phylum Streptophyta; class Pinopsida; order Cupressales; family Cupressaceae; genus Sequoia; species Sequoia sempervirens. Next base: position 27,195,002 of record VDFB02000009.1, on the reverse strand, counting down.
CTCTCCAAGGTATTGCAGCAGATTGGTTTTATAATTTGGCGGCTGGTGTCATTACCAATTGGGATACTCTTAAGACCAAGTTTGAAGAACGTTTCAAACCTGCTGAAGATGAACATGCTTTGTTGGCTCAGTTGACTCAGATGAAAAAAGATACACATGAAGGCATGCGTGAATTCATTGCTAAGTTCAACAAATTAGCGAATAGAATTCCTATTACTTCTCAACCTACTCCTGCAAATCTTAAGTGTTTCTTCATCAGTTCTTAGCTACCTGAAGTTAGTTTCTTGTTGAAGACAGCTGTTCCAACTGATTTGATCCATGCTCAAGCTCTTGCCACGGAGATAGAAGATGATTTGATTTTGGCTGGTGAAATTCGGAAGGATCCTAATCGGTTCAAGGGAAAGTCTTCTTCTGAGTCTCTTGTTGCTGGTTCTACTGATCCTATGGTGCATAAATTAGCCAATGAACTTCTTGCTTTAAAGAAGCAAGTTTCACAAGCTCCATATGCTGCTTCATATAAGGATATTCCTAGAAGGATATATCCTAATTCAACTTCAAATTGTGCTGCTAAAAATCAGCCTAAGTTGCCTTCTCCTCCAGAAAGGCTTGCACTTGAAGCTCCTCCACAGAAATCAGCAGTTGGATATTATGAGATTGATCAAAATGAACCTTTTTCTGCTGACTTTCAAGCTGAAGATGATGCTGTCTTTTATCAAAGTGAAGAAGAAGCCGCTGGCGACTCCACTATACGGTTCATGCATTATGATAATTCAGTGTCAACTGATAATGATCATAGTCAAGCTTATGCTGTAATGACACGTTCCCAGACTCGTTTGGCTCAACAAGATGAAGAAGCAAAGGCAAAGAACAATGTTCAATTGCCAGTTACTATTGCTAAAAGAGGAACACCCCTGCCTACTTTGTCTAAAGATGCAGTGAAAAATCAAGTAAGTAATCTTCCTAATGTTTCTTCTAATGAGCCGAAGACCAGCTTATCAAATCCTAAATTACATGCAAAATATACTACTTCTGCATCTTTAGCAAATTCCTTTCAAGCTTTGGATATCATTGATCATGCTAGGAAGACCAAAATTCAAATGTCTGAAGTTGAGTATCTTCAAGCTAATCCTGACCAATTTGATAGATTGGTAAAATTTGTGAAGAATAAGGATACTCGTCCTATTTCAAGCTCTACTGAAAATACCCCTGCTGTTCAAGAGGCTAAGAATTTGCCTAATAACTTGATTACCATTCCCTCTTCAATCCCGGGAAAGATAGAACCTTTCTATATTTCCTTGCTTATCAATGGTTTTAAGTTAAGCAATTGTGTTATTGATTCTGGTGCTTTAGACAATGTTATGCCAATTAAGGTGGCCAATTGTCTTGGTTTAACCCTTACCAAAACTTTTGGTAGTTGCTATTCAATGGATAATAAACAAGTGCCCCTAATTGGGCAAATCAAAGATGTGCAATTTGCTTTTGCAGCATTTCCTGATAAGAAAATAAAGATGACAGTTTTGGTTGCGGATGTTCCTGCTTCTTATGGTATGTTACTTGGGCGTAATTTCTGTAAGGATGTAGGGGGTGAACTTAATATGGACATGACAGAAGCCAAGATTCCTATCAAAGGCGTTGTGCAAAAAATTGTTCTTGAAAAAGAAACTAAGTATATGGTGGTAAAATCTGATGATCCTCATGCGCAGATTCTCTTTGAATCTGCTGGTTTTGGGAATTATTACCTCCATATTGATGAAGTTTCTGAGTTTGCTGAAGATTGGCCTTCAAGTGATTCAAATTCTCCATTTCTTTCAGCAAGTGAAGGATCTATTGATACTGATGAAAATCAAGTATTGGAGGTAAATTCTTCTGATTCTCAAAATGGAATTGAAGACGTTTCATCTTTAAATGCAGATGAGGATATTCAATCTTTTCCTCAGTCAGAAGAAGTTCATTGTCACCTTTTGGAAGAAGAAAATACTCTTTCTCTTCAAAATGTATCCATTTCAGAAGAAGGTAGTTCCAGCAGTTCAAGTTCCAATGTTATTCTCAATTCAAATGATGTTTGGACTCTCGAGTTTGATGGTAGATGTGCTGCTAATGGATTTGGAGCTGGCGTAGTTCTTATTTCTCCCAAAGGAGAAATTTTTCCTTATTCCTTCAAGCTGCAATTCGCTAATACCAACAACACGGCAGAATATGAATCATTGTTGCTCGGAATGGCTGTTGCGTTAAACAGAGGAATTAAGAATCTTCATGCTCAAGGTGATGCGAAATTAGTTGTTTGTCAAGTAAGGAATGTATATCAAACAAAGAACGAAAGGCTCAAACACTATCGCAACCTAGTGTGGGAAAATATTGAGAATTTTGATGCTTTCAACATCTCAGTGGTTTCACGTGAATTAAATAATAGAGCTGATTCTTTGGTAGTTTCAGCTACACTTTTGATTCCACATCTTGATTTTAATCAAGATAAATATATCATTGAATTGATCTGTAGTCCTAGTGTACCTGATAATTGGGATCATTGGCAGATTTTTAATGATGATAAATAGATTATTAATTTTCTGCAAACTGAAGATAGTTTCAACAATCTGTATTTTGAAGGAAGTAATTCTTCTTCTTCCTCAGATTCAATGTCAAACACTTCTTCCGAGCCAGATGAAGAAATTATACAGTTGAAAGGTAATAAAATTCCTAAAGGGTTGGTTTCACTGGAAAGACTTTTTGATAAGCATGATCGCTATATCAAAAGCCAACAACAGGAAGTAAATTCTGATTCTCACATGGGATATGAGAAATATAATATTGGATCTGAAGAAAATCCAAAGTTTGTCAATATTGGCAATAATTGTACTTCTGAAGAAAAGGATCAGTTCATTCAACTTTCACGCCAATATAGTGATGTGTTGGCCTATTCTTATGATGATCTTAAGTCTTTTCAACCTGACAAAGTGCAACATGAAATTCCTTTGAAGCTGGATGCAGTACCATTCAAACAAAAGCAACGCCAGTATAATCCTAAAATCTCAGGTACTATTTACTCCGAAATTCAAAAAATGCTAGATGCACGAATTATCTTTCCTATCCATCATTCAACATGGATAGCTAATATAGTTCCAGTTCGTAAGAAGAATGGAGAGATACGTATCTGTGTTGATTTTTGAAATCTTAATCAATTGTCACTTAAAGACAATTAACCCTTGCCAATAATGGATCAAGTGTTACAAACTGTAACTGGAGTTGAAATGATGTCTATGTTGGATGGGTTTTCGGGTTATAATCAGATTGAGGTAAGTGAATCTGATCAGCATAAAACTGCGTTTACTACTCCTTGGGGTACATTTGCATATCGTAGGATGCCTTTGGATTGATTAATGCAGGAGCAACTTTTCAGAGAGCTATGGATTTTGCTTTCCGTGGTATCTTGGGAAGATATATTGTGGCATATTTAGATGATCTCACTGTCTTTTGAAAAGATCGTGAAAATCATCTCTTTCATTTGCAAGATGTGCTGGAAAGATGTCGCAAGCATGGTATTTCTCTTAATCCTAAAAAGTCAGGTTTTGGGGTCACAGAAGGAAAACTTCTAGGGCATGTTGCATCAAAAGAAGGAATTAAAATTGATCCAGAGAGAGTTAAGTCTATTCAAAATCTTTCTTTACTAGCCAGGAAAATTGTAGTTCATTCTTTCTTTGGAAAGATTAATTTCTTGAGAAGATTTGTACCTGATTTTGCTGAGAAAACTCGTCATATCGTTGATATGATGAAAGGAAAGACCATTTTCCGTTGGAATGCTGAAGGAAGAGCTGCTTTTTCTGAAATCAAGGATGCAATTGCTCATGCACCAGTGCTGGTTTGTCCTGATTACACTAAAGATTTCATTATGTATAGTTATGCTTCTAAGCATACTATGTCTGCAATTTTGATGCAGAAAAATCAAGAAGGAATTGAATCTCCTATTGCTTTTATGAGTTGTCCTTTGAAAGCTCATGAACTCAAATATTCCTTAATGGAAAATAATGCTTTTGCTGTGGTAAAAGCAGTTAAGTATTTCAGATTTTATATTTTGAATTCACATACTATTGTTCTAGTTCCTTATACAGCAGTCAAATCTATTATGACACAACAAGATTTTGGTTCAAAAAGAGGTAATTGGGTAGCTAAGATTCAAGAATATGATCTTGAAATCAAGCCTACTAAATTGGTTCATGGTAAAGGTTTGTGTCAGCTTATGGCTGAGAACAATTTAGAAGAAAAACAAAATGTTTTTGATGACATTCCTAAGGTATTGTTTGTTAGTACTACCGATGAATGGTACTCCAACATTGCTTATTTTCTGACCTATGGTGAATGCCCAACGCATCTGTCATTTAAAGAAAAGAGAAATTTAAAGCTCAAAGTTGGAAATTATGTTCTTTGGGACAGTGGTTTATATAAACGAGCCATAGATGGTACTTTTCGACGCTGTGTTGATAAAGCACAGCAAGACAAATTGCTGGAATCTTTTCATAGTTTGGTGTGTGGTGGACACTTCTCACCGCCGGTTATTACAAATAAGATCTTAAGAGCTAGATACTACTAGCCAACACTTTTTTAAGATACATATGAATGGGTGCGCAAGTGTGCAAAATGTCAGCAGTTTGTTGGCAAATAGAAGTGAGTAGCGCTGCCTCTCAAACCAGTAATAATTGAAGAACCTTTCAAACAGTGGGGAATTGACTTCATTGGTGTTATTAATCCTTCTTCAAGTGCTGGGCATTCATATGTTCTTGCTGCAACGGATTATTTTACAAAATGGGTCGAAGCAGTTCCAGTAAAACATGCCACCTCTAAAGTAGTGTGTAGATTTCTTAAAGAAAATATCATCTCCAGGTTCAGTGTTCCATACAAGGTGGTGACGGATAATGCAGCTTCATTTTCCTCTTATGAGGTAACTCAATTTTGTTTTGATTATAGCATTATCTTGGCTCACTCTTCTGATTATTACCCTCAAGGTAATGGTCAAGCGAAATCCAGTAATAAAAACTTGGTTACCATAATCCGAAAGCTGGTGGATGAAAATAAGAAAACATGGCACAAGGCGTTGTTTGATGCTTTGTGGGCTGATAGAATCACACCTAAGAGAGCCATTGGCATGTCTCCATTCCAATTACTCTATGGACTGAATGCAGAAGTTCCTATTACTTTAGAGCTTCTAGCTCTTAAGTTGGCCAAGGTTGTTGAAAACGACACATTTGAAAGCTCCTTGGATAAACGGATAATGTACCTTTCACAATTGGAGGAGCAGAGATCACAAGTGGTGGATTGTATCAATAATCATCAAAAGCAAGTCAAGGCTCTCTTTGATAAGAAAGCAAAGCAGAGAGCATTTCAAGTTGGAGATTGTGTTCTGCTTTGGGATAAAAGAAGAGAACCCAAAGGCATGCATGGAAAGTTCAATTCTCTCTGGCGTGGTCCTTTCACAATTCATCAAATTGTTGGTGAAAGCAACTTTCTCTTGGCCTATAAAGATGGTACTCCATTTGCACTGCCTTATAGTGGGTAGCATCTAAAGCACTACTTTGAGTAAGGCTTCGGAGAAATTTTGTACATAAGTCCTTAGTCTTTTAGTCTTTTGGTCTTTTACTTTTGTTTTGTTTTTCTTTTTGTGTCTTTTGTTTTGACAACTCCGTAGCCCAATGGATACTAAGGCACATGAGATTCTGGATTCTACTACCTTCGCTTGTTTTTACAATTAAAGGCAGTTCCCCAGTTAGAGCCAGCTGTTATCCCTAATTTTTGACTTGTTAAAAATTGGGATAACCTATCGAAATTTTGATGAAATTTGATGATTTTCTCTTCTAAAGCATGTTTTACGAGGTGCGAAGATTAGAAAATTTCAATTTTAGGTCTATAGTCCTTTGGGTTAGCACTTTTCACTCACTCTCGTTCGTTTTCGTAAAATTCTGAGTCATTTTTAGTGTGTTTTTGGTCAATTTCGGGTTTTTCTGACATCACTACAAGTTGGGAATTTAGTTTCTTATTACAAGTCTATAATAGGAACTTTTTATCCCCATTGCAAGTGTTTTTGCTTTTAATTTTCTCTTTTAAATGTCTTTTTAGGAGCTTTTTGTATAACTTGCAAGTTTAGGAACTTTTAGAGCATATTGCAAGTTAACTTTTTAGAAAATCAACTTGCAATTGCTTTTCAAAAGCCCGATTTTCACTTAAGCCACTTGCAGTCACTTAAAAAAGGTTCGATTTCTTTTATTTTTACTTGTATTTGCTCATAAAAAGTCCGATTTTATTAAAGAACACTTGCAATCACTTTAAAAAAGCCCGATTCAAGTTAAAGTAACTTGCAACATGTTCTAAAAACCCCGATTTGAGTCTTTTGATGAAAAACTACTTGCAATTGTTCTTCAAAAATCCGATTCAACTTGGTGTGAACTTGTAAAAGCCCTCAAAAGCTCCGATTCAAGTTTACATCATTTTGAAGTCAGCTTGTTGCTTGCTCTGAGTCATAAAAATCCCGACGCCATTAATGGAGAGAGTAGTTTGTGTTTGAATTCGCTTCTTCTCCTCTTTTCATGGCGGATTTTTGAATATTCAGCTGCAATAAAAGGCCATTCAACTGTGACAAATCATAAGGCGTAAAGGGTTTTCTTCTTCTTTTTTATTTTGCAATCTTTATTTGTAGGTATGTTTCTTCTCTTTTCTTTGTTTCTTCTTGTTTTAAGTTTATTTGTATCATGATTTCATGGCGTCTTTGTTTCATGTTTGAGACTTATCTAATAAAACATCTTTCTCCATGTAAAAAAACGCGTTTCTCTTTTTATTTTATATGCCTTTCTCTTCATTCACCCAAAAACACGTTTTCATTATTCTTATTCTATACGCCTTCATTTGCTGAAAACGATTTTCATTTGTATATTTGAAATGTCATTCTTCTTATTTCATTCTGCCCTGCATTAAAACGCGTTTTTATTGTTTTATTTTCATAATGTCTTTCATTGTTCAAAATGCCTTTATTCTCCTAAATGCGTTTTGCTTCCATTAGTTGAAAACGTTATTCACATTCCTTTTCTATGTAAAAAACGCGTTTCGATTCTATTTTCTTTCAAAAACGCCTTTCTTTCCTTTCTATTCGCCATCCATTTTTCCCTTATATTCATAGCATAAACACGTCATTCACCAAAATGCGTTTTCCATTCCATTCCATTTACATTTGCCTTTCATCCCATTTCATTACATATTCACATCTCCTTGCACTTCATTCCATTTCCATTTTCTTGAAAAGAGAGAATAGAAAAAAGTTGCCCTTGGAGGAAAATCGGGTTTTTTCCCACTCATTGCAAGTAGGAAGTTTTAATAAAGAATGCAAGTTAAAAGTTTTGAAAATTCACTTGCAATGACTTCCTATTTTTTTGTAATGAACCAGACTAATTTTTTTTTTGTTTTTCCAATTACAATTACAATCAACACGCACCCGTTAAGGTTAGGTCTAAAACCAAAACGATGCGGAAGCAACGCTAACCAAGGATGTACACCAGGATCCCAATGTTGGGCAAGGTGTGAGCATATGGTCAGAGGATCTGATGCAAATGCAGAACTGGAAGGGAACTCTAACCAAGAATGCATCTAGGATAGACGAGCATATGGTTAGAGGATCTTATGCAAGATGAGCATGAAGTAACTCTAACCAAGATGGCACCGAGAGATGGCGAGCATATGGCTAGAGGGTCCCTAAAACTACTAACTGAAAGTAAATAGGCGGCAGGCCAACCTCTTCCACTTATTCAGCGGGAAGTACAATAAAGTAAGTGAGAGAGAAAGGAGAATTGCTGATAGTACTACTAATAAGCTTACAATATGATAGAATGCTTGCCAAAACCCAATATTATAATGTCCTCCAATGCTGCAATATTAAATATGATTTCCTCAATGCTTAGCAAGACTCTCTAGACTCAAACTCCTCACAAATTTGCATTTAACTAAGACTGATATGACAGACCAGCGACTGAAATGAAGTAACCAGCAACACTAGAACTTCACTAAAATGCTCATAAAATGCTCAAACCAACTCCAAATGACTGGAAACTGAGTGCAAATGACCCTAGGACTAATGGCGCCCACATCACAATGAAGAAACCCCCGTAAGGAACCCCTAATAATTTTTGGCACAAACTCCAATGCTGCTACAGATGGTACGGCCCTAGGAAGGGCGACTTTGCTTAGAATAAATTCATTTCTTGTTAATAAAATCTGCACTTTGGAGCAAAGGGTCGCCCCTGTCCAAGAAACACAAAACCGCAACACCCAGAATGATAATATTTTTATTTCATGAAATATGAGCAAAACTTACAATCAGCTATGATATTCAGCAACTCCAAAAATATGACTAAAAGGCAAGGAAACTGAACTAAGATGCTAGGAACTCAAATGCATTGCTGAAACAAACTCAACTAGCGCTATGATTCGCTGCCCTTGTAGTGTCCCTGTAACCTTAAATGTGATTGCCTTGCAATTTGTTTGACAAAATGGTACATGTGTCAAACTGAAAATTTGCAAAAATATTGCTCCATTTCAAGTGGGGATTTTACACCTGTAGTGTTCTGGCATTCACTATGGTGGACAATCATTCACCATGGTAGATGGAACATTGACCGTGTATTTGATGTTTTTTCTTATTGTGACAAGTGGCAATTTTGTCTATCACAAAAACTGCAGGTGCTTGAACATTTCTAAGTTTTGAAAAACTAAATCAATTATTGTTCCTTAGTTCTTCTAGATCCTTTTTAGATCAGCTGGTCACATGGACCAAAAAAATGAAAGGAAGGAAATAAGTTGTAGAAAAGTTGGATGGAATTATCATTTTTGATTAGTGATGGACATCCAATAAATTAATATGATCAAGACTTAGTGACACAACTCTTTATGACTACTTGACTATATTGCTAGGAAACGCAGCAAGGGCTATGGGTGAACCCTAGTTCAGGTTTGAGAATATGTGGCATACAAGCCCAAAGTTTGTTTCTAATGTGGAGAGATGGTGGGAGGAAGCACATATAATGGCATGAGATGTAAAGATTTATGGGCACGTTGAACCATTTGAAATGTAGAATGAAGGTGCCAAGTTCTCATGCTTTTTAAGCAATATTTTAACCCAATCTGAAAAAAGATGCAAATCAGCGTGCTACTTTCTAGAGAAAAAATAGAGAAGTTGGCTTCATAGAAGAAATGGTTTCCCGTGAACAATGCTTAATTGGAGAGATGACTGTTATACATCAAACAAACGGTACTAGACACAACAATCTTGTGAGACATGAAAAAAAGTAAAATGGAAATGCCAATGTGAGCTATTTCCATTCATTTGTTTCAAACAAACAAAATTTCATTTCAGTCCAGAAAATCAAAATAGCTGTGAACATGGATGTTCAAACCACAGGAGAAAACTCGTCAAGTACTTGGTGATTTATTGAGTTCTCGTTGGATTTTTTGTTGGTTGAGTTTTCATAGGATTAAATTGCAACATGTGAAGGTAGAGTATTTAGCGAGTTTTAGCATGGGACTTGTGAATACTTGGCGAGTCCAATGCTAAAACTTGCCAAACATGTACTATACATTGAAACACATTTCAAATGTAGGGTTGATGCTGAAAATACACCCTTTTCTTGCCTATTAAGCCCTACATGCGCATACCTAAAGCTCACACAACATTTGAGCAGCCTTGAGTGAATTGGAGTGAGTTTATAGCATATTTGTTGAATTTTGGGTTTCCAGGCTAGTTTTTTGTTTCGCAAAATAATCATATATAAGGTTTATAAACATGATTTACAATTGTACAAGCATCAAATTCAATTTACATAATTTTTATTGCTGATTTACTCTAGTTTTTGTGAATGAAATTCCTAGTTTTATTTTTAATTTACTTAACATAGGAGTTACACTTTTAAGGTTAAAAATTGTTATTTTGATTAAATTAACTATTGGTATTGCTATTCAACTACCATATTATGTTTGAAATGCATTTGATGTGAATCTTATTTTACTTTTTGTGTTCAATTTTTTTTTCTTGTATTAAACATGTTGCATGTTTGCATAGAATGGCACCTAGTTCTGCATCATGCCCATCCTTTGGAAGTGGAAGTCATCCCCTTGGAAGCCATGATGCTGCTTGGAAATATGCCACGCTTGGACCACAACATTGGAGTTTAATTTGTATCTTCTATGAAAAGAAGATTAATGGACACATCAATCACCTCAAGTACCATATTGCATGCATTCTATGCTGCGACACCAAGCCATGCGGAAAAACCATGGAAAAGGAAAAATGATAGATGTGCTCCTTGCCTTGTTGTGTGAGAAGAAATTAGAGAGGGTGGGGACACAAGCGCCCATAGAAGTAGCCATTAATCTTGACTTGCTAATAGAATTGGAGGTAAATATGACATATTATGGGCTCTAGGGATAGTCTATGCATACGAGAAACATCCACCTCATTTGGTTCGAGCATAGGCCACTCATAGGGTTCTTTTGTATTTAGAAACGTTCCTAGAGCACAACATTCATTGTAAGGTACAAGGTGGAACAAGGAGGTGCCCTATGAAGTAGATAGGGTGTGTTTGGATTTTTGCTATGTTACATAGGAATGCATCCCCACCTCTCAGTCATCCATTCTTCTCCCTTGAGGTGTTTCGGGGACCATAGGATGTTAGGGGATGTTCCCTAGCCACCACACCTCCACCCCCCCTGTCCCCCCCTCGAAAGAAAACTTTGAAATTGAGGAAACATCCTAGAAGTGTCCTTGAAGTCAAGGCCTATATTGGTTGTCCTCAAGGCAGCCGGGGACATCTTAGATGCCCCTCAATTTCCCAGGAATGACCAAGTATCCCCTATGGAAAACACAACTAATTCAACATTTTTAAAAAAGGGAGAAGACATGTGGCAAATATTTATTGGGTTTTAAAGGATTGTGGGGTCCCACAAACCTTCCCACGCCCCTTATTTTCCCTAATATGCAAAAGAAAACCTGAAAAATTCAAAAGAGATTTTGTTATATAATTTTATTTCCATGGACTATGCACTAGAGGTTGTGCAATTACTGCTAGAGACCATTGATCAACAGTATTGTTTTTCACACTTATAGGGATGTGGGTTTGAGGGGTGGGGATGCCACCCTATGTAACATAGGTTTACAATGAATAATCCTTAGTTCTATAGACATAGGGCCTCATTGCCATGCTCTAATAGGTTGAAATATTATTTTGATACTAGTATGTTGACAAATGCCCAAAACTAAAGACTGTAATACTCTCATTTATAACTTGTATAGACTATTGATCTTACAGTCACTCATGATGTATATTTAAACACAATGTTGAGGTGAAAAGACTTTATATATTGTAAAGCTCAAAACGAATGAAGCCATGATTAGGACCTAAACAATCAGGAAGAATATATACAACAGTGGCCTTGGTAGCCTCAAGATAGCTTATTAGTGATTAGAAACAAGTTAGAAACTTAGAATTGAAAGATTGAAAGAAGATATCAACTATTTTAGTTGCAACCATTGCATCAAGGTATGTCATTTTGACCTTTTTAATTTTTTTAATTTTAGATTTTTAGAAAGGGTTTGCAATTAGTCTTAAAAGGCTTTGGTTTTGGTCTGTTGTCACACAAAAGCACCACAAAATGAGCACTAGCAGTAGTGATGACAATATGAATGAGGGCAGTGAAGAAGTTGGAGTAGACATAATAGACTTTCTTTCTCATTGTGAAAATCAGAACACAGGTTCTATTGAAACTCCACAAGACAGTTTTGCATGCCCTCCATCCTCTCTTCAAAAAATTTGTATAAGGCCTTTTCAAACACCAAAAAACCCTTGCTTTAATTTGCCACCAATTTACCCTTTAATAAGGGTAAAAATACAAGTGGCAGCAAGCATTGGTTATACCACATTTGCAAAACTAATTATCATGGGATTTACAATAGGGTTATACACCATTTATTGGGTGAGTGTGGAGATGGAGTTATAGTTAGGGTAAGATTGGTTGGGGAGAGTGAGGAAAAACTTACTAGTAGTACTAAGAGTAAGAAACTTTCATCTAAAACATTGCAATATATTGGTGACTATTCCAATGTATCAGTTGGAGAGAGTTGTGATCGAGGGAAGAGGAAGGTCACTTCTACTGTAGGTGAGAAGAATATAGTGATAGGGTTAATGAATTTGCAAAAACTTGAGCAAGTTGATGATTCGATGGCTAAATATTTTTATGTGCATGCCATCCCATTTCATTTAGCAAGATCTCTTTATTTCAAAGGTATGTCGAGAGACACAATGGAAGTTGGACCCTCATATGTTTCCCCCTAGAAAACATATATTGTGTACCTCCATCCTTGACAAACAATATTCAAAGGTAAAAATATTTGAGGAGATAAGACTAACATGGATAAGGATTGGTTGATCCATTGTCATGTATGTGTTGATTGATATTTGACATCAACCACTCATTAATATTATTGTTATATGTCCTGGTGGTTCATACTTTATTAGAGCTATTGATTGCTCTAGGAAACATTTGGATGTTGATTAATAGTTTGCCATTTTGAAGGAGGCCATAGAGGAGTTTAGGTCTTCTAATGTAGTGCAAATTGTGACAAATTCAACTTGTGTTTGGAAGGACAAATTCAACTTGTGTTTGCAAGTTAGTTGGTTTGATGGTTGAGAGTGCTTACAAACATATTTTTTAGACTCCATGCTATGTACATGCTTTGAAAGACATTGACAAAACATATTGGATGATGATAGTAGTGGCTAAAGATAGAGACATACAAATGTTTGTATGTAACCATCACACTTCACTCGCACTATTATGATCTTATTCAAAGAAAGAATTCCTCAAACCAGTTGAGACTAGATAGGCTAGATATTTTAGTTTGCTAGAGAGGATGTTGGGGGTGTAGGATGCTCTACAATCCATGGTGATTTGTGGAGAGTGGAAAAAATGGACTCAATCAATATAGAAGGGAAGAAGGTGAGAGAAAAGGTGCTTAATGACACTTGGTGAATCAATATTAGGTAAGAAAATTTTATTTAATAATTTAAATTAATAGAGTTTCTACTCGATTTTTTATTTTTAAATTTTGGTTTACATTATTAATAGTGTTAATGTAATGATTTTTAAATGTTGCTTGCAAATATATTTGCTCTACCTTATCATCTTTTCTGGGGGTAATCAAGTATGCGGATACAAAGTCTCCTAGCCTTGGAGAGATTTATTAGACTTATAATAGTATGCTTGATTAAATGAAGCAAGCAATTTGTGACAAGGATCCTAGATTGTTAGAAAGAGGTGGAACACATTGAACAACCTTTTTCATATGGCTTCCTATGCTCTTAATCCCAAGTGGTACACACCTAGAGCTGGTTAATTCCTCCGAATTCTATGATAGAATGTAGTTATCCTTGTAAGTAGTGTAGTTAATTCCTCTAGTGTCTATGACAGGATTGGGGGGCGGGGGGTAGGTGGAGTCATCCTTGCAGTTATAAGGGTGTCCTGTAAGGGTGTGCCCCTAAAACTGTAACTTCTCCAGTGTCTATTATAGGAAGAGGGGGGTGGAGATCTCTAAGCCATGGGATAAATGATATGTAGAGAGTAAGGCCAAAAGATGCTGCCATCCATAATCTATAAAAAATGCTTCTGCATGTATAATATCCTCTTTAAAATCTCTCACTTATCTCTTTTAAGAGAAGAAAACAAGGGGCATCCAAGGAGTATCTGAATAGAATAAGTCAATGAAAAGAGATATGACTGATTGAAGGAGCAATTTGGTTTTGTAATACCAACAATGTTGATACCCAGTAAGAGCCATAGGAAGCAAATATATCTGATGAACAAAGTGCGAATATGGACTTGAGATTGAATTACCCAAGGATCTGAATCTATTAATGTAAAAAAACATGCTTGAAGGATTTCGATAGCAAACTCAGCTTGGACAAGCTACCGAGGAAGTGTAATGCATCATGTGCTGAAGCATGATAATCTGGACCCTCTTAGTACAAGTGCAGAAAAATGACCGTAAACTAGGGTCTAAACCTCTAAACCATAAATTATTGCAGATTTATTGAATACATGGAAGATGTGCATCTATGAAAGGATGTCCTGGCAGTTTATTTAAAAGTGCTGGTGCTCCAAGGCAAAAGGTGAAAATCTCTTACATCGTAACTTCATGCTGTTGGAGGTAAGCCTTTGTGCGGTTAATTTGTTTCTTCCCTTATATCTTTGTTGGTCATATGAGGAAGCAAACATCATGATAATCAATGATAAAAACTGACACAAAGTTGAAAAATAATTAGTATTTGTTTTTTCTGAACGTAGCCATTGAAATCACAAACTTGCAAAGGCATCCTTAGTACGATGGGAATCTAGATGTTATCTGTTGATATTGATGTTGACCATCATAATTTAACCAAAGATCATTAGAATATCTCCATGAAACTAGGACTTAATAGTCTCTCCATCTAGACATGATTTATTTCATAAATGTTACTCAAGAGAAGCAATTATATTCGTATTTGTTTGATATGGCTTTCAGATTGTTGAAACTAAGTTGCTTCTGGTTTCCAATTTTTATCTATGCAGGAGATCCACTTTATGTTGCTGGTGGTAGACCTTCGATTAGTCTATGTGAAAACTGCTCTGGAAGATATGATGTTGAGAATTTTGCAGAGGATGGGTAAGCTTTATGCATTATATTTGATCTCTTTGATGATATAGGACTAGATGTTTGAATTTTCTACAGAGAAATATGAATGAGAAGAAGCTAGGAGTTGTCTGCCTTACTTGTTTGATTACCTATGGTTGGTCAGACTTTTACTGCCACCTAGAAGTCTAATCCTAAAAGCTTTATAATATACTCATTCTTTAATCCATAATTAAAGAAAACAAAAATCTTCTTTGGAATAACTTGGCAAACCAAAAGAAATAGTTCTTAAATTGATCAGAAAAAACTTGGGAAATTAAAAAATGCTGAAAATTCCTAAAAATGAAAGAGAAAAAACTGCTGTTTTAGATTTTTTTTATGCCAAATAACTTGCATAGAGACAAAACAAAACAAACTGAGAGCGTGCACCATGAATTATGGATTTTGATCATTAAATGAGGCTGTTGTGTTGCTGATTACACTGCATAGTAAATTACTACATAGTTGGACTTAGAAGTTTGGATGTAGAAATTGATCACAAATTACAAATACATAGTCAATCTCCAAAGTAATTAAATAGGGAAGGAACCTATTATGCTAAGTTGCTAACTGATATGATCCACTAGGGAAAGTAGATTGTGATGTTATGCACTAGGGTTCATGCTCACAGTTTGATTGATATTAATCATGTACCTCCTTCAAGATAGCAAGGTTTTTATCACAAAAAAGTAGTTCCTTATCATTTGTGATTCATTCTTAAATTGGATTAATCTTGTCAAGGTCATTTGGTTTATCATTCTCGATGCCCCCTGATATAATCAAATTGTATGCATAATTTTGTGATGTATATGGAGTAAGTATTAGAATCTCAAATTTTAGCATAACAATAGTTGGAATTTAGGATTAGAATTACAAGATTTTATAATCTCAAAATATCTTGAGTCGAAGTGGAGGTTGTGGTAAAAGACACGAAATTAGCTGTGCTACATGGGGATGCGTCCCCTGTCCCAAAATGCACTGTCCTCGTCCCTAGCCATCCTTGGGACGGGGGGATGCAAAGGGGACATCCCCTTGCCATGCTTGAAATAGGCCAGAGAGCAGGAAACTACAGGAAACGTCCTTGCTTGTTTGGCGATGTCTCCTCGTCCTCAGTATAGCTGGGGTATGTAGGAAACATCCCTCGTCGTACTGGGGACGGCTAGCCACCCCCCATGAATAAGGAACTTTCAACATTAAAAAAAACATTAAAAACTCATTTTTAAAAAAAATTCTTTTTGTTGTTTAGGGACGCGGGCGGCCCACAATGACTCCCAACCCTAATATAAACCCTAAAATGCCAAAAGAAGTTAAAACAAATTGAAAAATGAAAGATAATTCTGCACCTTACTAATCTGGGCGATTTCATGGAAAGTTCTATAGCCATTCACATTGTTGTTCACAGTTGTTTCAGAAGTCATGGGGCTCTCATATATTCCTTGCATTGGTTTTTTCTATTGAGCTGGGTGTAGTTACTAAAATATGCACTATGATAGAGATGACATAGACAATCATGAGGATGCTATTCAGATTTCAAATTCATAGTGCAACTGTATATACTTACAAATTTAGTTGTGAATGCCCCCCTAGGAAACATCCCAGAAATGTGTCCCCTAGCATTCCCCCGTCCTCGTCCTCGAAACATCGTGGAACATAGCAAATTAGTCACTTGTTGCTTAGTCAAACAATTGTGTTTCTTGGAGTGTATATGTTCAAACACACTCCATGAATGCTCACAAGTGCATATACTGCTTCATTGGCTCAAAATGTGCATCAGCGTCCATTGTATGTTTTCAACTTTGTTGCCAACAAATTCCACCATTTCAATGACAAAACCCAATTTTAATAATATTCTATCATATGCAATATAGTGAATATTTATAATGTATTTCATACTTCAAAGTCAAACTTTAAACTCTTAAAGAGAGAAGGCAAAAGTTGATTGCAAA